>CM056059.1:100692651-101272651 GCA_029574335.1 Rana kukunoris
CAGTGTTTTTTTCTGTGCTTCGTGATGAGAGAGGGTCACTGTCAGCCTGTGGCCCTCCCTTTTGATCTGGCATCAGCACCATGGGTTTTCAGCTGGGAGCTCGCACTTATCCTAACTTTGTTGGGACAGCGAGGCTTTGCCTCATTGGCTACTTTGTTCTGAATAGCTTCTGTCCTAGTGGATGCATTACTCCCATTCAGACCCTCCGAAGATTTGGGTGGGTGTTAAACGTTTAGGATAGAAGGTGTAGCTCAGTGGCAGCAAGCCTGCCGTTCATGTGTGCGACCCAGGGTTCAAATCCTGGGCATGCTTGGTTCCGACTCAGTGTTGGAGTATCTTGGGTTGATCCGGACTCCTCGGTGGCGAAGGTCCTGGAGAGATTGCAGACTTTTCAGTCTGGAGTTAAGGTATTGGCATCACGCAATCTGTCTTCTCCCCGGGCGCCTGTGGGTAGCCTCCTTCGAGGCGGTACTGTATACACAGTTCAACACTCGGGTTTATACTATTGGAAGCCAGACTTTTAAGTGACCCGGGTCTGTCCGACTCAGTCATCTCAACAATGCTGAGGGCACGGTAGTCTTCTTCCGAAGGATCTACCGTCGTACCTGGCAGACCTACATCTCTTGGTGCGAAGGGATAGAGTGATGTCCATGGACGTACTCTGTGTCCAGGTTCCTGCTGTTTTTACAGCCTTGAGTCGACCTAAAAATTGCTTAAAGCACCGTTTGGGGGCAGATTTCAGTCTTGGCTGTGTTCTTTCAGTGGCCTTTTTGCGGCCTGTTCCCTGGTGGGTCCTTTTTTGTGTGGAAGGGGTTTGTCATATACTTTTCCCTCTTGGCTTGAGTTTTGACTCTGGTGCTCTCGGTTCTTCAGGAACCTTCCTTTTGGAAACATCAGAGAGATTTTCTCTTGACACTATCTCAGAAGGTGGCCCCTTTAGTGGCCTTTACCTCTGTTAGAGGTGTTTCTGAGTTGGCGGTCTTGTCTTGCAAGCCTCCATGCTTGATCCTCCATAAGGATTAGGTGGTGTGCTCGCAACCTTCCCTTCTTCCGAAGGTGGTTTCGGCCTTTGGCCGCAATAAGGACATTGTTCTTTCATCCTTCTGTCCTTGGCTGGTGCATCCTACGGAGGTGGCCTTTCATACTTTAGGCGTGGTACGTGCTTTGTGGGCGTACCAGCCTGCTACGGCTCAGTTTCAGAGTTCTGACTGTCTTTTGTGTCGGTGTCTGGTCCACAAAAGGACCTGGTGGTCTCGTCGACCACCATTTTTCGGTGGATCAGGCAGGCTGTCATACAGGCCTATGCTCTTAAGGTGCAGGCCCCCTTTCAGGTCACAGCACTTTCAACCAGGGCAATTGGTGTTTCCTGTTTTTTTTTTCCAACATCATGCGTCGGTCTCACAGGTGTGCGAGGCGGCGACTTGCTCGTCCGTTCACGCTTTTTCCAGAATTTACATGGTTGCTGTGAGTGCAACTTCTGGTGCTTTTTTCGGCCACCAGTTTTTGCCGGTGGCTGTTTAAAGTTGCACCTCCTCCGTTAAGGAGCTCTGCTTGTTTTGGGGTGAAGTTAAAATAGTTTTTACTGATATATTTCCCACCCCTCGTTTTTTGACACTGCTTGGGGACGTCCCACTTGTCAAGATTTAAAGAGCTGTGTCTGTCCATGGACGATAAGATAAAATAGGTTTTATGTACTCACCGTAAAATCCTTTTCTCTGAGTCCATGGACAGACGCAGCTCCCACCCCTCCTTTTTAGGTTTGTACTGCTTGTTAGCAACTGAGGCTGCATGCTACAGTAAGGAAGGTTATGTCTGGAGGGACCGCCCCCTGGGCCGGGCTGTTCAACTCTGTTAATGTAACATGTATTTAATTATCTAACATGTTTCTGCCTAGTTCTCTCCTGTAAACAGAGAGCATAACCCACTTGTCAAGATTTAGGGGCTGTGTCCGTCCATGGACTCGAGAAAAGGATTTTACGGTGAGTACAAAAAATCCTATTTTTTTTAGCACACGACAACAAACGGTGTACAGCAGCAAACAGTGTTGGGCTTCTACGTGTTTTTGATTCCCTACTTGTTTGTATAACACTATACAGAAATGAATAGAATAGAATATAGTAAACTTTTAAAAAGGTCCACAATTTTGCATATATATATATATATATATATATATATATATATATATATATATATATATATATATAGGGTTAATGTAGCATGTTTTCAAGAGGGCTGTCCTAGTCTTTGTGTATGTGTTAAGCATATTGTGTTCCTGTACCAAACCACCATAGTTTGCTAGATCTCAGTGACCTTCTGCATACATTCAACAGTTATTATTGGATACAATATTGTTTTTTTTTCACAATATTCTAATTTTCTGAGATGCAGAATTTTGTGTTTTTTCTCTAGCTGTAAGCCATAATAAAAATGCTTGGAATTATATAATTGTTTAATAAATCTTTCTAATATGAGTTTCACTTTTTGTTCTTATTTTTGAGATGCACCTTTTATCGTTTTGTACCTGGGAACAAGATTGTGCTGAACCCCATTGGGTGATTTTTTTTTTTTTCCTGTATATCTCCAGGAGGAAGTTTGTCACATGTTGCATAAAATAAATAAAGCTGTGCATGGATAAAGTTTTTTTTTTTTTTTTTTCTTGACAGGTGGTTTTGATGTCTGCTACTATAAACTGCAGAGAGTTTGCAGATTATTTTGCCACACCAGTCCTCAACAAATTGGTACCCGCATACATTTTCAATGTTGAAGGAAAGCCATATGATGTTGAGGTGTTTTACCTCAATGATTTGAAGCATATTCCTGGGCATAAGGTAGGCATGCATAGCACTTTATCAAATGGTGTCTTGGGGAATGGTGGTTGGTTTATAGTTAAAATAGTATTAAACCCTTTATATTCTTTAGCGTAAAATGACAGATTACTCAAGAATTTTCTAGGGTCCATGCACACTGGGCATAAAAAAAAAGCCAACTCTATTGGCAGAAAACTCTTAACACAAACCAGAAGGGTTTTCTTTCCCGACTCTGAGCTTAAAATATGTCTAGACATAATGTGCATGGACACATAGGATAACATTGAGCAAAACCCCAGTGGAAGCAGCACTTTTAAAGCCCAGTGTGCATGAACTGTTCTTTTTAGACCTCTATTCTCAGCTCCAAAAAGTACTTTCTATTGCTCTCAACTTTCTGCAAATCACTCCACCCCTGACTTCCAAAAGAGGAGAGGAAGGAGAACCAGAGAAACCCATTAAGGAATTGTTTTAACCACTTGCTTACTGGGCACGTATACCCCCTTCCTGACCAGGTGAAATTTCAGCTTCCGGCACTGCGTCGCTTTGACAATTGCGCGGTCGTGTGACTTGGCTCCCAAACAAAATTGGCATCCTTTTTTTCCCCACAAATAGAGCTTTCTTTTGGTGGTATTTGATCACCTCTGCGGTTTTTATTTTTTGTGCTATAAACAAAAAAAGAGCGTCAATATTTTTTACTTGATGCTATAATGAATAGCCCATTTTTTTTTTAAAACATTTTTTTCCTTAGTTTAGGCCGATACGTGTTCTACTTATTTTTGGTAAAAAAAAAAAATCACAATAAGCGACTGGTTTGCGCAAAAGTTATAGCGCTTACAAAATAGGGAACAGAATTATTATTTTTTATTATTTATTTTTTTACTAGTAATGGTGGCGATATGCGATTTTTATTGGGACTGCGAAGTTATGACGGACACATCGGACACTTTTGACACATTTTTGGCGCCATTCACATTTATACTGTGATCAGTGCTATAAATATACACTAATTACTGTATAAATGTGACTGGCATTGAAGGGGTTAACACTAGGGGGTGAGGAAGGGGTTAAATGTGTACCCTGAATTGTGTTCTAACTGGGGGGAGGGGGGTGACTGGGGGAGGTGACCGATGCTGTGTCCCTATGTACAAGGGACACAAATCTGTCTCCTCTCTCCCCTGACAGGACATGGATCTCTGCGTTTACACACAGAGATCCATGTCCTTGTCCCTGTAACCGTCGATCGCGAGTGCCCGGTGGACATTGCGGCCGCCAGGCACGCGCATCGGTATCTAGAGGTATCCAGAGAATTAGAGCCACCCTGCGGCCGTACAAAGTCGTACGGCCGTCAGGAAGTGGTTAATGAGAAATGGTTTACAGGCTCATTAGAGCTGAATTCCAGGAGTTGATCATTGTAAAAGGTGCAGACAGACTGAGTTGAGTCTAGTGAGGTGCCTGCCATCCTCCTGGACTTATCTCTTTTATTTATATCTGACAAGTTTATGGCACTCGTGAAGGACACATTCAGGGGTTGTGAGAAGAGAGCACACAACAGCAGCTATACCCGCCCCTCCCATCCGTTGCCCATTCAAAAATGTTTTTGCCAATTAGTTCACATAATGCAAAGACTTCCGTGATTGGTGAGGTGGGGGTGGCATCACTGCTACATTGACTCTAATCTTGCAGGAGTTGAGACCAGACTGTTTAGCATCCGAGTTCTGTAAACCATCTTCCTGGAGCACAAAAAAACTGTCAGATGTAAGTTAAAGTCCACAGATGGCATGCACATCCTTGAACATAACGCATAGAATGCTGGCATTTAATACAGAGTTGCAGAATTCCTGGAGGCCAGTTTTAAATATTTGTCACTTGTAACACATTAGGCAAGATAAAATAAACCTCACTAGTAAACTATTATTTAAAACTCTTAACCCCAACACTTATAGTTTAAAACGTTCAATTCTGCTACCTCATGATCTTCCGTGCTGCTTCCCTAAACTTCTGTAATTCAAAGGAAAGATACAGTATAGCTACAGTAAAACCTTGGTTTGAGAGTAACTTTGGTTTGAGAATGGTTTTGCAAGTCAAGCAAAAATACATTTTGACTTCATATACATGTCTTAATATAAGAGTAGCAAAACTTTTTTTTTTTCTGAATAGAGCAGAAATGGATTAAAACACTTGCCAGGTTTTTGCTGCTGTGTGTGACCCCCTTTAAGGAGTATTACTTTTTTCCTGTGCACCATTATCGAGTAAATATGAAAAGTTTACAAATTTTTGGTTGTCACAAAAACATGAAGAGGGAAGATAGTCCAATGGTACTAGTACTTATGACCATAATGCAAACAGGGATTTCCATTTTGATTTTCTCTCACTTCCTGTTTTGACAATGACACTGGAAGTGAAAGGGGAGTTTTCCCACTGTGACACAGCTCAGAAAGTGGCAAAGAAGAAAAAGCGGTCAGGGGGTTATAACCCTTACTTTAAACAGATTGAAAGCAAAAATTGACTTAAAGCTGAACTCCAGCTTTGTTACACTTTTTATATAGTTTGGGACAAGTTCTACAATGTTGACGTAACTACTTATGCCAGTTTCCTGGCAGCGATATCATTCCTGCTAGTTTTTCACAATTTTGTTTTTCTCTGACATTGCTTCAGTCTACTGATCCAACCGTGACCTCAACTCCTAGTTCACACCATTCATGCATTAAAATCGCGCACACTTTACTTGTAGACACATGAGTTTACAGTATACAGTAATTTTCATGCACATTTTTAGTTTCGTTTTTATGCACGTTGACGTCAATTTTTATGCGTGTCAGTTATGTGCCCTGTTCACATTACAATGTTATACAGATTCTGGCACGGTAGAGCTGCACGATTAATCGTGAAATATCGTACACACAAGTCCACGTTCTGTCAGGGGAAAGGAAACTGATCGTGTGTTCCTAGTATGTAGGAATATTGATCGGTCTCCTCCCCAGGTAGTCCCATCCCCCCACAGTTAGAACACACAGTGAGAGAACACATTTAACTCCTTAATCGCCCCCTAGTGCAAACCCCTTGCCTACCAGTGACATTTATGCAGTAATCAGTGGCTATTCATAGCACTGATCGCTGTATAAAGGTCAATGGTTTTAAAAAAGTGTCCGATCTGTCCGCTGCAATGTCACAGTCCGTTTAAAAAAATTGCAGATCGCCGCCATTTCTAGTAAAAAAGAAAAATAAAGCCATTAATCAATAACTTATTTTGTAGGTGCTACAACTTTTGAGCAGACCAATCAGTATATGTTTTTTTTTTTTTATACTAAAAATATGTAAAGAATACATATCGGCCTAAACTGAGGAAAAAAATGTGTTTTAAAAAAATGATATTGGGATATTTATTATGGCAAAAAGTAAAAAATATTGTGTTTTCAAAATTGTCACTTTACTGTTTATAGCGCAAAAAATGTAAACCACAGAGGTGATCAAAAGAAGACTGCTTTATTTGTGAGAAAAGGATGTCAATTTTGTTTGGGTACAGCGTCGTACGACTGCCCAATTGACGGTTAAATTGACACAGTGCCATATTGCAAAAAATGCCTCGGTCAGGAAGGGGGTAAATTCATCTGGTGCTGAAGTGATTAAATGTGATATCTTAATATATCTTCATGTATGAGTCAAATTATCAATAGGGGGTTGGGTCATTAGAAGGGGCCCTCACAACCCTTGGTCTTGTTAATTTATTTTTGTTTTATTTATATTAATGATCGTGATCTACTGATTTGGCTATGTCCTTAAAGTAAAAGAACTTGGGGGGGGGGGAGTACATATTTCTTTGGATGGCTCAGAGTGCATCTTAAAAATTCTGAATTGAATTTTGTCAATCATCATGGCTACCTTTGTAAGATGGAAAGTACATTTTAAACAGAATTAGACCATCAGAAAGGGCAGCAAGCATATATACCAACTTGGTTCTTTTTTTACCTAAAATGGATGGAACAGCTGGGCATTGCCAGGATTAAGGGGTTCTCCTGTCCCCCCTTTCCCTGCGATGTTGCCCTTTCCCCTCCTGCCCTAGGGCCCGCTGCGACCATGGTGTACCTGTGGGGGGACCATGGGGTGCCGGGGTCCACTTTTTATAAGGGGGGGAGGGTCTGTCTCCTAGGAACGCCCCTGAATGGCCTTCTCGTCCACATCGTGGTGCTCAGGCGCCGATGCTATTTTTTTGTGTGCCGCCTTTCTCAATTGAAAATTCTATTGGCGGACATTTTGCCATGGCCGCGCTGTGACACAGGTCGGCATTGCGGGCGGCCATTTTCTTGTGGTCCGCGCCCTTTTATCTGGGGCAATTGACTGCCAATTTGGACTGGGTCCTGGCCTCTGGCACTGGCTTTCTGAACGGCGCACAGCTCATTCTCCTCAGTTGTTTTCCTCACACGCTGTGTATACAGGGAGGTGGATAGCGGCGCTGAGTGGTCTCCCTCTGGGTGGTGAGTCCCATGGGTATCCGTCAGTGCAGCAAGAAGGGTGGACTTAAAGGAGTTGGAAATAATAAACATTTTTTTGCTGAAATGACGGTTTACAGGGTATAGAGACATAATAGTTAACTGATTCCTTTTACAAATGATTACAAATAGATCAAAATAAATCATATAATGTACCTGCAGTTTCTAGTTTCATTTTTGCATGTTTCCGGCCTGTGCTGTATAGAGCCACAGAGCCAATACAGGGCAGTGATGGGTTTGGTAAACGAAACTGATTGGTGCTGAGGGGTATTAAACACAGTAATCACACCTCCTTGATTAGTGACCACAGAGATAAAGCTCCCAGAACTGTTGTCATCAGGAAACGGACAACCAGGAAGTGTGGTGATCAGAGAAGAATTACAGCAACTTGAGAGCAAAAACAAACAATGAGGACATGAAAACAGCACTGCATTCAGGTAAAGGAGGCTATTAATATGAAAAAAAATGTCCTTTTTATAAACCCTTTAAGTGTTTTTCACTTAGTCCCTGAGGGCTGTCAGTGGGTGATAATGCAGTCAGGATCTTTCAGCATTTTTTCCCCTAAATTGCCAGAGGCAGTAAATGGTGCATCTGCGGGTTCCCATGGATACGCTGCCAGTCCTGGAATCATTTGTTGCCAGGGTAGAAGCAGCGTGCGCGTATAAGGGGGGTAAAAAGTGCCCCCTCCCCCCGCCATCTTCTGGGGAATGTTCTGACTCTGATACGGGCCTGACTGCGGTTTAGGAACCCGGTTCTGGTATGTCAGAGGTTCTGGTATGTCAGAGGATGCAGACCAGGACCTCTCTGGTGTGGAGGACCCCTTGTCCGGGTCAGTGCAAGACAGGGCACTTTTGAGTGCACTTATTGATGCTGTGAGGGACTCTGTCAAGCTGAAAGATGCAGCTGGGACTTCCGCAGAGGGGTCTGTCTCCTTTGGGTCACACAAATCTAACCCTTCTGTAAAAGTTTTTCCTAATGTTACTTTCTTTGATAAGTTCAAAGATAAGGAATGGGAACGGCCTGCAGAAGTCTTTTTTGTGGTCCCTCAGCGCATGGTGGTTCGTTATCCTTTTGAAGAGAGCCTTTTGAAAAAATGGGCTTCCTCCGGTCGTGGACCCCCTTGTCCTCGGCTAAATAAGATAACCACTTTCCCAGTAGAGGGGACCCCTGCCTTTAAGGACCCTACTGAAAGGAGGTTCAAAGAGGTGACCTGCTCCATGTTCACCATGCTGGGGTCAGTGCTACGACCTATATTGGCTGCAACTTTTTGGTGTCTCGGATACTCACTGAATGGGCAAAGATTTTGCAACAGACAGTAGAGGAGCATCCGCTTCCTCCAGAGTGCTTAAGGCTGGCTGACTAATTGGTACAGGGCCTTGTTTATGTCTGTGATGCCACTCTGGATGCGGCCCCCTTGATCTCCAGAGCCTCTGCATCTGTGGTGGTACTGCGCTGCCTGATTTGGCTGAAATGCTGGTCCGCTGACCAAGCATCCAAAAAAGCTCTGGCAGATTTGCCCTTCAAAGTTGGGATGCTTTTTGGTACCTCGCTGGATGACGTTATTAGGGATGTCACTGGAGGTAAGAGCACACTTCACGCCACAAAGCCGGGGCCCTCCTATTCCACACAGAAGTGGTATTTTAGTCAGTCAGGGTCAGCCAGCAGATCTTCCCAGACTGACAAAGCTCCAGCTGGGGGACAGTAGCGTCAATGGGTGTGTAAGCCAAACAAGACTGCTAACATGCCTGGTACCGACTCAGCGTCTGTAGTACCTAGGGTTGATCCTGAACTCCTTGGACGCAAAGATTTTACTTCCTTTGGAGAAGTTGCAAACCCTCCAGTCGGCAGATAAATTGTTGGCATCTCGCAAATGGTCGTCTCTCCGTTTTTGCATGCGAGTTTTGGGCCTCATGGTGGCCTCCTTCGAGGCAGTACCGTATGCACAATTCCACACAAGTTTTGCAGAAGGAGATCCTGTACAAATGGAACAGATCTCCGTTGTCTCTGGTTTGTCAGGTTCAGGTTAGTCAACTGGTCAGAGCTTCCCTAAGTTGGCGGCTGATATCCCCGACTCTTACGTTCGGGAAGTTGTTCCTCCCTTTCCATTAGGGTGTGATCACGAAGGACGCCAGCCTCAAAGGTTGGGGTGGAGTCTGGGGGGTCCAATCGTCTTGGGGTCGCTGGACTCCAGACGAATCCCACCTACCGATCAATGCACTAGAACTTCCAGAGATCAGGCTATGCCTCTCCTTGTTGTCGCAGAGGCTACAGGATCGTCCAATCAGGATCTAGTCGGAGAACGCCATGGCTGTGGTGTCAGGAAGCATGAATCGGACGTACACAGATGTAAATGAAGAAGGTCTTTAAAAACCAAACAGCAAGGTAAAGTCCGAATAAATGATCAACAGCCAGAAGGGTCCTCCGCCGGAGCCAGGGTCAAAAGCCAGGGATGAAAGTCAGCCAAGCCGGAGTCAGTAGCCAAAGGGTGGTGAGACGAAGCCTGGGATGAGGAACCAGAAGGAACGTCCGTAGGAGCTGGGTCGGTGATCCAAACAGCAGCACAATCACATGAGGCTTGTAAGACCAGGACCAAGCAACGGAATACTGCAGCAGCTGTGTTATATATGAGCTGAGCATCCAGCTCCTCCCAGGGGGAAGGAGGAGCCCAGGATATGGGAAGTTGCAAGAAGCACAGGAAGCAAGATGGCCGCCAGCACAAGACAGTGATGAGATGGCTGAAAAGGAGGTAAGACCATGACAGTACCTCCCCCTCAAGGGCCCCTCCTCCGCGGCGCAAAAAACGGCTTCTGGGGGAAGCGCGCGCGGAAGGCTCAGAGCAGAGCCGGAGCATGAACATCTGTGGAGGGAACCCAGGAACGCTCCTCTGGACCATAGCCGCGCCAGTGGACCAAGATCTGTAACCGACCGCGGACCAAGCGTGAGTCCAGGATATCGCTCGCCTCATATTCTTCATGATCGCCCACCTGGACAGGACGAGGCCGAGGCACCGAAGAGGTGAAGCGATTGCATATTAGTGGTTTCAACAGGGAGACGTGAAACACATTGGAAATCCGCATACCAGGAGGGAGTGCAAGGGCATAGGCTATGGGGTTCACCCTGCGTAGTACAAGGAATGGACCAACAAAGCAAGGAGCCAGCTTGGGAGTGGGCACACGGAGGTTGAGATTACGAGTGGACAACCATACACGGTCTCCGACCTGATAGGAAGGAGCAGGCAACCGTCTACGATCAGCCTGGAGCTTCTGGCGCTGCGCAGAGACCTCGAGGGACCTCTGGATCTGTACCCATGAAGCACGTAGAGCCGAAAGGTGGTCCTCTACAGCCGGAATAACTTGGGGAGAGAATGACTCCGGTAACACGGCACGTTGGAACCCATAATTCATAATTGGCCATGAAGGGAGACTTCCCAAAGGTAGAGTTAACCGCCGTGTTCCTGGCAAACTCAGCCCATGGCAGAAGGTCAACCCAATTGTCCTGGTGATCGGAGACATAGCAACGAAGGAATTGCTCCAGAGCCTGATTTGATCGCTCTGCGGCCCCATTGGACTGAGGGTGGCAAGCCGAGGAGAAGGAGAGACGAATCCCCAACTGGGAGCAAAAGGCGCGCCAGAACCTAGACACAAACTGACTTCCCCGATCCGAAACAATCTCCTTGGGCAAACCGTGCAACCGGAAGACCTCCCTGGCGAATACCGTAGCCAACTCCTGCGCAGTGGATAATTTTGTAAGTGGAACACAGTGGCACATCTTGGAGAACCGATCCACAATCATGAGAATGACCGTATGCCCTCGGGACGCAGGAAGGTCCACAATGAAGTCCAACTCCAGGTGTGACCATGGGCGCTCCCCAGTGGTAATGGGTTGTAGAAGTCCCAACGGAAGGTGCCGAGGGGACTTGTTCTGGGCACAAACAGAACATGCCGCTACATATGCGGCAATGTCGGAGTGTAGAGAAGGCCACCAGAACAAACGAGAGACAGCCCAGGACAGCTGATTCTTTCCAGGATGCCCAGCGGTCTTGGAGTTATGGTATGTTCGCAACTCCTCAGGCACAAAGCATTTGCCATTGGGTCTCCCAGCGGGAGCACCAGGTTGAGCCGCCAGAATTTGCTCCCCAAGGGTGTCCGATGCTGAGACAGAAGGGCGCCTACTCCCGTCTCAGACGTGTCCACCTCGAGGACAAAAGGCAACCCAGGATTCGGATGAGACAGTATAGGAGCTGACACAAAAGCAGATTTCAGAGCCTCAAAGGCCCGGACTGCCTCGACCGGCCAGACCTGGGAACTACAGCCCTTCCTAGTCAGATCCGTGAGAGGCTTGGCCAGCGAGGAGAAGTCCCTGATGAACTTCCGATAATAATTGGCGAAGCACAAAAAGCGCTGCAGGGAACGAAGACCACTGGGCTGGGGCCACTGTAGGACTGCCGAGACCTTCTCAGGGTCCATGGAGAACCCTTCCGCGGAGATGATGTAACCTAGGAAGGTTACCTGGGATCGGTGAAATTTGCATTTCTCAAGCTTACCGAAAAGCTTGGTCTCTCGTAACTGTTGCAACACTCGCTTGACATCCAGAATGTGGGTCTCCATGGATTCGGAGTATACCAAGATATCATCCAAATAGACCACCACACACTGCTGCAACAGGTCACGGAAAACATCATTGATAAATTCCCGGAAGACTGCGGGCGCATTGCACAACCCAAAGGGCATAACCAGGGATTCATAATGACCGTTCCTGGTGTTGAACGCGGTCTTCCACTCGTCGTCCGCCTTGATCCTTACATGGTTGTACGCAGCCCTCAGGTCGAGTTTGCAAAAAACTGTTGCTCCCCTGAGGCGGTCAAACAACTCGGAAATCAACGGAACCGGGTATGCATTCTTAATCGTGATGCGATTTAGGCCCCTATAGTCGATGCAAGGCCTCAATTCTCCGCCCTTTTTCTTTACAAAGAAAAATCCAGCCCCTGCCGGGGAGGAGGTTTTGCGAATGTGCCCCCGGGAAAGCGCCTCCTTCATGTACTCCTCCATGGCCTCATTCTCCGGGACCGACAAAGGATATACCCTGCCACGAGGAGGAATGGCGCCAGGCTGTAGATCTATGGCACAATCGTAAGGGCGGTGCGGAGGCAAGGCAACAGCGCGAACCTTATCGAATACATCCAGGTACTCCTCGTATTCAGGAGGCAACCCAGAGAGCGAGGAGGCACACAACAACTTAACAGGCCCATGGATGCAGCTAGCCCCACACTGTGGGGACCACGAGAGGATCTCGGCCAATCTCCAATTAAAAATCGGATTATGCTTTTGGCGCCAGGGATACCCTAAGACCACCGAATAGTGTGGAGACGAAATGACCTGAAAACAGGCCGACTCCTTGTGAACGGCCCCAACGACTATCTCCACAGGAAGGGTCTCATGTGTAACCTGCGACGGCTGGAGTGGTCTGCTGTCTATCGCCTAAAGGACCAGCGGGGAAACACGAGCCTGCAGAGGAATGGAGTTTGCGGCAGTAAATTCACTGTCAATGAAAAACCCACCGGCACCAGAGTCCACCAACGCCTGGGTCGTCACCGAGCCCCCGACCCAGGAGAGGACAATGGTGATCAGAGGTTTATCAGTACGGGATACCGGGGACGAAGAGACTCCACCCAAGAAATGTCCCCGACAGGATCTCAGGTGTGAGCGCTTCCCGGACGGTTCGGACATGACAACCGAAAATGCCCACTGAGACCACAGTACATACATCGACCTTCGCGTCTCCGGGATGCCCTCTCCCCCTCAGACAGGCGAGCAAACCCCAGTTGCAAGGGCTCTCCCCCAGGCAGGTCAGCCTCAGGAGGCGTGGGAGGAGAGGGAGACACGGGTGGGACAGCAAACGTAGATGCCAATCTGCTAGGAGACCTCCGCAGGCGCTCCTTAAACACCTGCCGAAAAATAACGGCGGCAAGGTGGTTGCTTAACTCTATATAACGTGATTCCAGAGTCACGCCCCCTGGGGCGCGCACACGGGAATGTCCGTGGCCGCCGGGTCCAGAGGGCCTGGCGGGTCACGGATCACGGTAAATCGCCACTGATAGCGGCGGTTTACCACATGATCGCGCCGTCCAATGGCGGCGCGATCACATGTAAACAGACCAGCGTCATTTGACGCCGGTTCCTCCCTCCTCTCTCTGTACCGATCGGTACAGTGTGAGAGGGGGAGCGTGGATGGCGGCAGCGCTGTGGATGGATCTGTGACTATTGCAGTCACAGATCCATCCATCCCTGCTCAGCCATCCCTGCAACCCCCTGCGCAATACTCGGCATACCCCCGGCGCAATACTCGGCATACCCCCGGCGCAATACTCGGCATACCCCCGGCGCAATACTCGGCATACCCCCGGCGCAATACTCGGCATACCCCCGGCGCAATACTCGGCATACCCCCGGCGCAATACTCGGCATACCCCCGGCGCAATACTCGGCATACCCCCGGCGCAATACTCGGCATACCCCCGGCGCAATACTCGGCATACCCCCGGCGCAATACTCGGCATACCCCCGGCGCAATACTCGGCATACCCCCGGCGCAATACTCGGCATACCCCCGGCGCAATACTCGGCATACTCCCTGCGCAATACTCTGCGGTCGTTTTTTTTTCAGGCTTCCCAGCCTAGAGGTGAGATGTGGGGTCTTATTGAACCCATATCTCACTGAAGAGGACCTGTCATGCTATATTCCTATTACAAGGGATGTTTACATTCCTTGTAATAGGAATAAAAGTAATCAAAACATTTATTTTTGGGGAAAAACCTGTCAAACTAAAATAAAGTAAAATGAACAAAAAAAAAAAAAAACTTAAAGCGCCCCGTTCCCGTGTGCTCATATACAGAAGCGAACGTGCACGTAAGTCCCGCCCACATATGAAAACGTGTTCAAACCACACATGTGAGGTATCGCTGCGAACATTATGAGGGAAAGCAATCATTTTGGCCCTAGACCTCCTCTCCAACTAAAATGATGTAACCAGTAAAAATATTTAAAGCGTCACCTATAGGGATTTTTAAGTCGCAAAGTTAGGCGCCATTCCACGAGCGTGTGCAATATTGAAGGGTGACATGTTGGGTATTGATTTACTCGGCGTAACTTCATCTTTCATAATATGCAAAAACATTGGGCTAACTTTTAATGTTTTTTTTTTTTTTAAAAGCACAAAACTGTTTTATTTCCAAAAAAAATGTGTTCGAAAAATTGCTGTGCAAATACCATGCACGATAAAAAGTTGCAACAACCACTATTGTATTCTCTAGGGTCTTTGCTAAAAAAGCATATATAATGTTTTGGGGTTCTTTTTTTAAAAAGAAATCTTTTATTGAACAAGAGAAATATATACAGTACAGTCAAAAGGAAATCATGACAACTAAGAAGCGTATCTGACAGTATCTTTAACAATTAAGTAGGACATCAATCTATCGTGAGAGAAACGTATGTCAAAACCTCAAAATCTCAAAATCAGTGCCAGTAACATATCACTGTTGCGGGGGGTTAACATCGCGTGCCGTTCGGGTCCCTGTCCCCACCAGTCATATACCTTCCTCCCATGGCCGCAAGACGGAGCAAGTGTATTAATGTTTTGGGGTTCTATGTTATTTTCTAGCAAATAAATGATGATTTTTACATGTAGGAGAGAAATGTCAGAATTGGTCTGGGTGCTCCCTGCATGTTGGGCCTCTGTATGTGGCCACGCTGTGTAAAAGTCTCACACATGGGGTATCGCCATACTCGGGAGGAATAGCAGAATGTGTTTTGGGGTGTAATTTGTGGTATGCATATGCTGTGTGTGAGAAATAACCTGCTAATATGAAAATTTTGTGGAAAGAAAATAAAAATGAAAAAAATCTTGATTTTGCAAAGAATTGTGGGAAAAAATGAAAACTTTAAAAAACTCACAATGCCTCTTTCTAAATACCTTGGAATGTCTTCTTTCCAAAAAGGGGTAATTTGGGGGGTATTTGTACTTTTCTGGCATGTTAGGGTCTCAAGAAATGAGAGAGGCTGTCAGTACATCAGATGTGATCAAATTGATCAATTTTCAGTAATTGGTACCATAGCTTGTAGACCCTATAACTTTCACCCAGACTAAATAATATCTAAATTGTTTTTGTTTTGTTACCAAAGATATGTAGCAGTATACATTTTAGGCCAAATTTATGAAGAAAAATTACTTTTTTTGCAATATGTTATAATAGAAATGAAGAAAAATTCTTTTTTTTACAAAATGTTAGTTCTTTTTTCATTTATAGCGAAAAAAATAAAAACCGCAGAGGTGATAAAATACCACCAAAAGAAAGCTCTATTTGTGGGGAAAAAAGGACAAACCTTTCATTTGGTTACAGTGCTGTATGATTGAGTTATTGTCATTCAAAGTGTGAGAGCACCGAAAGCTGAAAATTGGTCTGGTTATTAAGTGGGTTTAAGTGCCCAGCAGTCAAGTGGTTAAAGGAAGGTCTCTCCCTGAGTCTAGTGTCAATCAATATCAGGAAGAAAATGAAAGCCTCGAGCTCCACAGGTAGGTCTTTAGCCGCAATCTCATCTTTTAAGGCACCCGAGAGACCATGGGAGAAAGCAGCGACTAGAGCCTCATTATTCCAGCCCACCTCTGCTGCCAGGGTACGAAACTCAATGCCGTACTCGGCTACCGATCGTGAACCCTGTTTGATGGACATGAGGAGCTTCGCAGCAGAGGCAGAGCGAGCCGGCACATCAAACCTTCCGAAGAGAAGCAACAAAACCGGAAAACTCGGCAACCACCCAATTGTTGTTCTCCCATAAGGGACTTGCCAAGGCCTGTCCGAGAGCAGCGAGATCAGGAAGCCCACCTTCGATCTCTCAGTGGGAAAGGCATGTGGCAGCAACTCGAAATAAATGCCCACTTAGTTAAGGAAACCTCGGCACTGAGTTGGCTCTCCCCCCGAAGCGCTGCGGGAGGGGGGCAGAGCCGGACATACCCCGAGACACCGTAGGTGCAACAACAGGTGCCAAGTTAGACGCAGGCGCATCAACCGGAGCATCAGTAGGAGCGGGCCCAGGAGCAATACTCGGAGCAGCAGTGGGAGCGGTACCAGGATCTACAACCGGCCTATCAGCAACATTAACGAGATGAGCAGTGCGTGCAAGCAGGGTCTGCAACATTTGAGCGAAGTGCTCCAGCAGGTGTCTGGCAACCAGCATGAGTAGCGGAGGAGGCCCTGTACTGTCAGAATTCATGGCTTGGTCCTAATGTCAGGAACCATGAATCAGACGTACACAGATGTAAATGAAGAAGGTCTTTATTAAAAAACCAAACAGCAAGGTAAAGTCCGAATAAATGATCAACAGCCAGAAGGGTCCTCCGCCGGAGCCAGGGTCGAAAGCCAGGGATGGAAGTCAGCCAAGCCGGAGTCAGTAGCCAAAGGGTGGTGAGACGAAGCCGGGGATCAGGAACCAGAAGGAACGTCCGTAGGAGCCGGGTCGGTGATCCAAACAGCAGCACAATCACAGGAGGCTTGTAAGACAAGGACCAAGCAACAGAATACTGCAGCAGCTGTGTTATATATGAGCTGAGCATCCAGCTCCTCCCAGGGGGAAGGAGGAGCCCAGGATGTGGGAAGTTACAAGAAGCACAGGAAGCAAGATGGCCGCCAGCACAAGACAGTGATGAGATGGCTGCAAAGGAGGTAAGACAATGACAGTACCTCCCCCTCAAGGGCCCCTGGCTTATGTCAACCATTAGGAGGGAACAAGGAGCTCGGCTATGGCATTGGAGGTCACACACATCCCATGGTGGGGGGAAAGAAGCGTGCCGCCTCTGTCAGCCATTTACATTCCGGGCGTAGAAAACTGGCAGGCGGGCGACCTAAGTCGCCAGATGCTGGATCAGTGGGAATGGTCGTTGAATCCGGAGGTGTTTTTAACTCCTTTGTCGGAGGTGGGGAACACCGGACGTGGATCTCCTGGCTTCTCGACTCAAGGTGTCGAGGTTCATGGACAGGTCCAGTGATCCTTGGGCAGACGCGTTGGCCTTGTGGGGTCAGTATCGGCTAATTTATGCTTTCCCCCCTCTAAAGTTGCTTCCTCGTCTGCTCTGCAGAGTGGACACAGAGGGGATTCTAATCACTCCAGATTGGCCCCATCATTCCTGGTACGCTGACCTTGTGTGCCTGGTGGCGGATGCACCCTGGCGGCTGTCAATGAGGGAGGACCTTCTGTCTCAAGGTCCCATACTTCATTTTGCTTTACAGTCGTTGGCTTTAACGACATGGCTATTGAAATCTAGGTACTAAGGGTCTGAGCTCTGTCTGATTTGGTCATTTCAACCATGCTGGGGGCACGGAAGTCGTCTTCACGGAAGATCTACCATCACACTTGGATGGCCTACATCTCCATGTGCGAGGAGATGGAGTGGCATCCATGGTCGTATTTGGTTTCCAGAGTCCTGCTGTTTTTACAGCATGGAGTGGATCAGAAACTTGCTTTAAGCAGATTTCAGATTTCAGCCTCTGCTTTTTTTTTCTTATTTTTCGGCGACCCACTCGCTGGTAGGTACTTTTGTGCAGGAGGTTCGACGTGTGCTTCCCTGTTTAGACCACCGCTTCCTCCGTGGGATTTGAATCTGGTGCTCTTGGCTCCTCAACAGCCTCCTTTTGAGAACATCAGATAAATTCCTCTCGACGCTATTTTAGAAACAGGCTTTTCTAGTAGCTATTACGTCTGTCAGACGTTTTTCTGAGTTGGCGGCCTTTTCTTGCAAGTCTCCATACTTGGTCCTCCACAAGGATAATGCAACCTTCTTTTCTTCCAAAGGTAGTTTCAGCTTTTCACCTGAACGAGGACATTCTATCCTTGTGTCCTCGACCGTCTCATCCCAAAGAGGCTGCGCTACATACCTTGGATGTGGTACGTGCTCTGCGGGTGTACCTGTCTGCCACGGCTTCTTTTCGGAGGTCGGACTCACTGGTTAGTTGGCAGAAGGGCCTAGCGGTCTCGTCGGCCACCATTTCTCGGTGGATCAGGCAAACCATCATCCAGGCCTACGCCCTTGCTTCCTGGGCTTGCCGACATCAAGCGTCTGTTCTTTTTACAGATGTGTAAGGCAACGACTAGGTTTTGCAGGCGGCTGTTTGAGTGTTCGTTTGGGGTAAAGTTGTTTTTTGATTGCTGTTCCCACCCCTCATTTTTGACACTGCTTGAGGACTTCCCAAATGTCCAGATTTAAAGAGCTGTGTCTGTCCATGGACGAAAAGATAAAATAGTATTTTTTGTACTCACTGTAAAATCCTTTTCTCTGTCGTCCATAGACGGACATAGCACCCACCCCTCCTTTTTAAGTTTGTACTGCTTTTTGGTGATAAGTTATGACCGGGCTGTTCAACTCATATTTTAGGATGACTAACATGTTCTGCCTAGTCCTCTCCGAACAAGAACATAACCCAAATGTCAAGATTTAAGGAGCTGTGTCCGTCCATGGACGACCGAAAAAAGGATTTTACGGCGAGTACAAAAAATCCTATATATTTTTTTTTTTGTGTCATTATACCGGCGGAATTGCGGAGGTATTCGGCCACTAGCGGTGTGGTTTTAACCCCCATTAGTGGCTGAAAAAGGGTTAAAGTGGATGTAAACCTGAATTTTTTATTTATTTTTTGCTGTCACAATGTAGAGTGTAAGATTCTGTTCCCAGTCTTGCCACAACGAGTTAATCCAGCTCTGAGCAATCCTTTTCTTTTTTTTCAGTGACATAAACGGACAAACGGGAGAAAACTTTTGTCTGTTCTTCCCTCTGAGTGAGTGACAGGTTATTTACATATCTCATGCACTAGCCTGAGACAGGCATTATGTTTTTAAGTCCCACCCCCATTCCTTTTCTGAAGTCATGTGATTACTTTTCTGGATTTTGACTGGATGTTAGTGATCATAGCAGAATTCAGTGTAAGGAGTGTAGAGGTGGGTGGGCAGTCTGACATCATGACTCCGCCCACCGAGCTCCAGACAACAGACCCACCCATAGAGTCTGCAGTTTTTCAGTTGTTATAACAGAGGGGAGACATTTGACAGATAAGGATACATGCAGGAGGTGTGTATATCCCGATAGATCAGCACTATGGCAGTAGTTTAGAAAGGATGAGAGTGGGTTTACATCCACTTTAATACCGCCTGCAATGCGCCTCTGCATTTTTAGCGCTACCACGCCTGAAAAACTCCTCCACTGTGCAAGGGGCCTTAGTGTTTTAGAGTTTGCTAGAGGACCCTTTAACATACAGGAGAGGAGTAGTTCCTGTTTACACGGCATCCTGTGTAAAAGGAAGTCCAGTCTCCTTATGTCTGTTGGCGCTCGTCCCTCCCCCTCTATGTCGCCTCCAAAGCTGCAGATGGGTATGAATCAGGCTGCACTGATGGCAACGGTGGCAAATGGAAGGACGAAGACTGGACAGCCGCACTCCAAAATTACTTAAAATAAGTTGTCTTTTATTTTCAACTGTACACACTGACTGTAAGTGCGAAACGCGTCGGCCGTACTGTATTTTGTTGATTGCAGTGACTGTGTGCACAGTTGAAAATAAAAGACAACTTATTTTAAGTAATTTTGGAGTGTGGCTGTCCAGTCTTCGTCCTTCCATTTGCTATCATTAGCATTGCCAGCACCTTGGTGGTTCAACAACCCTTGATTGCACACGGGGCTCACCTGGAGCGGTGAAAAATCTGTCTGGATGGCAACGGTGGGTGCTCCATTAAGATATTTTTTTTCCTGAAATTTGCTTTTTAAAGTTGAGGTGCGTGTTATAATCCGATAAATATGGTATATCCAAATAACACGCCCAAGCTCTTCTCTTCACCACACACGTGCACAATTGCAAGAGATTTCTTGTTGGCAGTGTATTAGTGCTTGAACAAACACACTTAGACCGAATTTTAATGGTTTAAAGAATGTCGGGCAAAATTGTCGGCCCTCAAGCATGTTCAATTCATCAAATTTTGCCCTCTTTGAAATTAAGTTTGTACACCCCTGCTTTATCTTATGTTTGCAGGTGTGTTTTCAATGTTTACCTAGAAATTCATGTGATGTAGTTGTAACAACTCTTTTTTTATTTTTGTTAGTTGGAGGCTGCAGCTCAGACATTTGATGAACCAGCCATTAGTATGGAGATGTTTGACATTGCAAAAACTTTGATACAGCTCTTTGATGACATGGAGAACGAAGAGAGGTAAGTTAAAAAGGTTGACAATTTGACATTTCACGTCAATCTTAGAAATCCAAGTGTTGACTAAGAAGCGATAATAATTCAGCGCTTTACGTTCAGGTATTTACTCCTGTGTGTCCCCCACTGACGATTCACCCTTTGTCCAAGTACTCATAGTCTTGTACCTTTCCGGTGATTGGATACTGGCAATACTTTTAAGGACACCCCCCAAAGTCCAGAATTTGCCAGTCTACTGAGGGGTTTAAGAAAATCGCAAAAAAAAATCTTCAATGTTTTTCAGCTCCTCATTGCTGTCCAAAGACCTAAATATAAGCAGTGTATTTGGATTGGCACAACCTTTGTAAACTTTGGGAGCTGTCCTTGGACCTCACCTGGGGATGGGCTCTAACGTTGCTTTGGGCACCGGAAGCTGCATTTGGCTTACCTTGGCAACGCGTATAGGCAGCTGCAGGGCCATGGTTATTCTTGTGGAACGTGGTCCATGAAGATCCCTTCGGGGGTATGCTCACTGTGATAGGTGAAGTCCTGACTATACACAGTTCAACAACATGGACAGGTAGCATTAGAGGTCGTCTGATATGGGTTTTTCTCTGGACGCTGCTGATATTTAGAAATCACGGCGGCCGATACATGATGCCGATTTATTAATTTTTTGGGCTGCTATGTTAGACCGATTCCACCCCACCGCCCCCTTAAAAACAATCCTGCAAGCAGCATCTTTGGAGCGGTGTGTACCGCTCCTGCCCATTAAAGTTAATGACCACTGCTGCTGAAGCGCCTGCAAAGCGATTAGGCAGCGGCGATACATGGGCACATTTAACCCCTTCATCGGCCTCTAGCTGGGTTACTAGCGCCCGCTAGCAGCTGAATAGCGCAGCTAAAATGATGGTAAGCCCTGGTTCACATTGATGGTGCTTAAAAATCGCGCTACTTCACAAGTAGCGTGATTTCAAAGTAGCAAGGTCAGTGTGATTTCATGTGCTATTTTATACAGAGATGTCTATTGAAGTCACACCTGAAATTGGCAAAAGTAGTGCAGGAACTACTTTTGAAAATCGGTCTCTCGCCGATTGGAACAGTGCCATTGCTGCCAATAGTCTACGACTTGCGATTGATCTTTCTAATCACATGACAAATCGCTCCAATGTAAACCTAGGCTAAAGCGCTGCTGAAATTAGCTGAAATTCCGCTTTTCGAAATCCCACCCTGGTGTCACATTTGGCATCTTTCAGTGGGGAGCGAGTATCTGTCTAATACAGGTTATTTTGCTCCCACTTCCAGGCATAGATAGCCGCAGTATCCGTGGATATCTACGCCATGTTCAGCGCCTCCTTCGTCATCTCTCCCCCCCCCCGGGAGACACCTCCAATGAGAGCTGCACCCCAAACGCTCACGAGAGTGAGAGAGCTGTGCATGTCGTCATAAGCCTAGGCTTTTTACCAGACCAGAAATGGGAAGTGGGCTGAATAATGTTTTTTACTTGGGGGGGGGGGGGGGGGGGGGGAGATATATATTTTACTATCCAAAGTTAAAACAACAAGGGCAGAAAATTTAATAGATAAAAAGCTTAAAAAATTACTGAAGGTCCGCTTTTTCACCAGCTGTAATTTATGATCAAATATATTGGAAGGGCCTGCATCAAGTAGAGAACTCAAAAAACAGGAATATTGGGATTGGCACGAACCCGAACAAAGAAAGGGTTCCAGAGTTAGTCTGAAGATGAGAGGGGGAACCCCTGTCACATCCCATTAGATAAGAGGAAGAAGTTGGATCTGGTGTCATTGATTTTCACAGCCACAGAGGGAAGGCATACATGTTCCAGGGTCGCCCACATGAAGCGCCCGTAAAGATTAAAGTTATATTAAAGGTTCAAGGTTTTGTTTAACAAACATACATATACTTGCCTCCGCTGTGCAGTTTGTTTTGCGGGCGCGCTCCTACGTCATACACTCAGTGTCCATAGACTCTTGAGTGTATGATATGGCCCCACTTCATTGGATTGAAAAATGGAAAATGCAATGAGTATTTTTCATCAGGAAACCTACCAAGACATTGCTGTCCATATAAACTGACAGAGTGGGCATTAATCGGAGAAGCAGCCAAGAGGCCCATGGTAAGGCCCCTTTACCACGTGCGGACCGTATGTTCGCTTTTTCACCCATCTGTTTGCGGATGAAAAAGGGACATACATTGGTCCCTATGTGATTGCGGGTGTCAGCGGATAAACATCCATAATCACCCACCTCCGCAAACATCCGATTTTGCAGACGAAAAATGTCCTCTTTTTTTCTTCCGTCTGCAGAGCAGATTGGATGAACACGGACACACGGTCCGTGTTCATCCGCTCCCCCATAGGGGAGAGTGGAGAAAAGACAGGGCGGTCCCTGCACAGTGTGCGGAGACTGCCCTTTTTTTCCGACGGCACAGCGGGTATTTACAGAGCGATCCCCTCTGAGCTTACGGACACACGGAGGTGGATCATTACTGATCCGCCCCATGTGAAAGGGCCCGAACTCTCAAATAGCTGCAGATATCCACAGCTCAGGTGGGAGAATCTGTCCACAGGACAACTATTAGTCGTGCATTCCACAATTCTGACCTTTTATTGAAGAGTGGCAAGAAAGCAGTTGTTTAAAGCCAAAATACATCTGTATATTGTGAGAAGCCATGTGGGGGGACGCAGTAAACACGTGGAAGATGGTGCTCTGGTTAGATGAGACCAAAATTGAGCTTTTTGGCCTAAAAGCAAAACACTGTGTGGTGGAAAACACTGCACATCACCCTGAACACACCACCCTCAATGTGAAACATGGTGGCCATATCATGTTGTGGGGATGCTGTTCTTCAGCAGGGACAGCGTTGATGGGCAGATGGATGGAGCCAAATGGAGCCTGTTAGTCTGCAGAAGACTTCAGACTGGGGTGAAAGTTCACCTTCCAGCAGGACATCAAGCCTATACATACTGCCAGAGCTATAATGGAGTGGTTTAGATCAAAGCACTTTCATGTTAGAATGGGCCAGTCAAAGTCCAGATCTAAATCCATTTGAGAATGGGCCAGTCAAAGTCCAGATCTAAATCCATTTGAGAATCTATGGCAAGACTTCAAAATTGCTGTTCACAAACGCTCTCTCCATCCAATCTGAAAGAGCTTGAGCTATCTTGCAAAGAAGAATGGGCAAAAATTACACTCTAGATGTGCAAAGCTGGTAGAGACATCCCCAAAAAGACTTGCAGCTGTAATTGCAGTGAACGGTGGTTCTACAAAGTATTGACTCAGGGGGACTGAATACAAATGCACTCCATGCCAATAAAATACATTTTTAAGTTTTTGCTTGTGACTTGACCAAATGTTGAAAATATCAAGGGGTATGAATACTTTTTTGAGGTACTGTTCATTGGTGAATTTTTACCCCAGCACTTGCAGTTTTTAATGCGGCTCACATCTGCTTTCTCTATAGATTCCTTGATCTCCTGATCCTCATAGTGTTTACAGTGTAGTCTAAAGCCTGTCTGTTAGCTTGAATGGGGAGGGTTAAGGATGGAGGAGCAGGGCAGTGCCTTGTCATTCTATCTTTTCGGAATGTGTGTTTCTTTTCCTGAAGGCAGCTTTGGAGTCACAGCTGTGATCCATGCAAGCAAGAGTGGCTCCATAGATTGCTGCAAGAGAAATGAGCCACCCTGAAACCGGAAACCTGGGCCAGTGGTCATGGCACCAACTTTTATAGCAACATAGGCAGAGTAAGAGAAAAAATTTAAATACTCAGTAAGTAGTTAAATCAGCAGTTGAATGTGCTTAATAACATGGGTTTAATAGCACTTTAAGCATACTGTCAGATGCGAAAGTGAAGCTCTGGGATTTCGAAGGTTGAAGGTCTTGACAGAACGGCTGTACATCGAGGTAAAGATCGCCTTGCTTGCAAGCTTGTTCAATTGTCAGAGCTGTTAGAAAATATTGCTTTCCAAATCGTCTTTCAGGACAGCACCTGAGAGATCATGGCTCCTCCCTCCACAGGAAACACCTCCTCCATCCAATCTTTAAAAGGAGGCCTTCCCATCACACTTGTCAGTTGTTTGTGTTTCCTCCAACTGGAGGAACACCTCCGGTGGGAGCCATGTTCTTTCAGGAGTTGTCCTGGGAGACGAGAAGTTCTCACTAAAAATATTTTTTGCCAAAGGAGTTTGATCCTCCCACTTGCCTCGCTGTTCGTTTGGTCCCGTGGGCTCCTTCTCCCTCTTCCGTGCTTGGGGAGAGCCTGTACGCCCGGCAGTTGCAGGCCATTTTTTCTTGTAGGAGCGGCGGTATCTGGTACCCGCATTGCACTGTTGTAAGACTCCGGGGTCCGCGGAGGGCCTCGAACGCGTCCTGCATGCAGGAAGTGACTGCACTTCCGGGTTGGCGCGAGCGTCATCTTTGGCGCATGCGCAGAGGGAGAAGGCAGGGTCACCTGGTGCCTTCTAAGGAAGCTTCCGGTTCCGGGTCAGCGCGGCAGCGTATTTAAACCTGCAACCGTGTCCTTTCAATCACACGCATCCGCAAGCACTCTGCAATGGAGGAAGACGCTGCGGATAAGGGGGCGAGCCAAGGCACCAGCAAGGCTAAGGTAAGGCATGGCGTCCTATTTGTCTTCTAGACTTTTTCTCCTATGGGGGTTACTTCACCCATTTCCCCCTCTTCCCCCACCCTCCACCTCCTTGGTCTGGTCAGTGACTTTTGGGATGTCTTCCTGCCTAGTAATGGGGTTTTTTATGGTGGTGATGGTGTTTGGCTTGTAGGGCACAAGAAGGTACTGCTGAGTTTCCTAAGTGCACCTGGGTGTCAGTTTTTTTTACACTATTGTTCTGTATTTTTCGTGTGCATTCCTTGTTTTCTTGTCTGTCTGCACAGGGAAAAGGCTCTGCTCAAGTTTTGAAGAGGAGATGCCCTGTCTGTAAGGAGAAGCTCAGCAAAGTTTGGAAAACATCTCTGTGCGGAGTGTACAAGCAATGTTCTTAGAGAAACTCCTTCCTTATGCGGAGAGTTGATATCCACCATTGAGGAACTCCGTACCACCTTTCAGGTTTTTAGACCTAACCTAAGAGAGCAATCGAGTTCCGTGGAGGAGCCTGGACTTTCACAGAACTCTTCACTGAGCGAGGCTCAGGTTTTGTTCACCCCAATATCCCAAGACACTTCTCAGGAGACAGTCCCGATAGATTCGGACTCCGAAGATGAAGATAATGAAGCAGAGACCGCTTCAAAATATAAATTGTCACTGGAGGAGGTCGCAGGTCTTTTAAAAGTAGTCCATGCGACTTTGGGGATAGAAGAAAAATAACTTTCCCTACATGACCGTATGTATGCAGGTTTAGGGGACGCCAAAGGTCGTTTTTTCGCAGTACATTCCTTATTCACAGATATGAATGGTTGGATCCTGAGAAAAAGCCTTAAAACCTGGCCAGGGGACACGGCCTCCAAGAACAGGTTAGTTGGCTTACCTTTTTCTGGAGATTTGCTGTTTGGTCCAGAGTTGGAATCAATCCTTGACCGGACAGTGGATAAAAAGAAGTCTTTTCCGGTTAGAAAAAAACAGCCACCTACCCGCAAGCTTTTTTTCGTCCGCAAAGGCAACAGGAGGAAAAGGCACAAATCAAAAGGAAGCAGTGGCCTTACAAAAAAGGTAAAGGTAGGAGTGGAGTTCTCTTCCGTCCTCCTTCATCCTCCGAAAAGCCCCAATGACTCTCCGCTACAGGTAGAGGGAAGACTCCAGAAGTTTGTTCCCCAGTGGAGAGACAGTACTTCAAACCAGTTTATTCTAAATTTAATTCTTGGGGTATATGTGATAGAACTCAAGGAAGAACCCCCAAAAAGATTCCTAGCAACAAACGTGCCAAGGGATCCTGCCAATGCTCTTGCTATGAAGTCCCTAATCCAGGAACTGATTTCACCAAGAGTGGTTGTGCCGGTTCCAACAAAGGAGTTTTTTCAGGGGTTCTAGTCACATGTTTTCCTGGTGAGGAAACCCTTGGGGGAAGTATCGCCTTATCTTGAACCTAAAAGAGCTGAACCTGTCAGTAGAGTACAGGAAATTTTGGATGGATTCCACCTTTTTCAGTGAACAATCTTCTGAGTCAGGGTTGCTTCATGGCAACAATAGATCTGCGAGATGCTTACCTGCACATTCCCATTGCAGCCAGCTCCCAAAATTTTTTGAGACTGGCTCTGAGAGAAGGGAAAAAGTGGTACACCTGCAGTTCAGAGCTCTTCCTTTTGGCCTATCGTCATCCCCAAGAGTGTTTACAAAGGTGATGGCAGAGGCACTGGCACCGCTACGTGTAGAAGGGATCTTCGTGGTCCCTTACCTGGACGACCTCCTGTCCTTTGCCCAGACCAGGGAGGATCTTCAAAGAAATCTAGTCGGGGCCCGGTCTCACTTGGAGTCCATGGGGTGGATTCTAAGTCTCCAAAAATCAAATCTAGTCCCCTCACAACAAGTTATTTTTCTGGGTTTTCAGATAGACTCCGTGGAGCAAAAAAAAATTCTCCCAGAGGAAAAACAAAAGAAGGTGAGAGACGCGGTATCAATTTTGCAGTGCAATTAACAAGTTTCCATCAGGAGGATTATGTCAGTGCTGGGAACCCTGACCTCGTCTATACCCGCAGTACAGTGGGCAAAGTTCCACTTCAGACCTCCACAAGAATTCTTGCTGAAGGTCTGGGATCGTGATCGGAGGTCGTTGGACTTGTTGGTAAAAATTCCCACCAGAGTCAAAAGGAGTCTCTGGGTGGTGGAAGAGTCAGGAAAGACTATCTGCGGGTCTGTTGTGGTCCTTTCCGACCCAGGTAAGGATAACAACCGATGCCAGCTCCTGGAGATGTGGGGCCCACATGAACAGTCGTTGGACTCAGGGGTCATGGTCCGCAGGAGAGGCACGGAGATCCTCAAATTGGAGGGAGCTGAAGGCGGTAGAGATGGCCTTACTTGCCTTCACAGCAGAAGTACAGGGACAACATACGCAGATCCTGTAGGACAATGCCACGGCAGTGGCCTACATAAACAGACAGGGGGCACCAGAAGCAAAGGGCCTAGCCAGAAATATTCCAAGGTGGGCAGAATTCCATGCTCTATCCTTATCTGCAGTCCATCTAAAGGGGACGCTAAACGGGATAGCAGACTTCCTCAGCAGGAACTTAGTCTTAAAAGCGGAATGGCAGTTGAATCCAGAGGTGTTCAGTCTGATAGCAAAAAAGTGGGGACAGCCAGGGATAGATCTGTTTGCAAACCAAGAAAATGCACAGACCTCCCGCTTTTTTTCTCTAGACAGGAGCAGGTCAGCTCTGGGGATGGATGCTCTAGCACACAGCTGAAGTCTTCACCTCTGTTAAGCTTTTCCCCCATTCCAGCTAATTCCTCAAGTCATAGCAAAGATTCGGAAAAAGGATACGACGGTGAATGAATGAATGAAAAACGTATATAGCGCGGCACATGTGAACTGAATCTCCTCTGGGCGCTAGTTGTTCCTGTCTCCTTTGGTATCAAAAGAGATGAGTCTTGATCTTTCTCCTGAATGCTAGGTGTCCGGGCCGGAATCCCGATTGAAATGGATCAAGTAGGTTGTGGGTATCTAGATGCTGTTGCAGCTGTTGTACCACTACTTTCTCCATGACCTTGGAGAGAGCGTTTAGGAATGTTATGGGACGGCGGTGGAGTGGATCCTTGGGGTCCAGGGTAGGTTTCTTCAAGATGGGTCGAATTATGCCCTCCAACTTAGAGGGCACTATGCCCTCACTGAAAGACTGGTTAATAAGCTGCGTGATAGGAGGTGCCAGGATGTCAGCACATTCCTTCAGCAGTTTGGTGGGGATGATATCATTTGTGCTGTTGCGCAGAGTACCGATGATATTTTTTGTTGCATCGATAGAGATGGGTTCCAGCTTGAACTTACCTGGTTGTGGTGAATTACTGCAGGTGTTGTGTAAATAATTACAGGGGGGGCTACGGGGGGAATTGTTTTGCTGAATGCTTTGCCGGATTCCTCCGATTTTATTAATGAAGTAATCCCATAATTCATTGCAAAATTCTTGTGTGTCCGAATTGGGGGCTTCAAGACATCCTGGATTCATGGTCTGAGTGACCAGCTTGAAGAGTTTGCGGGGGTGGTTGAGGGCGCTGTTGATAGCCTCAGAAAAATATTTTTTCTTGGCCTTGAAGATTTGTTTGTGGTATTTCCTTGTTATTTGTAGATGGAAAGGTTCTCATCTGAAGAGCTTATTTTCCAGGCTGCTTCCGCCCTTCTGCGCTCTTGCTTCAGTAACGCCAGCTGGTTGTTGAACCAGCTGGAGTTATTTTTCCGGATGTGGGTTTTACGTTTCGGCGCTATTAAGTCAGCTGACTGTAATAGGGCTGTATTTATGTCATCCAGTGTTTCTTCAGCCACCAAACAGCTGAATTGTTTGTTTTTTTCCTTAACGTGGCTTTGAAGAGACATCTAGTACAGTGTGTTGTTACTGGATTTGATGTTTTTGTTAAGGAGGGGAATTCGAAAATAATGAATTTAATTGCATGGTGATCTGTCCATGGCAATGGTTCATTTTCCAAGATTTTTATTTCCAGATCTTGTCTGAAAATAAGATCGAGCATGTGACCTGAAGCATGTGTGGGCCCACATACTAGTTGCTGAAGGCCTAATCCTTCCAGGTGGTCAATGCAGGTGTCAGGAACAGGGTCTTGTTGGGAGTTGGCCCAGAGGTTGAAGTCCCCGAAAGGTGTTTGCTGTTAAGGGTATATGTGGAGATAAAGTCCGTCAATGAAGGAAGAAGCTGCGATTTTGGGCCAGGTGGTCTATAGCAGAGTAGAATCCAGACGGTCTCCTGGAAGTTTGCTTGCAGTTGCAGAGTAAGGGTTTCCATGAATGGAAGAGGGTTTTGAAGGACTGGTTTTGTGATCGCAAAATGAGTCTTATGGATCACCGCCAGTCCTCCTCCTCTTTGCCCTATTCTGTTTTCCGTTATAATGCGATAGTTTTCTGGCACCAATTCTCCTAGAATGGTGTTAGTTGGCTGTGAGCCAGCTCTCTGTAATAAAGAGGCAGTCTAAATCGTATTGTAGGATGAAATCATGGATTTCTAGTCGGTGTTTTACTGCCAATCTTGTGTTGATCAGAGCACATGATATGTGCTTAGGCTGGGGCAAACGGCTGAGATTTTTGATAGTCGATCGTCGATCGATTCTCAGAAGTCGCTCAGTTCGAAGGGCTTTTTTGGTGATGGCTGGTAGTATTGCGGCAAATCGCCTCAGATCCCAAATGGTCTCTGCCGAGTATTGCAGATTAACCATAGTCGCCAAACGTTTTTTTTTTTTTTTTTATATATATATTTTTGGGGGATATTTATTATTGCAAAAAGTAAAAAATATTGAATTTTTTTCAAAATAGTCGCTCTATTTTTGTCTATAGCGCAAAAAATAAAAACCGCAGAGATGATCAAATACCACCAAAAGAAAGCTCTATTTGTGGTAAAAAAAAGACGCCAATTTTGTTTGGGAGCCACGTCGCACGACCGCGCAATTGTCAGTTAAAGCATCGCAGTGCCGAATCATAAATGTGCTCTGGTCATTGGTCAGCAATATGGTCCGGGGGTTAAGTGGTTAAAAAATCTTAACTGGAGTTTGGCTTAAGTTTCCGAGTATCTAAATTTGCTAAGCCATCTAACACTCCACTCCCCCCCAGATGAACAATGCTGATGTCTGAATGAGTTTCTGTTTAACTTTCATCCAGTGTTGGGCACCATAATAGAGGAAGAGCGTTGATGACCAAGTGAAAATGGAGGGAAAAGGTTTTTAAACAAATGCAGCTACCACATCGAAGGATTGGTAAACTGCAATGTTACATTTTTTTTTTTCTTCAATAGATTTTTATTAAGGTTTTGTTTTACAGAACAATGCAAAATGGAGTATTACAGCATGGATTTATGCATTTAAAAGTCAGCGTAGTCGGAACACTCTATGAAGCAAAATATCATGACAGGTAATGACTCAAGACGATACCGGAGCATGTACAAACATGGTGATCAAACAGCTTCATGACATTTCAACAATGTATAACTAGACACTTAACTATGTCAGGAGTCTAATCCCGAAATCTGCCACCGTGTGACAATAGAGTCAGGGGAAGGGCGCCTTTGATATGCTTAGTCCCTGGGAGGGCCACCTCTGACTCCAGACACCCCCAACTGGGTTCACGACTGTGTCTCGAGCCCTGAGGTGAACTCTCCCTCAAATTTCTAAAGAATTGGACCAATAACCTTATGGCAAGGCAATTGAGCTCATGCAATTCCTGCCGTACCAGGAGGTCCATAGGTTCCAACGGTTTGCTGTGTCTTCTTTATGCTTATCCCTGAATGCCAGCACTTTCTCATATATACAATGTAATTGTGTGGTTTGTATGGCAGCCCCTATACTGGGGGGGACAGGATTTTTCCAGTTTCTTGTAATGGTGAGTCTTGCAGACAGCAGAATGTGCAGGACAGTATGTCTAGCGTGGAATGGGACCTGGTCCAGGTCGAGCGACAGGAGCGCTAGACCAGGCTGGGGAGTAATTGTAGTGTGAGAGGCCTCGGAAATCACGCGGAAGACCGCAGTCCAGTACTGAGATAAGCTAGGGCAGCTCCATAAAGTATGGAGTAGCGTCCCTCGGTGCCCACAGTTCCTCCAGCACCGATCACCGTGATTTGTACCAAATTTGGACAATCTGTCAGGGGTTAAGTACCATCTTTGTGTAATTTTGGTGGATAGTTCCCAGAGGGTAGAACAACTAGTAACTTTATAAGTGGCCGTGCAGGCTTTAGCCCATTGTTGGGTGGTGTATGAACTATCTAGGTCTAATTCCCATTTGAGTATGGCTGTCGATTTTGAGAATATGGACTTCTGTTGGAGAACATTGTAGAAAAGTGAAGTGCCCTTTTGGGAGGGAGGGGGGTGTGTAAGAAAGGACCAGATGGACGGAGGTATACGACGATCCCAGTAGGGAGAAGCCGATAGGAAATGTCGGGTTCTGATGTAAAGATACATGTCTGAGTTGGGTAAGTTGAATTCCTGTTGCAGAACAGGGAAAGATTTATAGCTTCCATTAGTGTATAAGTCATCAATGAACATTAAGCCTTTTCCTCGCCAATGTTTGTAGGATATCATGTCTATGTTAAATTGTAGAGTCTCAATCGGGATTCGTAAGGGGATATTGTCGGGGTACCCATGGCAGCTGTGAACAAATTTGTTCCATGCACGGACCGTGGCAGACATTGTGGGGGGGAAGGAGGAGGGGAGTTTAGTTTTGGAAGTGGTGGAGAGCAACCAGGAGGCTAGTGAAGAGTTAGGAAGTAGAGCGGACTCCATTCTTCCCCACGGGGTGTGTGGTTCAGGCAGGAACCACTCTCTGGTTTGGGTAAGGACAGTGGACAGATAGTAGTGGTGAAAGTCCACATAGCCTGTACCTCCTGCCTTACGGTTTTTAATAAGGGTGGAGTGTGCGCTTCTGGCCCTTTTCCCCTGCCATATGTAGGAGGATAAGATAGACTGTAGGGATTTGAAGAATTGCATTGGTATGTTGATTGGAAGAGTCCTATAGAGATACAAGATCTGGGGTAAGTGGAACATTTTGAAGGCCGCTAGGCGGCCCGTCCAGGACAATTCTTGGGATGCCAACTTGTGCAGATCAGTTTGTAGTTTACTACGAAAGGGGATGTAATTGGAGCGGAATAAGTGCCTAGTAGATTTTGTCAATTGGATGCCAAGGTAGGTGATGCTATGACCCGCCCATGCGTATGGGTAAAGTTGTTGCAGAAGGAGACTAGTGGTGGGGTTGATTCCTAGGTTTAATATATGACATTTAGCTTCGTTAATTTTATAGTAAGATACTTTACTAAAGCAAGCTAGAGCCTCTTGGACCGCGGGGAGTGACGAGGATGGGTCAGATAACATGAGTATGACGTCATCAGCAAATAGGCTGATTTTGTGTTCATGACCTCCTACCATTATGCCGGATATGTGTGGGTTTGTACGGATGGATTGGGCTAGTGTTTCCATTATCAGGTTGAAGATCAGGGGGGAGAGGGGGCAACCCTGTCTTGTCCCATTAGTAATGGTGAACGGGGATGACAACGAGTCAGCAGAGTACACTCTGGCCGAGGGGTTAGAGTATAGTGCCATAATTGCATTGTGTATGTGGCCTGTGAATCCAAATTTGGTGAGAACCGAAGACAGGAACCCCCAGTGCACTCTGTCGAACGCTTTTTCAGCGTCTAGGGACAAGAGTACAGAGGGGGTTCCAGATGTTCCTGCTTGGTGGATGACGTTTATCATCCGCCTTGTGGCATCTGATGCCTGCCTTCCTTTCGTAAAGCCCGATTGGTCTGTGTGGATGAGTGTGGGGAGGATTGCATTCATTCTATTAGCTATCATTTTAGCGTACAGTTTGGTGTCCACGTTGAGGAGGGAGATTGGACGGAAGTTTTGGGGCGAGGTCGGTTCTTTACCCGGTTTAGGGAGGGTTACTACCGTCGCAGACAACATGTCTGGGGGGAAGGATGAGGATGTCGCTGCTAGATTAAAGACTTCACAGAGAGTGGGGGTAAGGGCATGTTGGAACATTTTATAGTATTCCCCTGTGAGACCATCAGGTCCTGGAGATTTGGCGTTGGGTAGATTATTAATTGTGTTTTCTAGTTCTGTGGCCGTAAATGGTTCATTGAGCGACGTTAGTTGGGATTCAGACAATGAGGGCAGATTAAGTCTTTCTAGGAAGGTTGCTATTTCTTTCAGGGATGGTTGAGCCGTATGTTTGTCATTCTGCAAATTATACAGGTCAGCATAGTAGGTGCCAAAAGCGTTCGAGATGTCGTGTGGTTTCATCAATTTCTCTTTGGTGTGGGGGTGGGAGATATATGGAATTTTCGATTTAGTTCTGTGGCCTCGTATTTTTAAGGCTAACAACCTGCCTGCCTTGTTCCCCGTTGCGTAAGATGTGGCCCTAACTTTCGTGCAAGCTTTTTCAAAGGAGTCTAAGAGAAAAGATTGTAGCTCGTGGCGGAGAGAAAATATTTTGGCCTGTAGAAAGGAAGAGGGCAAAGTCTTGTTTTGGGATTCAGCGAGCTCTATATCAGCTGTCAGTTGGTCTATTTTTCGTGTTCTAGTACGTTTCGCTCTAGCCCCTAGTTGTATAAAAACTCCGCGAATCACCGCCTTGTGGGCAGCCCACACCACCACCGGGTCAGCTACTGAGTGGGAATTTAGGGAGAAGTATTCCTCCAACCGTTGCTGTATAAGACCAGCAGCGTGTCTGTTTCGTAGTAGGGAGTTGTTTACCCTCCAGAGATAAGAATTCGTCGGGGAGGCCTGAGAGTCAACAGTTATGCTGACAGGGGCATGGTCCGACCAAGTGGTGGGGTGGATCATGGAGGCAGTGACCCTCTGGAGTAACGATCTGTCAGATAAGAACAGGTCTATCCGTGAGTAGGTGTTGTGACGCGGGGAGAGGAAGGTATAATCTTTTTCACTCGCGTGACAACATCTCCACACATCAAACAATTCGTTCAATGACATAAAACTTTTTAAGGGTGATGCGTGTCTCTTGGGGCCTGCGGTGGAGTCCATAACCTGGTCTGGGACCAGGTTAAAGTCTCCGCACAATAGGAGTTGACCTTTTTGAGATTTCCTGATCTTTTTCATAACATGTTTAAGAAACGTTATTTGACGCTCATTGGGTGCATACAGTGATACCAAGGTGTATTGAGCATTATTAATTAAACAGATTAAAATGATAAATCGACCCTCAGGGTCAAGTATACTGTCCTGTAGTTGGAAAGAGATTGTGTCCCGGATAGCAATCAACACTCCCCTTTGTTTCTTCGTATATGAAGATGTAAAGACATGTGGAAATTGACGGTGTTGGCAGCGGGGGTGTGATTGATGTATTAGGTGGGTCTCCTGAACGCACAATATGTCGCAGTTGAGCGATAGTGCAGTCTTCCACATGGAAGAGCGCTTGACCGGATGGTTCAGTCCATTCGCGTTCAGCGACAGAATGGAGAACGACATAGTGTCCAGATAAAGGATTACCGTGCAAGAATGAAGACTTACGGTTACCAGAGGCCGGTTAATCGTCACCTAAACTTCTGCTCAAGCTGGGATGGATGAGGATCCTGTGAAAGAGTGTTCCGAAGCTGGAATCCAGGTGAGGACTATAAAACAGTCAAAACCAAAATTAATAATTAAAAGAAACAAGTATAAATCAGCAGGGTGGACAAAGCCTTATTGCTGAGCAACTGAGGGGTAAAGTTTTGGCTCAAAGAAACGAAGAGCGGAGAGCAGTAACAATCAACAAGAACAAGAACAAGTGCAGCATACCAGCTGCCAGCCGGTGCGGACTATCGCATGATAAAGCATGTGCCTGCTGTCAACTGTGGTTGGTTCAATGGGTCTTGGTAGCAGGGCGTTCCATATGGCGGGGGCTCCTGTGAGAGGGAGAGGATTTCTCCATTGGATTAGGATAGGCTTTAGGAAGCTCCGGAATGATGCCCCAGGAGAGAAGTAGCTTTGCACCCCCTTCAGCAGTGGAGATAGCGTGTGGGATTCCATTGTGTGTTACCAGGATGGTGGCAGGGTGGCGCCATTTGTAGATTATCTTGTGGTTAGTAAGGGCCTTGGTCACGGAACTTAACTGTCTCCTCATCTGTAGTGTGTGTTGGGAGAGATCAGTATACATTTGGATGTCCGCATAGGGAGCGGGTAATGTGCGGAGTGCTCTAGCTTTAGATAGAATCTGTTCTTTCGCTTGGTAGAAGTGGATGCGGAGGAGCACATCCCTCGGGACTGTGTCCGCTAGGTGGCGCGGCTTGGGGATCCTGTGGATGCGATCCACCGTTAGCTCAATAGGGGATAATTCAGGCAAAAGAGTGGAAAATAGGGTGCCCGCGTATGTGCGGAGGTCTGCAGGGAGGACAGATTCTGGGACACCCCTAAGTTTTATATTATTGCGTCTGGACCTGTCCTCGAGGTCCGCTAATTTGTCCTTGACCCATTCATTATCTTCCTTCTGAGCCATACATTCATCCACAAGATCATTTACAGTTACTGTGCATTCCTCCATTTTTTCCTCCATGTATGACACTCTATTACCCATGTGCTGCATGCCAGTAGAGAATTTGTGCATCAGTGAGGACAGGTTGGACATCAGTGAGGATTGCAGTAGCATTAACATGTCCTTCATGGTAGAGTCTAAAACTGGCTGCCCTGTTGTGGGGAAGGCCGCAATGGAGGACTGCAGTGAGGAAATGGCGTCAGGGTTATGGAGCATGGTACTCACAGTTCCTTGTTGCCGTGATGGATCCAAGCGCATCCGCGCTTTTGCAGGGCTTCCAATGCCAGGGGATAGCGGAGGGGAGCCAGCGTGGGTTGGGGATGACATTCCCCCTGGTGTGTCTTCCTGGTCACTGCCATGGAGGTCCGTGAAGGCCGCAGGCGTCCGCCCTGTCTCTTCCTCGGCGCCATCTTTGACTAGGCCCCGCCGAGCGGGCTGGAACGAAAAGGCCGTGAGCTTCTGGAGGTAACGTTCCTCCTTTCGTTTGCGGGACATAGTTACCCTGGAGTCCTCCTGCGTTTCAGTCGGCGGATTGCGCGGTCGATAGTGCAGTGTGGCGGCTGTAGATTCGTCGCTGTAGGTCCGGCTAGCGGGAGCTCCGGCACTAGGCTTCCATTCTCCTCGCGCGCAAGCCACGCCCCGCAATGTTACATTTTTGATCATGGCTATATTACTGCTTTAAATCACCTTTTTCAGTTGATTTTGATTGGCAGATGTAAGATCCTTTTAAAGTTTTAGCAGTTTGTGGCATTTGATCTCGTAATTATATTATGCATTTCCTGTTTCTGCAGGAAGAAAACAGGCTCCAACAGATCAGGCACAGAATCGAACAGTGTTTTGGTGTTCTTGCCAGGTAATTCGATTTTATTTTCAACCTTTACTGTAATTTAAATTCCAATAGTGATGTGTCTGTTTTGGACACTTTAGGTTATTTAGCTTTCTGATTTACTAATGAAGTGCCATGAGATAATGAGGTGTTAAAGGGGTAGTTCCCCCAAAAACCTTTTTTTTAACATTTATTCAGGCTCGTTATGTCAAGGGGAATCAGGTTTTTTTTTTTTAGAAATGAAGCAGTACTTACCGTTTTAGAGATGCATCGTCTCCGACGCTTCCGGGTATGGGCTCCGACTATAGGCGTGCCTATTTGATTGACAGGCTTCCGAGGTCGCATACATCGCGTCACGATTTTCCGAAAGTAGCCGAACGACGGTGCGCAGGCGCAGTATAGAGCCGCACCGTCGCTCGGCTTCTTTCGGCTACTCGTGACGCGATGTATGCGACCGTCGGAAGCCTGTCAATCAAATAGGCACGACCAGACGATCATACCCGGAAGCGACGGAGACGATGCATCTGTAAAACGGTAAGTATTGCTTCGTTTCTAATAAAAAACCACCCGATTCCCCTTGACATAACGAGCCTCAATCAATGTTAAAAAAAGGTTTTTGGGGGAATTACCCCTTTAACTTCTACCTTGCTGCCAGTGATTTCCCCTTAATTGCAGAAATGTTATAGTACTTTGATTCCTTATATCTAAAGAGTGCAGATCCAGGAGCTTTTTTATTTGGATTATATGATTCTAGATTAATGTCAAAGTTCTGTGTCTAACTATTGTGTTTGAAATTTTAGCAGCCCCCAGGCACACTGGAATGCTTTTGATTCCTAAAGCTGGCCATACATGGATTTTAATTCAGCCAGTTCAAGAGGAACCATCAGAGTTTTGATTCATGTATGGCCGGCTGCGAGCGTTGATTAGTGTATACTGGCAAAGCGGGGGGGGGGGGGGGGGGTTGGAGCGCGGGGGGTTCTTGCAGACCACCAAGGCTGAGAGTGCTGATCAGTATGTTCTGGTGGGGGAAGTCCCCCTGTCAGAACACAATAGCACAGCAGTAGAGATTGCTGTACCAACATTGCTAGAGGGAGATCTGCTCTTCCTAGTGATCAGGAACAGCGATCTCTCTACACCCTGTCAGTCCACTCCCCCCACAGTTAGAAACACCTTCCTAGGGAACACCTACCCCTTGATCTCCCCCTACTGTTAACCGCATTCCATGCCAGTCACATTCATACAATTAACGGTTGCTATTTATAGCACTGATCGCTGAATTAATGCCATTGGTCCCAAAAAAGTGCCATTACTAGTTAAAAAATACTAATAAAAATGGCATAAATGTATCCTTTATTTTGAAGATGCTATAACTTTTGTGCAAACCAATTAATATACGCATATTGCGATTTTTATTTTATTTTTATATATACCAAAAATATGAGGAAAATGTATTGGCCTAAAACTGATGATTTTTTAATAGCAAATTTGTCTCATTTTTTGTTTATAGCGCAAAAAATAAAAGCCACAGAGGGGATCAAGCACAATTGTCAGTTAAATCGACGCAGTGCCGTATCACAAAAAATAGCCTCGGCTGAAGTGGTTAAATATTCTGAAGCTGCTGCAGTCATGTCACATGATCGGGTACCAGCATTAGCTGAGAAAATTAATGCTCCATAAGAACTCTGACATCGTAGCCCAGGCTCTGCAGCCTTTGTCGGTACGTCTCCTCTACACTGAAGCTGGCACCGTGACTTGATCATATGACTGGACCATAGCAGCTTCAGAATAAATAATTTTGGCTATCTTTTATTTTACAGGGAAACAAAGTCTTAGAATGGGGATGGTAGTAGATTTAGGCTTAAATGGCATTTGACTGAAGTTCCACTTAAACCGTTTGAGAAATTTAAGAGCGGCATTGTGGGTGGGCGTGTGCCCGCCGCGAGTCCAACCGCGGAATCTCACGGTGAGGAAGAATGGGTAAATGCTAATGTAAACAAGGATTTCTCCATTCTTCCTAGTGACAGAATACTGATCACAGCTGCCTGTAATCAGGAGCAGTGATCAGTGTCGTGTCACACAGTCCATCCCCCTACAGTTAGAAGCACTTTCTAGGACACTTAACCCCTTCAGCGCCCTTTACTTGTTAATACCTTCACTGCCAGTGTAATTGGTCCTGTGGATTATCCCCCCCCCCCCCGTATAGTTTCTTCCTCGTCTACTTCGCAGAGTAGAGACCGAGGGGATTCCGGTGATCCTAATTGCTCCAGAATGGCTTTGGCGTCCTCGGTACGCTGACTTAGTGCAACTTGTGGCAGTTGTTTCTTGCGACTGCCGATAAGGGAATACCTTATGTTGCAAGGTACCATTCTCCATTCTGCTCTACAGTCGCTGGCCTTAACGGCATGGCTATGGAAGCCAGGTGATACGGGACCGAGGCCTGTCGGAGTCAGTAATTTCTACCTTGCTGAGGGCACGGTAATCATCTTCTCGAAAGATGTATCGTCGAACGTGGAAGGTCTACATCTCTTTGTGTGAGGAGATAGGGTGACGTCCACGTGCATATTCGGTTTCCAGGATCCTGCTGTCTTTTACAGTGTGGAGTGGACCAAAAGACTTGCCTTACGTACAATTACGAGGGAACTTTTTGCTTTGGCTGTCTTTTTCATCAACTCTTGGCGGCTCATTCACTGGTGAGTAAGTTTGTGCAGAGGGTGAGACATGTGGCCCCTCCAGCCCGTCCACCGATGCCTCCGTGGGACTTGAATCTGGTCCTCTAGGCGCTTCTGAAACCTCCGTTTGAGAACATTAGTTCTATTGGCAGGCACTCTCTCAAGTCGTAGTCTTTCTGGTGGCTATTGCATCAGCCAGGCGGGTTTGAGTTTGCAGCCATGTTATGCAAGGCTCCCTATCTGGTCCTCCATAGGGATGAGGCGGTGCTGCACCCGCAGCTCTAATTTCTTCCAAAAGTGGTTTTCGTTTTTTTTTCGTCTCGAGGACATTGTGATTCCGTCCTTGTTTCCTCAACCGTCGCATCCTATAAGAGGTTGCGTTGCATTCCTTGGACGTAGTCTGCGTGCTGCGGGTGTGTCTGTCTGCTGCGGGTGTGTCTGTCTGCTGCGGGTGTGTCTGTCTGCTGCGCCTCCGTTCCGGAGGTCAGACCCACTGTTTGTCTCGTGGTTGGTTCTGAGAAGGGCCTAGCGGTCTCGTCGGCCACCATTTCTTGTGGATCGGATGGATCAGAATTTAGGCTTATGCCCTAAAAGGGCGGGTGCCTCTCTTTCCTGTCACGGCTCGTTCTACCAAGGCAAAAGGTGCCTCTTGGGCTTTCCGACATCAAGTGTCTGTTTCCCAGGTGTGTAAGGCAGCGACCTGGTTGTTCGTTCACACCATCACAAAATTTTACATAGTTATTTCTTATTAAGGTTTTGCTGGCGGCTTTTTAAGGTTGTAACTCCTCCGTTGAGAAGCTCTGGTTGTGTTTGGGGTGAAGTTTGATTGCTGTTCCCACCCCTCGTTTTATTTCACTGATTGGGGACTTCCCTACTGTCAAGAATATGCTGCTGTGTCCGTCCATGAACACAAGAGGAAATATAGGATTTTTGTACTTACCGTAAAAACCTTTTCTCCTATAGTTCATGGACGGGCACAGCACCCACCCCTCCTTTTTTTTTGTTTGTACTGCTTTTTGACAAACTGAGCTGCTAGATGCAGGGAGAGGGGTTGCACCCAGCGGTACCGCCCCCTGTGTGGTACTGTACAGTTTAATGTTTTAACACTTTAACATGTTTCTGCCTAGTCCTCTTCTGATAGAAGGCTAATATCCTACTGTCAAGAATATGCTGCTGTGTCCATCCATAAACTACAGAGAAAATTATTTTACGGTGAGTACAAAAATCTTTTTTTTTTTTTTGTTTGTTATAAAATGTTGTTTTCCTCTTCACTGATGGGCACTGATGATGTGGCGCTGATGGGCACTGATGAGGAGGCACTGATATGTAGAATTGATGGGAACCAATAGGCAGCACTGACAGGCGGCTGTGATGGGCACTGACAGGCGGCTGTGGTGGGCACTTGCATAGTTTATTATTGGGGCACTTCTGGGCATGTGATATGTACATTTGAGGGTGCTTTGCTAATAATCAGCACAGATCACCACCCCCAAAAAAGGCTTCTTATCACGAACGGACATATGGGCTGTCAGACTGACTCGCAATCGCCGCTCTGTGTCCTGGCAGGTTATCTTGTTGGACGCCATTAAAACCTCCCTAAACCCTGTTTTCAATTAACCCGAACCTCTGGTCTGGTGAACATTCAGCACTGGGTCTTTCTTCTCAATATTTTCTTCCAGGAGAGGTCCCTGTTGCGTATGTCCACATCACTGTTTATGTGAAGTGAACAATTCCTGTTTGCTGGCCAATGAAGGGCCTGTTAGAATCCTGAAAGATTTAGACCAATGTGGTCCAACCACCGAGGCTTACAAACGGTGCTGGATTAGTGGTTTCTGCAAGAGGAAGCTGCGTCGATGTGAGTCCTTAATTGAGAAAGGGGGTGGGGAATTCAGGTGAGCTTAATGGATTTTTCAAGCTTACAGAACTTTAATTGGGAAGCATGTGTTAGAGGAGGGTGGGATAGAAGAATGGGCAAAAATACATGTTATTCCCCCCAGTCTTCCAGGTTAGCCATTGAGAGTTGAGCTCCTCCAAAAATGCGGAGAGGCCGCGTGTGCTGAAGGCCTCTTGACCCGGAAGACGGTGCGTAATTTCTAGAGCGTAATGGTGTCATTGACGTGCTCCAGGGAGCTGGTCTGACCCCTGAAAGGTGCAAGGAGAAGGGATGAGCGGCCAGTCCTGTTACATGTGGCGTGGCTGCAAAGGCTAGCTGAAGCACCACAGGAGAACCTAGGATACAAGAGGAGTATGATTTACCATTTGCCCAGGCTTCGGAGAATTCCGGCACCAGTGGGACACAGGTAGGTCCCTGGGTGTGTCCTTTGGTGTCAAGTCAGTGGGAACAGCAGCTAGTGGTGGGGGTCTCTAGTTTGCTGGGGCACAACAGGTTGCTTGTTAGGTATCACGAGGGTGCATTCCTTCATGGCTGGTGGGGTGTGTCATCACTGCCATGGGCTCCTGTATTTGTGTTTTGGTAGGCCAAGCCTCTTAATGAGCCAATGCTCATTCTCAGGAATGCATTACGATACAAAAAGTCTGCCTTTAGAACTCCTTTGATTTGTGTGTGCATTGCAGTGGAACACCACAGTGTGAAAAAGGCCAAACATCTAATCATGTATCTTGCAGTTGAGATATTGTCTTTCCCCTTTTACAAGATCTTCTTTCCTTATAACTGTGTTAATCTGAACTGATTGAGGTTTGTGCAGGCTTTTTAGTGTGATAAAAAAAATGACTAACGCTTTGTCATAATGGTAATCTGACATTTTGCCTCGCTGCATTCATCAGTCGGCTTTAGAGCCTGAGAGAAGGAACAAGGTTTCTGACCAGTTTTATTGGGCGTGTTTATGGGTGCATTGAATCGTGCTCTAATTGTACATTATTCAGGACACTGAGCAGCCTTTTAGGTGAAGTTGTTGAGGGTAATGTTTTGGCTGAGACAGAAACCACAGAGCAGTACTGTATGCACTGACAAATGTATGCGTAGCCCGCAGTGCCTTGCAAAATGTCCTTCCTGTCAGTCATTTAATTTATCAAGGCCTCTTAGCCCTTAGGTTTATAAATGTCACAACTAATTTGTTGGATATAATGTAAATAACATACAATTATTCTTATTTTCCTCTCCCTGTTGTATGCTGCTTTTTTCTACAAGGCTCTTTTCATGTGTACATGCTGCAACGCCTTTTATGGGCTTTTAATCAGGTCTGTAGCTGCTTTTATGTGCGTTTTCTATTTGCCTTCAGCCTTTGCATGCACATTTTACCCACTTCGGCTCTGGAAGACCCCCAGGCCATTTTTTTGTGATATGGCACTGTTACTTTAACTGACAAATAGAGCTTTCTTTTGGTTGTATCTGATCACCTCTGTGGGGGTTTTTTAGCGCTAAAAACTAACGACTGACAATTTTTCCAACATAACTTTATTTCCTGCTATAAAACATATCTAATAATTTTTTATTCAAAATCTAATTAGGTTTATCAATTTAGGCCAATTTGTATCGTGCTACAGATTCCTGGTAAAAGAAAAACACAATAAGCGTTAATTGATTGGTTTGCCCAAAAGTTATAGTGTCTACAAACTATGGGCTGTATTTATGGAGTTTTTATTTTTACTAGTAATGGCGGCAATCAGACACTTATTGCAGTACTGGGATATTGCGGTGGACAAATTGGACACTGAGACACTCCCTAGTTGGTGTTTTCTTTCTGTGGCGGAGATACTTTTACTAGAGAAGGTATGGCTCCACATCCCTGCTTTGCAGAACACAGGATCCTTGCCTTCCTTAATGACAGAATGGCAAACTGCCTTGTTTACTAAATGATCATTGGGTTCCGACGGTGAACGGATTTGCAGGACCTGCTAATCAGCCTTTGCTGTGTAGAATCACAGAGGGAGCAAGCCCCTGGAAATGCAGGAGCGTGTGTGTGTGTGTAGGCCTCGACAAAATCCGGGCGCCAGGTCGCAATTGCAACAAGAAATTGTAACCTGGGGAAGCTTAAGCCTGCAGAAGGCCGCAAAGCCGCGGCCTCAATTACCGTCCGGCACGGAGCGCGATCGCGGCGGGCCTGCGTCCGCCTGTAATTGAGGCCGCGGCTTTGCGGCCTTCACAGAAGGAAGCTGAGGTCTGCAGAAGGCCGCAAAGCCGCGGCCTCAATTTCTGGCTGACACAGGCCTGCCTGTAATTGAGGCAGCTGCTTTGCATTCTTCTGCAGGCCTCAGCTTCCTTCTTTGATCTAACGCCATCTTGTGGTGGCCGTTGGCATTACAGGTTACATTACATTAACATTACATTACATTAAATTACATTAACATTACATTATAAGTCACAAAACAGCAGTTCTAATGTGCTTTTCACTGCCATCTCCTTCCCTCTAATTAGAACCCCCAAACATATATATTTTTTTATTCTAACACCCTAGAGCAGGGCTCAAAATTTCAAGCCCTGAGCTACTAGCCAGGCCTCAAGAGTTACTCGCCACCAGTTGCCCCACCTAACAGCATATTCATACACTGCCCCGTGCCTAATTGCGCCCCTAAACATGCCCTTGTAGATTATCTCATGGAATGACACAGTTTAATGTTTAAAGCAGAATCAAGTTAAACAAATATTACCAACAACTTTAACAAAATGGGACAAGGCATGGGGGCAGACAAGGGGGACAGGGCACTGTGGGCAGACCAGAAGGACAGGGCACTGGGGGCAGACCAGAGGCACAGGGCACTAGAACCGGGTCTCTTCCCCATTCTCTTGCAACTCCCATCCATCCAGTCTCCTCTGCAACTCCCATCCATCCTCTCTCTCTCACTCTTTCCCTCTCCTATTTATCTCATCATCAGGATCCCCTGTGTGCGGCTCCACGCTTGCATGTCCCGACTTCCCCCTTTTATTCAGGCTGGCAGTGAGGAGAAGAGCTGCAGCACAGCGCCGAGATCCACACAACTGCACAGCCATTGACCCTATAGCACAGCGCACACTGACACCGCACAGCACATATTGAGATCAGTCTGCTCGCAGTGCTCAGGCTGAACTGCTGGACACTTTAATAGAGCACAAGGAGAAGAAAACTGTACAAACTGGTAGGCTGTCGCTCCCATGTCAGGGCAACTTTCAGTGATCTCTGCACTGCCTACCTGGGACAACCGGAGTGGTAAATTTCGCAATCCTCCACCTCACTCATTACTTCCTGCTCTCCAGCTACATTGGTCGGGGGGAGGGGGGCAGGCTCAGAGAGGTCATACTGTTAGGTCCCATGGCTTAATGAGATTTGTAAGGAGAGTACCTGTGTACTGCTCAGCCTGTGCGCGGCTCACCAGACTACGTTTCCCGAGCATGCACCTTTCCTTTTCGGCCGCCAATCGCATCGGGGCTCTAAGTGTAGGTACAGATTGAAGGGAGATTGGTAATGCAGCCCTGTCATCACTCGCCCCCAGCTGAAATCCACTCGCCAAATGCTAGCAGGCGAGTGGAAATTTTGAGGGCTGTCCTAGAGTATAAAGTGGCGGTCGTTGCAATACTTTGTCACGCCGTATTTGCGCAACAGTCTTGCAAGCACACTTTTTTGGGGGAAAAAATACACTTTTTTTAATTAAAAAAATTAAGACAACAGTAAACTTAGCCCATTTTTTTTATATATTGTGAAAGATAATGTTACGCCAAGTAAGGCGGCGTACACACGGCAGGGAATCTCGACGGGCAGAACACATCGTTCCGCCCGTCAAGGTTCCCTGCCGGCCGTCGAAATCGGCGACCCGCCCGTCGGGAATGGCAACCAGCCATTCCTCCTGGGCGGGCCGTCGAGGAAATAGAGAGCGTGCTCTCTATTTCTGCTCGACGGGCTTCCCGACGGGAAGCTCGCCGAGACCGTACACACGGCCGAGGTCCTCGCTGGAATGTGCATTCCAGCGAGGTTCTCGCTGGTTTTCAGCGAGAACCTCGGCCGTGTGTACGCCGCCTTAATTGATACCCAACTTGTCACGCTTCAAAATCGCGTCCGCTCGTGGAGTGGCGTCAAACTTTTACCCTTTAAAATCTCCATAGGCTACGTTTAAAAAAAATCTACAGGTTGCATGTTTTGAGTTAGAGGAGGTCTAGGGCTAGAATTATTGCTCTCGCTCTACCAATCGCTGCAATACCTTACATATGTGGTTTAAATACCGTTTAAATATAAGGGCGCTACTTACGTATGCGTTCGCTTCTGCGCGTGAGCTTGGCGGGACGGGGTGTTTTTTGGCTCCTAACTTTTTTAGCTGGCTCCTAGATTCCAAGCAAATTTGTCAAACCCTGTGTATATACATAGGTGTGTGTTTTCCTGAGCAGCAGCCACCCTGTAGCAGCAAAGCTGCTCTAGGACAGTACGCAACTGGTTAAAGAAATTTTCTTGATTCTTAATTTTTACAAGAGTGTAAATCTGAATGTAGGTAAAGTTTTTATTTTGAAAGACGAGATGTAATTTAAAAAAAACTCTGCCCGTGTTCATGAAATCGCCAGTTGCTGCCCCAACAATATGCCCAAGTACCTTGAAGGTGGCCGTGTACTGAACCCCCACTCCTCGTGGTACTTTGCCCAGATCTGCTACAGTGCTGTTAATGTGGTCTTTTTTCATATTTACTGTGGAAGACCAAAAGTTGATAAAAGATGTTAATCACTACCTACTCTCCCTAGATCTATTGTTTTATGCTTCTTCTGTTCCTCGTAAACAAAGCAGCCTCTGCGATAATAACCTCCTTGCAGCACTTAGTGGGGTGAGGGCGCGCACCAGTGGGGTTTGACTGGTTCCTGACCAGCTCACTTACTTTTCTGCTGCAGAATGGCTCTCCTGGGCGAAATTCCATACCGGTACGGCTTTGCCCAGGAAAGCTGCCAGAGGGCGCGCGCCCACTGCACAGCAGGGACTCTGATGCGCATGGCCGGCAGCCATTCGCGATCACATGCGCAAGAGCAGCACAGGGATTTGTGTGTGTAAACACAATCCCTGTGTGGAAGGGGAGAGGAGACAGGTTGTGTTCCTAATTAGTAGAAATAAGTCTCCTCCCCTTGTCTCTCCATACAGTTAGAACACCTGAAAGAACACACATTTAACTCTTTGCCCCAAAAGTGTTAACCTATTCCCTGCCATTGACATTTACAGTAATCGGTTTATATTGGTGCTGATCACTGTATGAATGTCAATGGTCCCAAAGATGTGTCAAGTGTACGATCTGTCTGTCGCAATACTGCTATACTCCCTATATAACCCCTCCCATACTGGGAGTACCTCAGTTTCTTTATCGTACATCACGGGACACAGAGCGCATAGCCATTACATATGGGTTATATGGGTACCTTCAGGTGTGGACACTGGTGTAATCAACTTCACAGGAAGTTCCTCCCTATATAACCCCCTCCCACTGAGAGTGCTTTAGTTTTTTCGCCAGTGTCTTAGGTGTTGGTCACGTCTAGCTGTCCCTCGGAGGTCTCGGGACCCAGGATAGCTAGCCGGATCCGTCCGAAGTGCTTCAAAGCCAAGGAGTACGGTACCCGGGCCCTGCCTGCGTGGGGTGTTGCCTATAATGCCTCTCCTTGGAGGGCTGGATTCTGGGCTCCAGTGCCTTAGTCTCTTCCAAGAACTAAACGCTACTGATGCCAGGATGCTATATAGGTCCAGGGGTGTGGGTTCCTTAAACACAGGACCCCGGTCCCTGAAGGTCCGAGACAATACCCACGGAGATGGGAGAAGATTGGGCCTCTTGCAGTTTGCAATACCCTGCGGCGTGGAGCAGGTAAGAGGGAACCTGCGGGACTTGGTTCGACAGTAGGTATCCCCCTGGGGGTTCTGGGTTGGCTAATGGTATGCTTGTGCATCAGCCACTATTTCCACTGTCTTTTTAGGCAGGATGGGATGTACTAATGTTTACCCAGATAACATGTAGATATATGTATACTTGTTTAAGATATATTTGCTACTCACCCCAGGTCTGCCTGTTAGCATTGATACTGCAGCCCCACGTACTATAAAGAGGGAATTGCTGGTGAAAACTCCTGTTTCTTAGGAAGCCTATGGGGACAGCTTCCTCTCTGTGTGCACTACAGTAAGGATTAGTGCTTACCTGGTGTCTGTTGGTGCTGCTGGCGCTGGTCCATGTTTTTCCTCTGCTCTCATGCTTCCTCCATGTTGTTTCAGCGTGGGGGGGGGGGTGCGCGCGCGTGGGCGCGTGCAAGCCGCCTTTTATAGCGTCGGCGTGCGTTGGGGGGGCGGGCCAGCAGCGTCGGGGTCAGTTAAAAGTAAAACGTTTCTCTCTGGCTGGTCTTTTCCCTCCTGGAAGCAGAGGAAGAAGGACACAGAGCGCGCAGCTGGGTCTTTTGGCCACAGTGACACCCAGTGGCGGTTTGTGGATCTTCAGGTCTAGGACTTAGTTCCACTATTGACCAGAAAAAAAAAAAAAAAAAAGAGTTTTTTTGCTTAAAGGGACTCAGCCTTAGATCCAGCAGTATATGAGTCAACCTTGGACTCCGGCTAACGGGCATTGGTGTTGCAATACTCACAGGTTTTCCTCAGTATTGCCACCTCCCAGGCGGGTAAAAAAAAAAAAATTTTTTTTGTGGAAGAAGGGATGTGTATATATGTATGTGTATATATATATATATATATATGTATATATATATATATGTATATGTGTATATATGTATATATATATATACAAAATTTTTCATTTTCCTCAGCCTGTTCTCATATTAATTACTCCTAGCTACAACAGTCAGGTGTTGGCTGTAGGGGTGACTCAAGGTTGTGCAATGGCTCCAAAGGGATCAGGACCAGCCAAGGCTGCAAAAGGTGCCAAGAAACAAAAGGGGTCTCCATCGGGGTCAGAGGATTTGGGCCAGGCTTCAACGGCCCCACCCTCACCAGTTAGACCACCGAGTAGCATAGTACAAGAGCCATTGGGGGTGCTAGGGGCAGAGGCGGCCCCCGATCCACCCATTCCCGTTTACATAACGGAAGAAATGCTAGCGACCACCCTGGGTGGGCTAGAGAAAAGGTTAACTGCTTTGTTTGCCCGCCCTTTGCCAAGTAGCAAACGGGCTAGATCCCCCTCACCTAGTTTGGTGTTTTCAGATGCGGAGGTCTCCTCTTCGGAGGAACGGGACCCACAAGGGGATCAAGCAGACCCAAGTCCCGACGGTTCAGACATGGAGGGTTCCACTGTAGATGAATATTTTTCGGCCTCTCAAGCGGAGAGCCTGTGGATCCAGTCTTTGACCGATATGGTTCGCACTGCTTTTAAACTTCCAGTGCCAGAACTAGTAGCCCCTGTGGTATCCTCATTGGGTTCTTTAAAGGCTCCATTAACTTGTGTGTCTTTTCCGATTCACCCCCTTCTGCGGAGCGTGATTTACCAGGATTGGGCTCGACCTGATAGGATCTTTATCCCTCCTAAGAGGTTCTCTATTCTCTATCCTATGGAAGAGGAATTTTTAAAGAAATGGGCACTCCCCACAGTGGACGCGGCCATTTCCTGCGTGAATAAATCCCTGACCTGTCCGGTTGAAAATGTCCAGATGTTCAAGGATCCGGTCGACAAAAAATTAGAGACCCTACTGAAGGCTTCTTTCACCACAGTAGGTGCCATGGTTCAGCCAGCGGTGGCAGCCATTGGCGTTTGTCAGGCCTTAAAGGATCAGGCAAAACAGATATTAAAGGACATGCCGGCTCAGCAAACTCGTGAATTAGCAGATTTCCCTAGGGCTCTCTGCTTTGCAGTAGATGCTATTAAGGACTCCATCCAACAGGCATCCCGTTTATCTCTGCTGGTGGTTCACATGCGTCGTCTTTTGTGGCTAAAGAACTGGTCAGCAGAGGCACCCTGCAAAAAGCTTTTAGCAGGGTTTCCCTTTCATGGGGGAAGACTATTCGGTGAAGACCTAGATAAATATATCCAAACCATATCAAGTGGTAAAAGTTCTTCCTTACCGGTCAAGAAAAGACCGCGTGGGCCCGCGTTTAAACGACAGGCCTTTGCAGGCTCGGCCCCTTCGACTTCCCGTCAGTATCGACGGCCTCCCGGGCGTTCAGCATTTAATAGCCGCCCACAGGGACAAGCCACGGCAAACAAGAGGCCCTGGTCTCGCAAGCCGGCTAAACCAGTCATCAAGTCAGATTCATGAAGGGGCGCCCCCACTCTCTTGGGTGGGGGGGAAGACTTCAGTTTTTCTCCGAAGTCTGGAAGGCCAGAATTCCCGACTCTTGGGTTCGGTCCGTGGTAGCCACAGGCTACAAACTAGAGTTTCGAGAAATCCCCCCTCCTCATTTTCAGGGGTCAAGTCTTCCAAGCGACCCATTAAAGAGGGCCTCTCTCGTAAAGGCGTTGGATTGCCTCTTGCTCCAAGGAGTAATTGTAGAAGTACCAACCCAAGAAAGGGGTCTGGGATTCTACTCCAACCTTTTTATTATACCAAAACCCAATGGCGACGTCAGGCCTATCCTAGACCTCAAACGCCTAAATCGCTTTCTAAAGATTCAGACCTTTCGTATGGATTCCATACGTTCAGTGACAGCCAGCCTGCATCAAGGCGACTTTCTAGCATCTATAGACATAAAGGATGCATATCTGCATGTGCCGATCTACCCAGCACATCACAAGTTTCTTCGTTTTATGATAGATCAAAGTCATTTCCAGTTCGTAGCCCTCCCTTTCGGGTTGGCAACAGCTCCGCGGGTATTCACAAAGGTGTTAGCCCCGGTGCTAGCCGTCCTAAGGACAGAAGGCATTTTGGTCCTGGCATACCTGGACGATCTCCTGGTTATCGACAGATCAGCTTCCAACCTCAATCATGCAGTAGTCCGCACAGTTCGGCATCTACAAGAATTCGGGTGGGTTGTGAACCAAGGAAAATCGAGGTTGCAACCCACAAGACAGTTGGAATATCTAGGCATTCGGTTAGATACAGAATGCCAGAGGATATTTTTACCTCAAGAAAAGATCAGGTCATTGACTCAAACAATTCAAATAGTCCTAGGCAAAAAGAGGCCGACTATTCGCCTATGCATGCGACTGCTGGGAAAGATGGTAGCCGCCTTCGAAGCAGTGCCCTATGCCCAGATCCATACCAGAGTTCTCCAGGCAGCTATTCTCTCTGCTTGGAACAGGTCCATACAGGCATTAGACCGTCCATTAGGTCTTTCCCCAGGAGTCAGGCGCAGCCTGTACTGGTGGCTGGTCCCTCAAAAATTGTCAAAAGGGAAAACCTTTTGCCCCATCACGTGGAAAATAGTAACCACAGATGCCAGCCTAACAGGTTGGGGGGGCAATCTTAGGAAAACGGACCCAGCAGGGACAGTGGTCAGAGGCAGAAAGTCTGCTTCCCATCAATGTCCTAGAGATCAGAGCTCCTCGGTTGGCCCTGGTCGCCTGGACTCTCCCCCTGCAGGGTCTGCCAGTAAGGATACAGTCCGACAATGCCACGGCGGTGGCATACATAAACCACCAGGGGGGCACAAGGAGCCTAGCGGCTCAAAGGGAAGTAAACCTGATTTTCTCATGGGCCGAAGCCCATGTACCCTGCATCTCAGCAGTGTTCATCCCAGGGATAGACAATTCTCAAGCAGATTTTTTGAGTCGTCAACAGTTACTCCCGGGAGAGTGGTCTCTTCACCCCCAGGTATTCCAAGAGATTTGCCAAAGATTCGGAGTTCCCGATGTGGACATCATGGCAACAAGATTCAACAAGAAATTGGACAAATTCGTATCCCGAGCCAGGGACCCCTCGGCCTACGGGACCGATGCGTTGGTTTGCCCCTGGCACCAGTTTTCTCTCCTGTATGCGTTCCCTCCACTACAGATGATTCCCCGCCTTCTACGAAGGATCAGGGTGGAGCGCAGGCCGGTGATCCTGGTGGCCCCAGCCTGGCCCAGAAGGGCTTGGTACGCACTCATCGTGAGGATGTCAGTAGGGGCACCGTGGCCACTCCCCCTGCGCCCAGATCTGCTGTCTCAGGGCCCGATCTACCACCCTGCTTCACAGCAGCTAAATTTGATGGCTTGGCGGCTGAATCCCTAATTCTTAAGGGCAGAGGCCTCTCAGCCCAGGTCATATCTACGTTAATTCAGGCTAGAAAGCCAGTCTCTAGAAATATCTATTACAGAGTCTGGAGGACCTATGTGGAGTGGTGCGAGTCTCAAGGAGGGCATCCTCGCAAGTTTTTTATTGACAGGATCTTGCGATTCCTCCAGGTTGGCGTTGACAAGGGGTTGGCTCTTAGTACTCTAAAGGGGCAGGTGTCTGCCTTATCGATATGGTTTCAAAGGCCTTTGGCCACACATTCGCTTGTGAAAACCTTCTTGCAGGGGGTCTTGCATGTGAATCCCCCTATTAGAGCTCCCCTCTGCCCCTGGAATTTAAATCTGGTCTTGTCAGCTTTACAAAGGCAGCCGTTTGAACCTCTGACAGAAATCCCTCTTGTGCTGCTAACCCGAAAGTTGGTTTTCTTGGTGGCTATGGCTTCGGCCAGAAGGGTCTCCGAGCTGGCAGCCTTGTCTTGCAGGGAACCGTACCTGATTCTGCATAAGGACAGAGTGGTTCTGCGGCCTCAACCTTCTTTCCTTCCTAAGGTCATATCCAGTTTTCACTTGAATCAGGACCTAGTCCTACCATCCTTCTTTCCTACTCCCCAGTCCAGAGAGGAAAGACTGCTTCATACTTTGGACGTGGTCCGAGCCATGAGGGTTTATCTCAAGGCTACAGAGAAGATTCGGAAAACAGATGTGCTTTTCGTTCTTCCGGATGGCCCCAAGAAGGGTCAGCCGGCTGCCAAGTCTTCCTTGGCTAGGTGGATTAAGCAGCTGATTTTTCAGGCCTATGGTCTGAAGCGCGTTCCACCTCCCTTATCAGTTAAAGCCCATTCTACGAGGGCCATGAGTGCCTCTTGGGCGGCACACCATCGGATCTCTATGGCACAGGTTTGCAAAGCGGCAACCTGGTCTTCCGTACATACGTTTACTAAATTTTATAAGTTGGACGTCACAAAGGCTACGGACGCAGCATTTGGGCAGGCGGTCCTACGGGCAGCAGTATAGAATCCTCTGGCCCGGTTCACGCCCCCTTTTTTTCTGTTGGTGGAGCTATTTTACCTCCTGATAATGTTTTTTGTTTGGCTATTTTTGGCCTTACGGTCTCCCTCCCTTCATGGAGCATTGCTTTGGGACATCCCATATGTAATGGCTATGCGCTCTGTGTCCCGTGATGTACGATAAAGAAAAAAGGATTTTTAATAACAGCTTACCTGTAAAATCCTTTTCTTGGAGTACATCACGGGACACAGAGCTCCCACCCCTCTTTTGGGGAACATTGTGTAACCTCGGAGAAATTGCTTGCTACAAAACTAAAGCACTCTCAGTGGGAGGGGGTTATATAGGGAGGAACTTCCTGTGAAGTTGATTACACCAGTGTCCACACCTGAAGGTACCCATATAACCCATATGTAATGGCTATGCGCTCTGTGTCCCGTGATGTACTCCAAGAAAAGGATTTTACAGGTAAGCTGTTATTAAAAATCCTTTTTTTTGCAGCAAAGCAATAAGTGTCCCCATATCCCCAATCAAGAGGGGGGCGGGATCTCTGTGTCCCGTGACGTACTCCAAGAAAAGGATTTTACAGGTAAGCTGTTATAAAAATCCTATTTTCTTTATCGTACATCACGGGACACAAAGCAGCATAGTCATTACTATGTGGGATGTCCGAAAGCCATGCTTACTGAGGGGAGGGAGACACCAACAACGCAGACCGCCATCAGACGTGAGGACCTATAATGCTGCCTGCAGCATATTGCGCAAAAAGTTGCATCCTCCTGCCGTCTTATGTTCACCTGATAGGAATTAGTAAGCGTAACGTAAGCACAGATGACCAAGTTGCGGCCCTGAAAATCTGCGTCATAAAGGCTTGGTAATGCGTTGCGCATAAAGCACTTACCATTCTGGTAGGGAGCACCCCCACAAGAAAACAGGGGGAATCCCACTCTAAACCACAAGCCTGAATAATAACTTGATGAATCAACATTAAAAACAGTTGATTTTAGACGCTGCCTGCCCTTTCCTGGGGCCTCCTGGTAGCGGAACATCCGTTTTCCGTATCCGAGCAGCCGCTTCAGATAGGCCTAGACCTTTCTTACTCCAACGAGAGAGTGTAACCATCTTAGTAGCTGAACTGAACACTGCCTGCCCACATCTAGGGTCTTCTGGCAGCACAATAAAAACATCAGCTTTCTATATCTGAAACCTTCAGATAGATATTCAACTGCTCTCATCTCTATTGACAGAAAAGCAATAACCTTTCCTTCCTTCTCTGTATGACCAAACATCCATGGGTAATCCATGACTCGGACTTGGTTACTTGTTTTTTTTTACCCCACATGCATTTTCTCATGTATCTTATGCAAACATGCGGACTGTTAAAGAGGAAGCTATCCTCTGCAGATGTGCGTTTCCGCAATTATGAGACATTATGAATGTGCACCAGCAACTGTGCATCCCCCAGTAGTGCATCTGTTTAGCCAGAAGCCAACACCAGTATGAGGACCTTATGGAGGTTTTTCTAGCAACCTATAGGAAAAACCTTTCTTTAAATTCCAAGGAGAGAGAGGCTCAGGCTGTCTAGGCTGAGGGAAGTTGTATGCAGCATGAATCTCTGAAAAAGACTGCAGGTGCAACCAGAACCTGTGGGGCTTCTGATAGCTTCTCCTCGTTTAGGCTGCAGCTGTCCAAGTCTCTGACAGTGAACCTTCATCCCCAGGTATTTTAATCCCTTTGTTTAAGGATTTAGAGCAGGAAAGGGGCACACCCTGTTTTTTTTTTTTTTGCTCCTTGTGAAGATGCTGCGACTATAGCAGTTAACCTCATATAGACCCTTTTTTATGCATTCAAGCATCTTTATGCAATGCAAAAAGACATATGCAGAGTGCTGCAATGTTGGGGGAGGCTGCCAGGGCTGCTGGCTCAAGTCTCTACAGGGGAGGATAGTATCATGCAAGCATGATAAGGGCCACCAGATTTAGGTGGCTATTTTATATACCTACCCCCGACCTCTTTCTATGGGGAGACAAGTCCTAAGCTAAAAGCAGAGGAACTCAGGTGCATCAACAGCTGAACTTAGTCTAGCAAAAAAACAATGCCCCAAACCTCTGTGTCCCCCTGGCTTTGCAGTCTGGGCCTTTCTGAGGAGCCCTACCTGCGCCATGAGCCGGCGAGCACGTGCACATGTGCCAGTAGCAACCACCTCGCCCCCCCCCGCCTACAAAGCGCCCCCCCCCCCCCCCCCCAGCGCACGTGCACGTAGGGGAATAGTGGAGGCGGGGGAGAGAGATCCCAAGGAGCGCCGTGGACTATGAGGGACCTCCCCACACACTGTGGTAGAGCCTGAAGCGGAGGAAGTGGGTCGCACAATAGACCAGCTAACCCTTACGCTTCCGTATTTGGAAAGTATGCTAAGCAAAACACTAGGCATGTCTTTTTACTGCCCTTAGTGGTGGAAAACAGATAAGACATGCAGCTACTCATGAGACAATCCTTTGCATAGGACTTAGGGCATTTTTTATGTACCAGCCCCTTCAAGGGGAGGTATGTGGGTACTACAGCCATCCTGTCTCAACGGACATAGTGGCCCAAGCTACATGCCTGCTAGGGGAGGTATATGAGTGCCCTGAGCCATCCTGCCTCAGAAGACATTGTGGTTTACATTTACCCATGCATAGAAGCATAAAATAGGCGAGACCCATAGTGCCCTATGGAAGACCTACTGTCGAACCAAGTCCCGTAGGCCCTCCTCTTACCTTTTCCACGCTGCAGGGTATTGCCAAGCAAGAGGCCCAACCTTCACCCTTCACCTCAGGTATTGTCCTAGACCTTCTGGGACCGGGGTCCATGGCAGGAACACCACTCCCCTGGACCTATATAGCACCCTGGCAGCAGAAAAACATTTGGTCCTTAGAAGGCACAAAGTTCTGGAACCCAGGATCCAGCCCTCCGCAGAGAGGCATTATAGGCGAAACCTCGTTCTTCGTACCGAGGCCCGGGTACCGTCCACTTTGGCTATGAAGCACCTTGGACGGATCCGGATTTTGTGGAGGCTTTTTACATCCAGCATGGATCCCTCCATCGGAGCTCCTAAGAGCACATGTTCATTCGTGACCAACACCTTAGACACTGATGAAAAAACTGAGGTACTCCCAGTATGGGATGGGTTATATAGGGAGGGATCTTCCTGTGTAGTTGATTACACCAGTGTCCATCACCTGAATGTAGACTCTATAACCAACATAGTAATGACTATGCTGCTCTGTGTCCCGTGATGTACGATAAAGAAATGGAATAAATCACGGCTGAAGTGGCCTGATGGTCTGATGTGCTTACACACCATCAGTTCAAAAACCGATCGTGTCAGAACGCGGTGACGTAGAACACAACGACGTGCTGAAAAAACAAAGTTCAATGCTTCCAAGCATGCGTCGACTTGATTCTGAGCATGCGGGGGTTTTTGAACGTACTAACGATCGGCTTGGTCCGATGGTCAGGCGTCCATCAGTCCGATTTTAAAGCAAACTTTGGTCCGAAGGACGACAGACCGATGGCCCGTACACACGGTCAGTTTGGAATGATGAAACTGGACTTCAGTCCATTTTCATCGGGTTTGACCGATCATGTGTACGCGGCCTGACATTCACAGACATGACTAGGCATGATGGGAATTTTAGTTCATGAACAATTGGAGGGCCGTAGTTTAAGGACCCCTGATTTAGAAAGACACACACCAGTCTATATTCGGTCCCACAGTTAACAGTGCATGTAAGAGCACAAACCAAGCCATGAAGTCCAATAATTTGTCTGTAGACCTCCGAAACAGGATTGTTTCCCAGATCTGGGAAAGGTTGCAGAAACATTTCTGCAGATCCCAATGACCACCGTGGCATCCATCATCCATACAAGGAAGAATTTTGGAGCCACTAGGACTCTTCCTAGAGTGTGCTGCCTGGCCAAACTAAGCAGTCTGGGGGGGGGGACCCCTCAGTCGGGGAGGTGACAAAGACCCGATGGTCACTGACAGCTCCAGTGTTTCTCTGTGGAAACTGGAAAAACTTTCAGAAGAACAATCTCTGCAACACTCCACCAATCAGGCCTGTATGGTAGAGTGGCCAGATGGAAGCCACTCCTCTGTAATAGGAACATGACAGCCCACCTGAAGCTTGCCAAAAGGAACCTGAAGGACTCTCGGACCATAAGAAACTAAATTCTCTAGTCTGATGAAACAAAGATTGAACTCTTTTGCCTGAATGGAAGCGTCCTGTCAGGAGGAAACTAGGCACTGCCAATCACCTAGCCAATACTGTCCCTAATGTGAAGCATGGTGGTGGCAGCATTATCATGCTGTGGGGTGTTTTTTTTTTTTCAGCAACAGGAACCGGGAGACAGGTCTAAATCAAGGGAAAGATGAATGGAGCAATGTACAGAGACATCCTTGATGTCCAGAGCACAGGACAACAACCCTAGTTACACATCCATGATAACTAATGAGTGGCTACGGGACAGCTCTGTGAATGTCCTTGAGTGGCCCAGCCAGAGCCCAGGCTTGAATGCTACTCAACATCTCTGGAGATATCTGAAAATGGCTGTGCACCAACGCTCCCCTTTCAACTCGATGGACCTTGAGAGTTCCTATAAAGAACGGGAGAAACTGCCCAAAAATAGGTGTGCCAAGCTTGAATTATCATACTCAGACTTGAGGCTGTAGTTGGTACCAAAGGCGTCCTCTCAGTTTGGATTATAGTTATTCTGTGTTGGATTATTTTCTGGCTGCATGGGCTCCAGCTTTCCAGTGCCCTCACTGTATGTATCTTTTGCGGAGCACTTCTATCTGTATTTGGCGCCCCCCTCTGAGTCTGTGCAGGTCTCCTTCGGCCCGTAAACGTGTCTCCTTAGGGTCTCCCAGGGTGTCACCATCTCTGTCCCTTGTCAAGACCCCCCAGGAGATCCAGGGACTGAGACATCCGTCCACTCAATCTGGCAGTGAAGTGCATCTTACCATCTTAGGGCCAGATTCAGATAGTTATGCCGGCGTATCAGTGATACGCTGGCATAACTCACACTTTGCGCCGGCTTATCTGTTTTCTGTATGCAGAAAACAAGATACGCCGGTTTGCTGCAAAGATCCGACAGGCGTAATTGTATTCGGATCTTAAATGCAGGTTTAAATTGGCCGCCGGGGGCGTTCTCGCTGATTTACGCCGAGAATATGTAAATCAGCGAGATACGGCAAGTCTCGTACGCAGGCCCGACGCAGTCACTTTACAACATTTACGTAAGGGTTTTCCCGCCATAAAGATAAAGCAACAAAAAGCAGGCGCATCCTATGTTAAGTATGGATGTCGTGAACGCGTCGAATTGGAAAAGTTTTACGTTCTTTGCGTAACTCGTCTGTGAATGGGGATTGACGTTCACGTCGAAAACACGTCATAATTTGGAGCATGTGCACTGGGATAAACGGCCGGCGCATGCGCAGTACGTTCGCCACGGGATCGCGCTATTTTAAATACTACACGTCCCCTACCCGCCCAATTAGAATTCCGCTGGCCAATTTACGCTACGCCGTCGCAACTTTAGGAGCAAGTGCTTTGTGAATACAGTACTTGCGCGTAAAGTTTCGGCGGAGTAACGTAGATGAGAAACGTTACGCCGGAATAAAGAACCGCTCGCCATCCTGAATCTGGACCTATGAGTTATTTAACGCTGCTATGCATCTCCAACTTTCTTTGCTCCAAGTACGTATTGTTACCATGCACACAATTATCTGACTGATGATTTTTTTTAACAATAAATTGTATAACTGTGGAAAATAGATGTTCCTGGACTGCCGCACTCTGATTTATTGAAACAAAATGAACATAAATAAAATAAACTTAAAATCCAAAGCTGTATAACATCCAAAATTTCATGCAACACTGCAATCATTGGTAGAAAGTGGACACGGGACAAAAAAGCTAACATGTTTCACATCATGGATAGATGCTTAGTCATAGCTGGGTTGTGTGAGGATTTAAATAGAAAACTTTAAATGCATCCAAACCAATTAGAGCTGGTCTGCACAGCATTAGAAAATTAGATACCTGATTGAAGCTGACACAACCCATGGTCAGAACAGTATCAAACTGCAAACAAAAACACACATGTGTATGTGACATTCTAACCTAAAACACATTTTATGATATAGACTTTATAAGTGTATGTAAAAACATACAAAGAAATGCAATAAATGAATAAATATATACCGTATTTATCGGGGTATTGCGCGCTCTGGCGTATAGCAAGCACCCCTAAAGTGGACCCTATTCCTGTGGGAAAAAAGATTTTTGTACTTAGTTTTGGTGTCTTGCACGGCGGCCTCGTCGGGTCTGGCGTCTGTCTGCGGCTTCGGGTGTCCTCTTCGTCAGGTCCAACGTCCTTCTGCAGCGTCCTCCCCGCTCGATCCCCGCTTTCCCTCGCCAAGTTTGAATACTGCGCCGACATATACCGAGCGCAGTAAACTCGTGTATAGTCGGGCAGGCTCGCCTACGCTCGCACTCACGTCCTGTATGTCCAGGACGTGAGCGCGAGAGGAGCCGAGCCTGCCCGACTATACACGAGTGTACTGCGCTCGGTATATGTCGGCGCAGTATTCAAACTTGGCGCGGGTATCGGCGTATATCGCGCACCCACGATTTTGCCCTGATTATCATGACAAAAAAGTGCGCGGTATACGCCGATAAATACGGTATATAAATATACTGCTAAAATAAAGTGCTATTAAATAAATATAAATGAAAACTGATATGAATGATATCGTGGTAATAAAATGTGGAAACAATGTGTGAATGTGGAGTTTTTCATAAATACGGTGCTGATCTGTGTTGGAAATAAAACCTAACAACAATGAATTGCGAGTGCGCAATAACTGCAATAAATATATGAATATAATCCGGGCGCCAGGTCGCAATTGCGACAAGAAATTGTGACCTGGCGCCCGCAGGTAATTGAGGCCGCAAAGCCGCAGCCTCAATAATGGCCACTGCTGGCCTGCCGCGATCACGCCGCGGGGGCGCGCGGAGGCACAGGATCCCGTGTCTCCGTGTGCCCCACCTCCTGCGGCGGGCCCGCGGCATCTGGCAATTGAGGCCGTGGCCTTGTGAAGTCCCAAGCTTCCTTCTGTGACCTGGCGCGATCTGGTGGTGGCCGTTAGCATTACAATTAAAAAGCAGTTCTAATGTGTAATTTTTCACTGCCATCTCCTTCCCTCTAATTAGAACCCCCAAACATTATATATTTTTTTTTATTCTAACACCGTAGAGAATAAAATGGCGATCGTTGCAATACCTTTTGTCACGTCGTATTTGTGCAGCGGTCTTGCAAGCTCACTTTTTTTGGGAAAAAAATACACTTTTTTTATTTAAAAAAAATAAGACAACCGTAAAGTTATCCCAATTTATTTTTGTATTGTGAAAGATAATGTTACGCCGAGTAAATTGATGCCCAACATGTCACGCTTCAAAATTGCGTTGGCTCGTGGAATGCCGACAAACTTTTACCCTTTAAAATCTAGGCTAGAATTATTGCTCTCGCTCTAACGATCGGAGCGATCCCTCACGTGTGGTTTGAATACCGTTTACATATGCGGGTGCTACTCACGTATGTGTTCGCTACTGTGCGCAAGCTCGTCGGGACGGGGCGCATTTTCTGGCTCCTAACTTTTTTTAGCTGGCTCCTAGATTTCAAGCTAATTTGTCAAACTCTGGTCTTGCCCATGATGTAATGTGGGCAAACCCCGACAAGCATGAGTATGCATGAAGAGAAATTTATAAACCAAAATATAATATAATCAGTTGCCAAAATGTGTATAAATTAATATACTAAAGTTGTTATAATTACTACCAACAACACTTGTCATGTAAACTAATCCATTGCATCGAAAATAAATATAAAAAATAATATAATTAACATAAATCTTTGGACAGCAAACGAAAATATATGGAATAAAATGACAAGGGTGATGTGGGTCGAGCCCTAAACACTGAACGTTAAATATTAACGGACGTATATACGTGGTATAAATGTATATTTCATAACCAAAAAAAGGTCTTGTTTTGATTTTTCATCCCAAACAAAGGGAGTATATATAAACCAAATATACGTCCTGGAACAAAACGTGTGTGCATTCAAAGAAAAGTATAATGTAAACAATATATCATCAATATATGAATGAGGATGGTGGAAATTACAAATAAAAATGTGATACATCCCACTCAAAATTTAATACTGAGAGGTGTCTAGTATTCAATATAAATATCCACCGAACCTCTTGCTTACACAATATATTGAACTTATCACCACCTCTTGGTGGTTTTACAATTTTAAAATGTATAACCGCTTTGAATTTCATGGATTTATTCTTGTTTCTTCTTTGGAGCAGCGCTCCCCCATTTGCTTTTAGTATCTTCTCATTGGTCTTATGAGTTGGGGAACAGCGGCCAGTGTTGTATGTACTGCATAAGGATGGGGAGATGGGGCGTGGTCTAGCCGAGACCAGAGATGGCCGCTTAGTTGGTGAGCTCCCGCCGCTACAGATTGCAAGCTTCAGCTAACGGATCCGGTAAGGGGTCCTGTCTTCCGAGAAACGACAGATCTGATACCCGCACTCACGGTGATCAGCTCCATACTATTTATCGCTCTACCTGACGTACATTGTGACCTTTTGAACTATACCTATACGGGCGAACAATGGCCGAACTGCTGGAAGGCCCATCTTCTGTTGCGATCGTACCGCAAGTGTACTACGGAGCGAATCCCCTTACCGATGACCGGAATCCCCGTAATGCTGCGGACCCTCATCAGGGTCCTAGTTTAAATGATCTCTGTTCCGTGGCAGCTGACATCAAGGAGACGCTGTCAGCGGCCATTGCGGACCTTAAAATCGACATACGCGCAGTTAGATCACGCGTCACTGAAATTGAGAAGACAACTGCGCACCAAACCGCAGCCATGCGCCATGTAAACCACAAGGTTAATGTTAACACTACTTTACCGAGAGACTTGTACCGTCAAACAGAGGACCTTGAAAACAGAAGCAGGAGGCACAATTTGCGGGTGCGGGGAGTACCCGAATCGGTGGATTTCGATCGGCTCTCCCCCGCAATATTGGGTATTTTTAATGACCTGTTGGGTCGTCCCCCCTCTACTGCTATCAAAATGAAACGCTTCCACAGGGCTTTGAGATCCAAGGGCAAACCTTCTGACCCCCCTAGGGATGTCATTTGCCACATTGACGATTTCTTACTTAAGGAAAATATCCTGCGAAACGCAAGATTACGCTCCACTATAAAGTTTGAAGGCTCTTCGATTTTTATCTTTTAAGATCTATCGAACATTACGCTCCAGAATAGACGTGACTTGAATCCTTTACTAGATGCCTTAAGGATCAAAAGCATTATTTACAAATGGAAATTTCCATTCGGGCTGCAGGCAACCAACCAGGGTCACACTGCTATTTTAAGAGTACCCAAAGATCTACATGATTTTTGCAAGGCCATGGGCATTCCATACATGGAACTACCGAATTGGTATGCTGATTTTCGCTTCAAAAATCCCATTAACGACTACACGAGAGATAATGCCATGGAAACGGTCCCTTCCAGATTCAGGAGACGTTGCTCCCAATCCGACGATGATCTACTAAACTCTTCTGACATGCAAACCTCTGATCTCCTATCAACAGGCTCCCCGCGTCCTAGGAAACCCAGGAAGGAAAAATGAATGTATTTTATTACCTACATTATTTACAAGGCTACCTGAATTTGCTTGTATATTCTCTGAAGTGGAACTTAAACATTGTTTGTTTTAGTTTTAAACCACACATGCTTCTCTTTTACTGCCATATTTTGTGGTTTGAAGTTCTTTTGACAAATAGAGACATTGGGGCTGATTTACCAAGCCTGTGCGCCATGACTCATGGTGCACAAGCAGGAGTAAAACTGTTTTTGACATTTACAAAAGAAACACGCTGCCAGTGCAGCGTGTTTCCTCATTTACTAAACTGCCTAATGTGCCCAGGAGAGGGCGCACAGCACGCCAGTACAGAGCTGGCGTCCGGCATTTAGTTATGTAAACATCGGGGATTCGGGCGGGAGTTTATTAGGGGAGGGAGGGGGGTGATGCAGGGGAAGTGTAGTGACATGGGTTTAAACGTGTGTGGCGGGCCGAATTGAAAGTGAAAGTGACTTATGGGACCCGATCCCCGTGCGCTTGCAAAGTACGCCAGAACCTCGGAAGGTTCATTTGCATACTGGGCATGCGCAGAGGGAAAAATCGGGGCTTTCCGCGCGCCTCTTCAGTACGCCGGGAAATTCTTGGTAAATACCAAGGGGCGTAGCAGTGTTTGCACTGCCTGAAGCGACGCACGTGAAGCTCCGAGCTGTTCTCGGGCTGCGCTGACACTGAAGGGGAACTCCGCGCCAAATTTCAAATTTGAAACCTGCGCGGCTTCCCCCCAGGGGTACAATAGGCTCTTCGGCTTGGTCCGGAACGTGAGGGGTTAACCCACGCCAAAATCGGCGTGGGGTTCCCCCCCCAGATCCGTACCAAGCCCTCATCCCAGGCATGCAGTCTGGCCGGACAGGAATGGGGGTGGGGACGAGCGAGCGCCCCCCCCCCCCCTCCTGAGCCGTACCAGACCACATGCCCTCGACATGGGGAGTGTGTGCTTTGGGGGAGGGGGGCACTGCCCCCCCCCAAAGCACTCTTGTCCCCATGTCGATCGGGACAAGAGCCTCTTCCCGACAACCCTAGCCATTGGTTGTCGGGGTATGTGGGCGGGAGCCAATCAGAATCTGGGAGCCCCCTTTAATAAGGCGGCCCCCAGATTTCGGCCCCCACCCTATGTGAATGAGTATGGGGTACATCGTACCCCTACCCATTCACCTGGTGAAACATGTTTTAACTTCGAGGGTCTTCCGCCGCCGCCCCCTTCGATTTTTTTCTGCCTGGACGAGGGTCGTACATCCCATCCAGGACTTGGACGTGGCAGGCTTCTCGTCGCTGTCTTCTGCCGCTGCCCCCTTCACCACGAAGCTCCTGCTTATGGAGGGAGGGCAGCGGGCTTCCGACGTCTTCTACCGGAGTGAGGGTCGTACATCCCACCCTGGATTTCTTCGCCGGCTTCTGCCTGGCTCCTCCTGGGGCCAGGGCTTCTTTTGCCGCCTTCCGCCGGGGGGGTACACCTACCCCCCCCGGTCTTCGCCGCCGCCTTCCGCCGGGAAGAGAGACCCCCACCGATGCTCTCCGCCATGTTCGGCCAGGCCCCCACCCCAAATTAAGCGCTTTCCCATCCGGGGGGCCGGCGGAAATGGCGGAGAATGGGGGCGTCGCCACTCCTCGGTCTTCTAGCCGTTTCTGCCGGGGGGGGGGGGAGAAACACCCACCCATGCTCTCCGCCATGCTCGGCCGGGCCCCCACCCCAAAATTAAGCTCTTTCACATCCGGGGGGGGGGGCGGCCGAAAACAGCGGAGAACAACGGGGGTGTCGCCCCACCTCGAGCTTCTCCGCTTCTGCCTGGCTCCTCCTGGGGCCAGGGCTTCTAGTTGCGGTCTTCCGCCGCGGGGTGACACTCGCGGGCTTCTTCTTCCATTCGATGTTGACACGGCGAGGTCCGGCGCTGAAATGCCTTCTGAGCGGCGGGCACCGATTTATATTGGCTCCATTACGCTCCAGAATAGACGTGACTTGAATCCTTTACTAGATGCCTTAAGGATCAAAAGCATTATTTACAAATGGAAATTTCCATTCGGGCTGCAGGCAACCAACCAGGGTCACACTGCTATTTTAAGAGTACCCAAAGATCTGCATGCTTTTTGCAAGGCCATGGGCATTCCAAAAAGCGTGGGCGTGGTTATGCCAACATGTGACCTTAACCCATGTGACAGTGATGTCACATCACTGTCACATGGGTTAAGGTCACATATTGGCATAACCACGCCCACGCCCTATGCCAATATAAGTCTGTGCCCGCCGCTCAGAAGGCATTTCAGCGCCGGACCTCGCCGTGTCCACATCGAATGGAAGAAGAAGCCCGCGAGTGTCACCCCACGGCGGAAGACCGCGACGATAAGCCCTGGCCCCAGGAGGAGCCAGGCAGAAGCCGGCGAAGAAATCCGGGGTGGGATGTTCGACCCTCACTCATGGTCGAATACGTCGGAAGCCCGCTGCCCTCCCTCCATAAGCAGGAGCTTCTTGGTGAAGGGGGCAGCGGCAGAAGACAGCGACGAGAAGCCCGCCACGTCCAAGTCCTGGATGGGGGATGTACGACCCTCGTCCAGGCAGAAAAAATCGAAGGGGGCGGCGGCGGAAGAAGACCTGGCCCCCGCGGGTGGTGCCCCGCGGCGGAAGACAGCGACGAGAAGCCCGGAGAGTGGCGCCCTCCGGCGGAAGACGGCGAAAGAAGCCCTGGCCTCGGGAGGAGCCAGGCAGAAGCGGAGGAGCCCGAGGTGGGGCGACACCTCCGTTCTCCGCTTTTTTCGGCCGCCCCCCCCGGATGTGAAAGAGCTATATTTTGGGGTGGGGGCCCGGTCGAGCATGGCGGAGAGCATGGGTGGGTGTTTCCCCTCCCCGGCAGGAAACGGCTAGAAGACCGAGGAGTGGCGACGCCCCCGTTCTCCGCCATTTCCGCCGGCCCCCCCGGATGTGAAAGAGCTTAATTTGGGGTGGGGGCCTGGCCGAACATGGCGGAGAGCATCGGTGGGGGTCTCTCTCCCCGGCGGAAGGCGGCGGCGAAGACCGGGGGGTAGGTGTACCCCCCCGTGGAAGGCGGCGGCGAAGACCTGGGGGGTAGGTGTACCCGCCCCGGCGGAAGGCGGCGGTGAAGACCGAGGAAGGGTTTCGCCCCCGTTTTCCGCCGGCCCCCCCGGATGTAAATGAGCTTAATTTGGGGTGGGGTCCTGGCCGAATATGGCCGAGAGCATCGGGGGGTGTCGTCGTCGTCCCCCCCGGCGGAAGGCGGCGGCGAAGACCGGTGCGGGGCTGGAGCCCCCCGGCAGAAAACGTCTGGAAGACCGAGGGGCTCCGCCCCCCGTTGTTCTCTGCTGTTTTTGGCCGCCCCCCCCCCCCCCGAATGTAAAAGAGCTTATTTTGGGGTGGGGGCCTGGCTGGACATGGCGGAGAGCATCGGTGGGTGTCCCCCCCAGCAGAAAACGGCGAAGCCCGGGCCCAATGGGCTGGTGGTGGGGGGTCCCGGCAGAAGACCCCCAGAGCTGACTAATTATTTTTTTCTGTGTGGTTTATTTGTGTTTACACTTTTCCACCCGGTGAATGGGTAGGTGTACGATGTACCCATACTCATTCACATAGGGTGGGGGGGCCTGAATCTGGGGGCCCCCTTATTATAGGGGGCTCTCAGATTCTGATAAGCCCCCCGCCCGCATACCCCGACAACCAACGGCCAGGGTTGTCGGGAAGAGGCTCTTGTCCCTATGGACATGGGGACAAGAGTGCTTTGGGGGAGGGGGGGGCAGTGCCCCCCTCCCCCAAAGCACACACTCCCCCATGTCGAGGGCATGTGGTCTGGTACGGCTCAGGAGGGGGGGGCGCTCGCTCGTCCCCACCCCCATTCCTGTCCGGCCAGACTGCGTGCCTGGGAGAAGGGTTTGGTCTGGATCTGAGGGGGAACCCCACGCCGTTTTTGGCGTGGGTTTAACCCCTCATGTTCCAGATCAAATCTAAGAGCCTGTTGTGCACCTGAAGGGGGACCCCCACGCCGTTTTTTTTTAAATTTGGTGTGGAGTTCCCCTTTATCCCGGTCCTGTCAGGGGGTGGGGGGGGGAATGCCTGCTCGTCTGTCCCTACAATGTATGAACAGCGATCTGTCATTTCCCCTAGACAGTCCCACCCCCTTTACAGTTAGAACACACCCAGGTAACATAATCAACCCCTTCCGCGCCCCTAGTGTTAACCCCTTCCCTGCCAGTGTCATTTTTATAGTAAGCAATGCATTTCTATACCATTGCTCGCTAGAAAAATGCCAAATCTCACAAAAATGTGTCCGCCACAATGTCGCAGTAGCCAGAAAAATCAATGATAGCCACCATTACTAGTAAAACAAAAAATTATTCCTAAAAAACCCATAAGACCAACCCCTACTTATAACTTTTGCCCAAACCAATCAAACGCTTATTGTGATTTTTTGGAACCAAAAATATGTCGAAGAATACTTATCGGCCTAAACTGAGGGCAAACATTTTTTGAATATATTTTGGGGGAGATTTATTATAGCAAACAGTAAAAAATATGTCTTTTTATTTACCAAATTGTCGCTATATTTTTGGTTCAAGCAAAAATAAGAAAAAACGCAGAGGTGATCAAATACCACCAAAAAAAAACAAATTAAAAAATTTTTTGGGGGGAAAAATGAGGACGCCAAATTTGTTTGGGGGCCACGTCGCACAACCACGCAATTGTCAGTCAAAATGACGCAGTGTTGAAATGCAAAAACTGGCCCCATCAGTGACCAGTAATATGCTCTGGGGGCTCAAGTGGTTACAAATGAAGAATACACTAAAGTTAGCCCAATTTATGGCCATAATGTGAAAGATGATGTTACACCGAGTAAATAGATACCCAACATGTTACACTTTAATATTACACACACTTATGGAATGGCGCCAAACTTCAGTACTTGAAAATACCCATAGGCAACACTTATTTTATTTATTTTCAGGTTACCAGTTTAGATTTACAGAGGAGGTCTAGTGCTAAAAGTATTTCTCTCGCTCTAACGTACGCTATGATACCTCACATGTGGGGTTTGAACGGGGGTTCAATATGTGGGCGGGACTTACACATTTAAGGCCCGCCCACATATGGAAACATCCTTCAAACCACACATGTGAGGTATCATAGCGTGCGTAAGAGCGAGTGGAATACTTTTAGCACTAGACCTCATCTGTAAATCTAAACTGGTAACCGGAAACCAAAAAAATGCTACTAGGGACAGGGGCGTTTAAATTATTATTATTTATGTTTGTTACGTAAAAATTCTATAAGACCTCCCCTTCAGGTTGAAAAGCATCAGTTCAGGGGGACCAAAAAATAAATAAAACACCTCTAATGCTTTCATCCGCCATTGCAGATTTGATTCTGGTACTGCATTTCGAGTGAACTGGGCATGCTCGAACACTTAGAAAAATAAGCTGGTTGTCTGAGCCTGAAAATTACATGCATCTTTCTGAGCATGCTCAGAAAGCTGTTTTTTTGGCTTAGTAATTTAAGGACATCCTTAACAGGTGTAAGCAGTTACAAGTGCACACAAACTAGAGGCTGACATTTCTTCATGTGTTTCCAATTGGTTCATTAGCACACATGTTATAAAAAGCGTGGATAGTGCACGTGTCAGCTGCCCTCAGAGGGGGCAGATTTGCGGGCTGGAAGTAATGGCGGAGCGAAACAGAGATGTTTTGGAGCAAGTTTTGTTTTTTTGATGTTTTGTCTGCTGCATAATTTTGCTAAATGTTTCTCAAGATGTTAATGACTAATGTTTTAATCCTGTGGGTCTATCCTGTTATTTCAAAAGCATGATTTATTTTCCAATGACTGTGAAATAAACGTTGTTTTTTTTTGTATTTAGTTTTTTTTTATATTTTTTTGGTGTGTTTTCCTTGTTTTGTGGACCAATAAAATTACTTTCAAATTTTGAAGTTTGTTTTGTGATATTTTTTTCATGCTATGGATTTCAACCGCTGCAGCTGAAATAGTTTGGGCCTAAACCATCAAGTGTGATTTGTCTCTAAGCTCTTTCCTGGTGTGTATGCATGAAATGTTTAGTCACCAGAAAAGGAAGAACAAAGCGGTAAGTATTGTTTCCTAGAATTGATGTCCAGACTGACTTTTTAAAGCACATGTGCAAGATGTAGGAAAAGCTGCAAACAGGGCCTGTTTGGAGGGGGGGGGTGGTGTATTGGTGGACAGGCTTGAAGTGCTGATTTACAGCGCTGTGCTTGAAACTAGCACAAGGCAATCCTATTCTAATTGTGGGTTGTTTGAGGGAAGCCAATTAAGTGTTAGAACCCCTGCTAGTGTTTTTAGGTTGGGCTTTGTGTCCCTTTTCCTAAAATTGGCTTCACTTCCTGTCACACAGCTGAACAGGAAGTGAGGTTAAAACCCTACCAATGGTCTTTTCTTCGGGACACAGGTCAATCTAACTAGTGTCCCCATTAAGCAAATTGCACTGCAGTGTACACCCCAAATGATTAGTTATTTTGGGGTTTAGTAAAGGCAAAGCCACTCTTCAATAGAAGCGTAGGCAATGAAAATCAGAAGGGAAGCACTGATGGTTTTTACTTCCAATCCCGCCAAGTTTTTATTTTTCTTCCTTGTTTGTCCACTTGTAGTGCAAAGTGGATTTGCCTTTAGTAAATGGACCCCAAAGTCCAAGATCTATACTAATTTGGGGTGTACACAGCAAAATGCAATTTCCAAAATGGGAAACTATTTATATTGATCTGTGTGTCCCCAACAAAACATTACTCAGGTTTTTTTCCCTCACTTCCTGTTTGGCTATGTGGCAGGAAGTGAATGAATTAAGTAGAAAGTGACAACATTTGTGAGGTGTCTTTACCCTATCAGGGGTGCAGGCATCCCCAAAACAAACAAGAAAATTGTTGATTTAACATTGGGTGGTGTTTGTGGGGGTCCCTAACACACATTCATACATATTAGCAACGCTGGATCCTGGCCTATTGGCATGGTTATATTTTCTTAAGCCTCTCAATAAAATGATCTGAAATTTGGGGTTAAACTGGAACTATAATCATCACTTTTATTTTTTTGTTGTCTTTCATTTTGGATGGGGGGGGGGGGGGGGGGGTAGAAGCTCTGTCAGTTTATTTTGTATTATCCCTGTCCGTTTGGGGAGATTGGCCTTCACTTCCTGCCCCATAGCCAAACAGGAAGTGATCGAAAAACTAGGCAAATTAAGGGATTCCTGTGCCCCCCCCCACCACAGAACTTGTGTGTGTCCCCTGAAAATTCCTGGGTGGGTCATAAAAAAACAGGGTGTGGCCTTGACAGGAAGGGTGGGTCATTTTTCTATTGGGGGGTGCCAAAATTTGGTCAGGCCTAGGGCAGCACAAAACCTAAATATCCTACTGCATATTAGGGCTTATTTAGACAGGATCCAATTTACAGCATGTTTTTAGATTGTGGGAGGAAACCCGCACAGGGAGAACATGCAAACCCCAGGCAGATAGTGTCACGGGCGGGATTCGAACCAGCAACCCTTTTGCTGCTAGGTGAACATGCTACACACTACACTACTGTGCTGAACGAACATGATCGCAGCTGAAAGCATGATGTTTTTTTTTTGTTTTTTTTTACCAATTCCATGCTTTCCAGCGTGGAGGACAGATGTGGGGTCTAAAGAGGACCTGTCACACACTAGTCCTATTACAAGGGATGTTTACATTCCTTGTAATAGGAAGAAAAGTGAAAAATAATACAAAAAAAGGGACAAACAAGTGCAAAAATGAAAATATTAAGTTAAAAAAAAAAAAAAGGAATTTAAATGCTCCTGTCCCTAGTAGCTCGCACTCAGAAGCGAACACGCATGCAAGTCCCACCCACATATGTAAACATCCTTCAAACCCCACATGTGAGGTATCATAGCGTGCATTAGAGTGAGAGCAAGAATTTTAGCACTAGACCTCCTCTGTAACTCAAAAGTGGTAACCTGAGAAAAAAAGTCAAGCGTCGCCTATGGAGATTTTTAATAACGAAGTTTAGCGCCATTCCATGAGTGTGCGCAATATGAAAGCGTGACTAGTTAGGTACCTATTTACTCGGTGTAACATCATCTTTTACCTTATCCCTAAAAATTGGGCTAGCTTTACTGCTTTCTTATTTTGTCATTCATGAAACAGGTTTTTTTTTGAAAGCCAAAAAAAAAAAAAAACGTTTGAAAATTTTTGGCGCAAATACCGTTGGAAATGTGTAAGAAAAAATGGCCATCACTTTATTCCCTAGGGTGTTTGTTAATAAAATATATATAATGTTTGGGGGTCCTGAGTAATTTTCAAGGAAGAAAATATAATTGTTACATGAAGGAGAGAAGTGCCAGAATAGGCGCGGTATGGAAGTGGTTAAAGTGCAACAATAAAAGTTAAAAATTCCTTGAAATTTCGTACCATGGGGGGGGGGGGGGCAATCAGGGCCGCAATCAGGAATTATGGGGCCCCTTACACAGCTTCAGGCATGGGCCCCCTGGAGCAGAGAACAGGGGGGGGGGTGCTGCCGCCTGAAATTGAGAAGGGGGGGGGGGGCTGCCGCGATTTGATAAGCGGGGGGTTCCTTTACAAAAACATAAATATAGAAAAAAATATATATTAAAAAAAAGGGGTGGTAGCCATCCGGGGGCCCTGGGGACCTCTGGGCCCTTTAATAAAAAATAAACCTCTGGGTCCTTTAATGAAAAATAAATTAAAATATCTATATCTATATATATATATATATATATATATATATATATATATATATATATATAATATATATATATATATTTATATATATATATAAATATATATATATATATAAAATAATAAAAAAGGGGGTTGCCTTGGGAGCTCTGGGCCCTTTAATAAAAAATAGCTACCAAAAATCTAAAAAAAAATAACATGGGGTGGGAGCTGCGGTGGCTCAACGTGAATGGCACTGCGCTGACAAGCTGTTCACCTCTGCAGCCAAGGGTTCGGATCCCGGTCTCGGCTACATGTGAATTGAGTTTGGTGGTCTCAGCCCGGCTCCCGGTGGGTGTGCTATGCAAGGTACGCCTGTGCTTAGTACGCCCACCCCCCCCAAAAAAAAACACCACACTTGCACGCACACGAACGCACTTTGGCCATGAGGTCTCCTAAAATAAAGAGAGGCGAAGGACCTACAGGGCTGGCTGGGTGGGCTAGACTCCCTCATAGGGGGAGTCCCTCTGTCCCATCGGGCTCCCAAGTGTAGCAGGTAGGGTGGGGTGAGTGGGAGACCCCCCTCACACCCGCCATTGCCACCGGGGGCATGGAGAAGGATGGCGATTGCAAGTCCAGCTCCTCTCTCTCGACTTCACGCACAAAATACACTTTAAAAAATAAATTAAAGAAAAAAAAAAAAAAACCCGGGGAAAATATAAAATGTTTATAACATTTTTATAAGCAAAAAGGTCGTCATCTGGGGCCCTCTGGGCCCTTTCATAAAATATATATATATATATATATATATATATATATATATATATATATATATATATATAATATATATATATATATATGTTAAAAAATAACCTAAAAATATATAATTTTTAGTCTTTTTTTTTTAAAAGGGGGGGGAGGGGTTGTCATCTGGAGCCCTGGGGATCTCCGGGCCACTGGGGACCTCCAGACACCTAAAACAAAACATTGGCCCTTTAATAACAAAAAATATGGTCGGTTGCCGCCCTGGGGGCCTCTGGGCCCCTGGGGACCTCCGGACTGCTAAAAAAAATTAAATTCCAAAAATTGGCCCTTTAATAAAAAATCCTAAAAAAATAAACTAAAAAATATATATACAAAAAAAAAAGAGGGGGGGTTACCATCTGGGGCGCTGGGGGGCCTCCGGGCATCTGGGCACCTCCGGACCCCCGGGCCCCTTACAGGTGTACTGCCTGTACCCCCCTGATGGCGGCCCTGGGTGTAATGTCAGCATGTGAAAAATGACATTCTGAAGGAAAAAAGCCGTTTAAAACTGACTCGCGGCAATAATGAATTGTCAGCTCCCGGCAATTGCAGGAGAATTCATTCATAAAAAACACAAAAAAAAAAAGCGTGGGGGTCCCCCCAAATTCAATAACCAGACCCTTTAGGTCTGGTATGGATATTAAGGGGAACCCCGCCATCAATTTTATAAAAAAGACGTGGGGTTCCCCCCAAATATCCATAACCAGACCCTTCAGGTCTGGTGTGGAATTTAAGGGGAACTCCACCCCAAATTAAAAAAAAAATGGCGTGGAGTCCCACCTAAAATCCACACCAGACCCCTTATCCGAGCATGTTGACCTGGCCGGCCGCAGAAAAGAGGGGTGGCAGAGCGCGGCCCCCCCCTCTCCTGAACCGAACCGGGCCACATGCCCTCAACATTGGGAGGGTGTTTTGGGGTACCCCCCAAAACACCTTGTCCCCATGTTGATGAGGACAAGGGTCTCTTCCCCACAACCCTTGCCCGGTGGTTGTGGGGGTCTGCGGGCAGGAGGCTTATCGAAATCTGGAAGACCCCTTTAACAAAGGGGCCCCCCAGATCCCGCCCCCCCCCTGTGTGAAATGGTAATGGGGTACCTTGTACCTCTACCATTTCACGAGAAAAAAAAATGTAAAGGGTTAAAAACGACAAGAGCCGGTTTTTGACAAGTCCTTTATTATCTTCTTTCTTCTTTCCTTCGGGTTTCTTCCTTCTTCTTCTTCCTCTGCTTCTGTCTTGGGTCTTCTATTCCCGCATCTTGCCCGGCGTGTTCTTCCATCTTCTGCTCCTCCCGCTGTCCTTCTCGTCCGCATCTTCTACTTCTTGTTCTTCGCCGGAGGCGCCGCTTCCAATTGAAATCCCCGCTGTCTGCCGGACCACGCCCCCCTCTGACGCCACGGGCAAGCTCTTAGGAGTGTGCTGCAAGTGCGTCAGAGGAGGGCGTGGTCACATGTCAGAGGGCGGGCAATTCAATTTGAAGCTTGTGCGCGGCTTTTTCTTTGCCGGAGTCGCCGCTTCCAATTGAATTGCCCGCTTTCTGGAACATGTGACCACGCCCCCCTCTGACGCACAGGCAGCACACGGGGACTTTCCTAAGAGCTTGCCCGTGGCGTCAGAAGGGGGGCGTGGTCCGGCAGACAGCGGGGATTTCAATTGGAAGCGGCGCCTCCGGCGAACAAAAACAAGAAGAAGAAGATGCGGACGAGAAGGACAGCGGGAGGAGCAGAAGATGGAAGAACACGCCGGGCAAGATGCGGGAATAGAAGACCCAAGACAGAAGCAGAGGAAGAAGAAGAAGGAGGAAGAAACCCGAAGGAAAGAAGAAAGAAGAAGATAATAAAGGACTTGTCAAAAACCGGCTCTTGTCGTTTTTTACACTTGACACTTTTTTTTTTCTCGTGAAATGGTAGAGGTACAAGGTACCCCATTACCATTTCACACAGGCCCCCCCCCTCTCCTGAACCGCACCAGGCCACATGCCCTCAACATTGGGAGGGTGTTTTGGGGTACCCCCCAAAACACCTTGTCCCCATGTTGATGAGGACAAGGGTCTCTTCCCCACAACCCTTGCCCGGTGGTTGTGGGGGTCTGCGGGCAGGAGGCTTATTGAAATCTGGAAGACCCCTTTAACAAAGGGGCCCCCCAGATCCTGGCCCCCCCCTGTGTGAAATGATTCTGGGGTACCTTGTACCTCTACCATTTCACGAGAAAAAAAAATGTAAAGGGTTAAAAACGACAAGAGCCGGTTTTTGACAAATCCTTTATTATCATCTTTCTTCTTTCCTTCGGGTTTCTTCCTCCTTCTTCCTCTGCTTCTGTCTTGGGTCTTCTATTCCCGCATCTTGCCCGGAATGTTCTTCCATCATCTTCTCCTTCCGCTGTCCTTCTCGTCCGCATCTTCTTCTTCTTGTTTTTCTTTGCCGGAGGCGCCGCTTCCAATTGAAATCCCAGCTGTCTGCCGGACCACGCCCCCCCTCTGACGCCACGGGCAAGCTCTTAGGAAAGTCCCCGTGTGGTGCCTGTGCGTCAGAGGGGGGCGTGGTCACATGTTCCAGAAAGCGGGCAATTCAATTGGAAGCAGCGACTCTGGCAAAGAAAAAGCCGCGCACAAGCTTCAAATTGAATTGCCCGCCCTCTGACATGTGACCACGCCCCCCTCTGACGCACTTGCAGCACACTCCTAAGAGCTTGCCCGTGGCATCAGAGGGGGGCGTGGTCCGGCAGACAGCGGGGATTTCAATTGGAAGCGGCGGCTCCGCGAAGAAGAAGAAGAAGATGCGGACGAGAAGGACAGCGGAAGGAGAGGAAGATGGAAGAACATTCCGGGCAAGATGCGGGAATAGAAGACCCAAGACAGAAGCAGAGGAAGAAGAAGGAGGAGGAAGAAGAAACCCGAAGGAAGAAGAAAAGAAGAAGAAAGAAGATAATAAAGGACTTGTCAAAAACAGGCTCTTGTCGTTTTTAACCCTTTACATTTTTTTTTTGGTGAAATGGTAGAGGTACAGTGTACCCCATTACCATTTCACACAGGGGGGGGGGCGGGATCCGGGGGTCCCCTTTGTTAAAGGGGTCTTCCAGATTTCGATAAGCCTCCTGCCCGCAGACCCCCACAACCACCGGGCAAGGGTTGTGGGGAAGAGACCCTTGTCCTCATCAATATGGGGACAAGGTGTTTTGGGGGGTACCCCAAAACACCCTCCCAATGTTGAGGGCATGTGGCCTGGTGCGGTTCAGGAGAGGGGGGGGGGCCGCGCTCTGTCCCCCCCTCTTTTCTGCGGCCGGCCAGGTCAACGTGCTCGGATAAGGGGTCTGGTGTGGATTTTAGGGGGGACTCCACGCCAATTTTTTTTTAATTTGAGGTGGAGTTCCCCTTAAATTCCACAACAGACCTGAAGGGTCTGGTTATGGATATTTGGGGGGAACCCCACGTCATTTTTTTTTTAAATTGACGGCGGGGTTCCCCTTAATATCCATACCAGACCTAAAGGGTCTGGTTATTGAATTTGGGGGGACCCCCACGCTTTTTTTTTTCGTTTTTTTAATGAATGAATTCTCCTGCAATTGCCGGGAGCCGACAATTCATTATAGCCGCGAGTCGGTTTTAAATGGCTTTTTTGCTTTGAAAAATGTCATTTTGTGCAGATACAGTTTTTTTTTTTTGTCTTTTTTGCCCACATCAGCTATTCGCACGTGCTGGAGATCAGCTCATGGTCAAGATGCTTTCTTTGTCTCCAAAGCTTACTTGCATCATTTGTGGGTTCTCCTGCATTCAGAGATCTTTTTTTTTTTTTTTCTCTTCTTTCTCATTTTTTTTTTTTTCTCTTCTTTCTCATTTTTTTTTTTTTGTATATGTATTTGTATAAGTATAGTTTTCCCTCTTCCAATAGGAGATACCCACATTTTCTAGTTAACATATGGCCGACCACAGGCTATTCCGACTCCCAGTACTCCCGTCTTCTGGGCTCTAGGTCGGTATTTAGGTGGCTGGTTCCCCCCTTTCCTATTACCATGGGCCCCCTTTCCCCTTCCCTCCCACCCGTCTCCCACTCCCTCCTCCCTCCCCCCTGGTGACTCCCGAAAATCCTAGTTGCTAATATTTCGTTTTAGTATTTTGAAGATTTATATAATATGAGTTGGTACTTTAGGGCCCGTAAGTTTCTATTCTCAAATTCTCCACATAACTCCACGTCTTTTTATATTTTTCCCAGCTTTTCCATTTGTTTTTAAAGTCCTGATTTGCCTCTCCCATGATCTCCTTCAGCTCTTCCATTCTATGAATTTCCTCGACCGCATCGATCCATTCCCACATCCCTGGGCTTTCCTCCTTCTGCCAGTTCTTTGGTACTAGCCTCTTGGCTGCATTGAGCAGGTGGGGCACAAGGGACTTCTTGTACCTTGATATTCCCACCCGCTCCCCATGAAAAAGGACTACCCAGGGATCTTTCTTAATTTCTTTGCCCGTTATTTCTTTTATTTGACCCAGGATTTGTTGCCAAAATTTCTGGATTTTTGGACATAGCCACCATAATTGAGCCATGGTTCCTTTCTCTTGGCATCCCCTCCAGCACTGGTCTGATTTCCCTTCCGTATACCTATTCACTTTATCGGGCGTGGCATACCAGCCTGAGATACATTTGTAATTCAATTCTGCAGTTCGTGTATCTATGGCCGAGGCATGGGTCAGTAACATTATCCTTTCGCAAGTGTTTTCTCCTCTAAGTGTGCCCAGCTCCCTTTCCCATTTTTGTATAAAGGGCGGTTCTCCCAGCTTGTCTATTTCCAACAAGATTTTATATAGTTTTGATGTTGTGCCTTTTGAGCTTTCTGTTTTGCACAGCCTCTCCAGCGGGGTAAGTTCCTCGCTTGTCCGAAGTGGGTGGGGGAGACATTGTACAAAGTGACGTAGCTGGAGGTACCGCCATCCATCCAAATTCCATTGTGTTGTTCTATGTTTCAATTCCTCAAACTCCCTAATTTTACCCCCTTCTATTATATCGCCTAAGTGTAGTCTATCAGTTTTTATCCAATTCCCCCCTATTTTTCCTACCCCTGGTGCAAAGTAAGCATTTTCCTTCAGATTTATAAGTGGGGAGTTGTGTTCCTTATCCATTTTTTTGTATACTCTATCCCATAGTCTCAGTGTATCTCGTGTTAAATCTAAAGTTTTTATATTTAGTGCTCTATATTGTGTAGGTGTCCACATAATGGTGCATAATTGTGTTTTAGATTGTGCTTTTTCTATCTGTACCCATCTCTTCTCACTTCTATCTCTGGCCCACTCTACGACTCAAGATAGTACTGCGGCTTTATAATACTCTCTGATATCAGGCATGGTAAGACCCCCCTCGCTCTTCTTTTGTTTTAAAATTGATAGGGAGATTCTGTGCTTTTTATTTTTCCACACGTAATTTATTAGTATCGAGTTTAATATTCTCAGGAATTGCTGGGGGAGGGTAATCGGCAGCATTTGGAATTTGAAAAGTATCTTTGGTACCAAAAACATTTTCAAGGTATTTATGCGTCCGATCCAGGAAATAGGTCTATTATTAATTTTCTTAATATCTGTTTTGATCTCATTCAAGAGAGGGACAACATTTATTTTATAGATTTTCTTGATCGAGTTTGTTAGCTTAATACCTAGGTATTTTAACTCGCTAATCCATGGGAACACGCATGTCCTCTTAACCACCATCTCTTCATTTTTGTTGATATTGATATTTAATACTTCAGTTTTCGTTTCGTTGATTTTAATATTGGAAATAGCGCCGTATTCTTGAAATACCTTATTTAGAGCAGGGATTGTTGTCAGTGGGTTGGTAATATAGAAAAGGATATCATCAGCAAAGGCTGATAGCTTATGCTCCTCTTTCCCTACTTTTACTCCACTAATTTCGGGATTATTTCTTATTGTGGCTAGCAATGGTTCCAGAGACAGAATGAAAAGGAGAGGGGATAGTGGGCATCCCTGTCTCGTCCCATTCCTCATAACAAATGGGGGTGAGAGGGTCCCGTTAATTTTTACTCTTGCTGATGGATGTTGATAAAGTGTCCTAATCCACCTTAACATCCTGTCTCCGATACCCATTATTTCTAGGGTTTTTAACATTAATCCCCAATCTACCCTATCAAAGGCCTTTTCGGCATCTATCGAAAGGAAGAGGGCAGAGGGTCCGTCTTTTCAGTTTCTGAAGCAAGAGAAGGGCCCTCATGCCGTTAAACTTACTTTCTCTATTGGGTACAAACCCGGTCTGGTCCGGGTGTACCAGATAGGGCATAATGTTTTTCATACGTTCAGCTAAGATTTTTGCGAAGATCTTGATATCCGCGTTCAGCAGGGATATCGGTCTATATCCTGCACATAGCGAGCTGTCCTTTCCTTCTTTTAGGATTATTGTTATCGAAGCAGCTAACATCTCTTTACGTGCCTCAAATTTTGAGCCCAGCCCATTAAAATATTTGCATAGTCTGGGTATTAAAATGCTACTAAATTTTTTGTAATATAGGGCCGTAAAGCCATCTGGCCCTGGACTCTTTCCCGCGGCTGTGTTGTTTAATGCTTTTTTGATTTCTCCTTCTGTTATGGGTTCATCCATTTTAGTTCTTAAAATCTCCTCTATCTTTGGGACCCCGGCTCTCAGCAGGAAATCGCAGGTTTTAGCCTCTTTCTCTCCTGTTTGCCACCCTCTCTGGTCTATCGCGTATAGTTCCTCGTAGTAGTTCTTAAATGTCTCCGCAATGTCCTTAGTTGTGTAGGCCATCTCACCGTTTTTATTTTTGATTTTCTCGATGTAATTCCTAGTTTTTTTTTTTTTTTTAACCATTTCAGCTAAATGTTTACTAGCTTTATTACCCCATATATATCTCTCCTTCGCTATGCAATTGAGCTTTTTTTTAGTTTCTTGTGTCAAGATCTCTTTCAGTTCCTCTCTTTTTAGGATTAGCTTATGGAGGGTCTCTTTTGTTCTCTCATTTTTGTGGGTTTGTTCCAGGCTCGTTATTTCTTTTACGACTGAGTTATACTTCCTGTTTCCCTCTTTCTTTTTCCTGGACCCTTCTTTAATTAGAATTCCACGGATATAAGCTTTGTGTGTTTCCCAGACAATGGCCTCTGAGGTTTCCCCATTATCATTAGCTAGAAAAAAATGTTTAAGTTCTTGTTCTACCTTTTCCGCCCCTTCCTCATCTCGTATCAGATCTTCATTTAAGCGCCAAACTGGATGATAGATTTGTTGTGTGGAGTTCTCTATTTTCATAGTAATCGGGGCATGATCTGATAGTGTCATAATTTCTATCTTCGCCTCGGTCACCCTATTCAACAGCCTGTGGTCTACCAACATGTAGTCTATCCTGGTGTAGGTCCCGTAGACAGGGGAGTAAAACGTGTAGTCTTGTGTCTTGGGATGGAGAGTCCTCCATATATCCACCAGCTGTCATGCATTAGCCGTTTACATTTTTGGACTGCTACACTATTTACCTCCCGTGCCCGGGACGTACTATCCTCTCTCGGGTTAATACAGAAATTGAGGTCCCCCGCTACAATCACATAACCGTCCAAGAAAGGTTTTAGTTTCCTTAGAATCTTATTGACATAGTTCACCGGACCATTGTTGGGAGCGTATATATTGACCAGCGTGTAGGTAGTGTCACCGATTTTGCCTTTTAGACATAGAAATCTACCTTCAGGATCGGTTTTCCTGTCCTCCAATACAAATCTCACTTCCCCTGCAAATCCTATAGCCACCCCTCTTGCGCGATTCGAAATGGAGTCTCCATAAAACCATGTCAGATAGCTGGGAGAGTGTAATCTAATGCTGGAGTTGATTGTTAAATGAGTCTCCTGGAGGAAGATCACGTCTCCTCTATAATGTTTTATCTCCTCTGTGACCTTCTGTCTTTTGGCCCGAGTGTTTAGGCCCTTAACATTATATGAGATAAATTTTATTCCTACCATCTACTCTCTATTTATAATCTTCTTGGGCTTCCTATCGGGAGTCACCTTCCCTTTCCCCCCTCCCCATCCCCCCTTCCCTCCCCCCCTCCCCTTGCCTCCCCACCCACCCTTGCCTCCCTTCCCTCCCTCCCTCACCCTGCCCCCCCACCCATGGGCCCCAGAAAAAAAGGGGCTACTGAACCGTGTAGACCTCTTTTCCGCGGTTCTCTTGTTTGAGGTAGGGTTCCTCTCGCACCTCCTCCCTCCCGGTAGGTCTCCAAAAGAGGGAGGATTGCCCAGAGGATCAAAAAAAAAAGAAAGAACAAATCCCCCCGTATCCCCCTCCCTATCTAAATTGTCTCTTCACCCCCCCTTTCCATTTGTTTTGGGTCGATTTTGATTTAGTCCACCCATCCTGGCAGCTCTGGTGCTTGAATATCCAGCTTATTACAGAAGGCTTCTAGGTCCTCGGGGAATATTAATTTTGCCGAGATGCCATCCTTCCACCCTATGAGGCATGCCGGGAATCCCCATTGGTATTTTATATTTTGGACCCGTAGTTTCTCCAACAATGGTTTAAGCAGTCTCCTCCTTGTTAGAGTTTCCCAGGACAGATCTGTGAAAATCTGGATCTCTACATCTTTATACCTCAGGGGTGGCTTCTTTCTTAATTTCAGCCATATTTCCGCCTTGTCCTCATAGTTTCTGAATCTTACGATTATATCTCTTGGCCATTCATTTTCCCTGTTTTTTGGTTTCCCGATTCTATGGACACGTTTTATTTTAAATCCTTTTCCGGATTTTTCACTAATATAGGTTTAAAAAGTTTGTTCATAATTTCCCTAAGGTCTTCCCCTTTTTCTTCCTTGATTGAGCGAATCCTTAAATTTTGTTGTCTACTTCTGTTCTCTTGGTCCTCGAGCCGGTATTGTAGCATTCGCTGGTTCAATCTTAGACTGTTATGTTGGTCTCTTAGTTGTTTTATTTCTAGGGTTTGCTGTTCATTCTTGGTTTCCATCTCTTCTACGCGTAGTAAGAGGTGACTCAGGTCTGCTCTCACCGTGCTAATTTCTTGTCTTATTACATCCTCCAGCCTCTTTAACATAATATCCATTTCACTTTTTGTAATGTTCTGTGATCCAGCTGTTGCTTCCTCCATGAGACTTCTATCTTCCTCCCCCTCTGTTGATCTATCCGGGGTTGCGCATTCCTGGCCTCCTGTATCTTTTTTTTTTCTCCCTTTTTTTCCGTTTTTTTCACGGTGTTAGGGCTTTTAACGGTTCCCTCTTGGGTCAGATATTATCTGATTGTACTGGGCGTTGCGTTTTCCTTGGGGGCCTTCGGGGCAGTGCCCCTTGTTGTCTTGCTCATGTTGTATGTTTTGACCGTTGTTCTTATTCGTTTCCCCAGTTTTGAGGGCAAAAAAGGTTTCCCCTTATTCCCCTTATTCTGGGAGCTCTGAACTTATTTTTATACCTTCAGGTATACCTTCCAGTCTCCTCATCCCCTCCTTGTCTTTAGTGTGCTTTGGTATAGGTACTCAGGTGAGGGGTGGGTAATCCCCTCACTAAGATAAGGGGGTGGGAAAGTGGGGAGCGGAGGGAATAATGAACAGGGGAGGAATATCGGCAAGGAGAAAGCTCCGGTCTCCAGGGGCCTTGTTTCTCCAATACTGATCTCTCCCTATAGCTATTGCTTTATCTCCGTATATTTAGGGGCTGAGTCAGGCCTAGCCCCAGATTGGGAGGAAGAGTCTCCCCTGTTTAATATAGATTTTGATTTTTATTTGTTTATTTTTCCCGGCTATTGTTTGAAAATTAAGAGGGATGATTCTCAGTCAGTTTCTGTTTTCTCACCCTGTTCCCAGAGTAGGTGGATCTGTCTGTCTTGACCTTTATGTTATCGAAGTGGCTTGGCCCCAGCTATATCCCTGTACCTGCAAGGCTCCTAGGGCGACCAAGCAGGCTACGTCTGCTGAGAGGGCGACTGTTTCATAAGATTCATCTAGAGATATACATTAAATATTATGCCGCTCAAAGAACCCTCAAAAATCCTGTCTTGGGCCTAGGCAGGTCTATGATGAGCCTTCCGTTGATTTAGTCAGGCTGCTTAGTTGTTCAATCCTTCGTTGCCTGCCCTCCCCTCCCCAGGCCCAGGACACTGATTATCAACCAAGCATCAACCAATCATACGTTATATGTGTTAATAGGCTCTGAGCAGGGCCTCCTTCTCTTCCTAGATAGACCTGGTGTGCAGCCCTCTTTTAATAATGTAATTAATGCAGTTTCCCTGGTCATCAGATGGTCTTTACCACATATATAATTAAGCTCATTTGGGGGTGTCTTTGCTCCAAGACCATACACCGAAGCAGTCCTTTATACACCCATCTGGCAGACTAGGCTGACCCTTTCAATGGAGGTTGTTTTCTATATCACATGGAAAGTTCTTACCAGTTCCGTGGGTATCAGGGTTTTACCCGGGTTAGGCTTAAGGAGTCTCCTTGTGTGCGTGGGGGGGTGGAAGGTTTAAAATGGCCCAGCCGGCATTTTACTCTACCATCCTGCTTCGGCTTGATATGTCATCTGCCCGCACCTCTTCGTTGGTATCTGCTGAGAGAGAGGGGGGGAGGCGGGGGTGGTTCGCCGCGGTGTTGCTGCGGGGAGGCGGGCGGCCAAGCGGGTGCTCAGGAGCGGGTGTCAGTTTTGCAGGTCCCTTCGCTGTGTGCCTGACTGTGTACCTGGCGTCTCCACTCCATTCCCCCGTTGCTCTTCCGGGTCACTCGGTCCTCTTCCTCACGATCCGGGCTTCAGCGAGGGTCCGCCTACCTCTCGGCGCGCGCGCGCGTGCTACGTGTTACGTGCGCGTCATCGTTCTAACCACGGGAAACATGCGCTTTTTCACATGCTGACATTAGAGCTCCCCATGGTACGAAATTTAAAGAAAAATTACACTTTTATTGTTGCACTTTTAGCATTATTAAAATCACTGCTCCCGAAAAAACGGCCGTTTAAAAAAAAAAAAAGCATTGGTACATGTCCCCTGGGGCAGGACTGAGGTCCCCAAACACTTTTTAGGACAAAACTTGCAGATTAGCCTTTAAAATTCACAATTAAGATTTCCCCCATAGACTTATACAGATAGTTCGGCGGCGGCTTTACTTATCAATTACATCGCGCTGCTGCTGCGGCCGGTTCATGCGCCTAATTAAGGCTTCATCCAGCGCACGTATTAAGGCATGTACCGGCGCAGCGCAGCTTCATTAGTAAATCAGCCCCATTGTTTCTCTTTGTTATTGTCGAGTTTGCCATTTGTATCTACTTTGGTATTGCTGACCTGCTATTTAAGCTCACATGCAAATGGTCAACGATTTCTTTGGAAATTCCCCTTTTTCTTTGGAAATCCCCCCCCCCCCCCTTTTTTTTTAACTTAAGTGGGTAGATGCAGTTTTTTCTTATTATATTGCTACTATTGGAGGGTTAAGCATGTGGTTTTAATCCGGGCAACACCCCTGTATTGTTAGGCCCTGTACACACGAGCAAATAGATTTGTTCAAATCGGTTGGACCGACCGATTTCAACAAATCTGTCTGCTGGCCGTTTTGGTTTGATCGCTGTACACACGATCAAACAAAAATCCCCCCCAGAAGACAGCGCGGTGACGTGGGGGTGACGTTGACGCCGCCACGTCACCGCACCAGGAAGTAAATTACTTCCGCGCATGCGTCAAATCCATTAGACGCATGTGCGTGAAGATATGCCTGCTGGTTAGCGTACTAACCAGCAGACATATCAGGCGGACGGATTCCCAGCCGACAGATTTTAAAGCATGCTTTAAAATCTGTCGGCTGGCCAAATCCGTCGGCTCGCCTGTACACACGATCGAATCTGTCTGCTGGGACGGTCGGGCCGACCGTTTCCAGCAGATAGATTTGATGGTGTGTACGCGGCCTTACTGTGTTGAATAGATGCTATATATTTCACTTATTTTAACTACTGGCGTGTTAAGCATTATCAGATTCCGGTCTCTCATTTTTCTTTTTAATGGAGCATCCGTTAGCTTTACTGATGTTCTACTATGATACTGCTCTCCCTGTCAGTCTGTAGGCGGTGGATGACCAGTCATTTTGGTTAATAGTTCTTTGATTCGGTTCACTCCAACCCCCACAAAGTAGTTCTTATTGGATTTTGTCCTAGTAAGTTACTACTTCCCTTTGTACCGTACATTTTTCCCTGTGGGGAAATATTTGTTTTGAGTTCTTCACCTCTGTTTATATAAAACCGGTACTATATTCTGAGTTTTCCATACTCGGTACCTAATATTTCCTATATCCCTCTATCCTTGTTTTCCCTTTATCTATCTGAGTGCCCATCTTCCCTTTAGTAAATCTGGCGCTCCCCTCCAATTTTAAAACCCACTCACAAAAGAAAATTAAGCTTTACTCTCTTAATGTAAAAGACCTCAATATCCCTCAGAAGAGGTCGAAACTAATGCTAATATTGAAAAAATCGGAGGCAGACATAATATTTTTACAGGAGACTCACTTTAAGACAGACAAATGCCTGACCTTTACGGACAATTTTTTTCCCCATATTATCCATACTACTAACCTAGAATCCAAATCCAAAGGAGTATCTATACTAATATCTAAACATTGCCCCTTCCAGATTGTCGATACTAAAATCAATAGTGAAAGCAGATTCTTATTTATTAAAGGCTCCCTGTACAATAAACCTGTAACCCTGGCCAACATATATGCCCCCAACAGACTTCACATCCCATTCTTTGAAAATACTATTTCTCCATGATGTTTTTGTTACTCCAGGCCCTAAGCTTTCCTCTAATTTGTTTAACGGATTATGGTCTTCACGAGTTGTCTTATACCCTGTACACAAACTGACTTTGTATATGTTTTAACCTTCTCTATATATATGTCTTATTTTCTTGGATTTGTACCACCACTTACCTCCAACAATAAAAGTTTGTAAACAAGAAAATACTATTCAAACCCTGAAGGCTTTCACTGCTGGCTCACTGATACTTGGAGGTAACTTTAACATTGCCCTCAATCCCCTTTTGGACACCTCTTCTGGCTCTTCCAAAACCTTGTTTAGATCCCTGAGTGCTATTAAAAACTTGCTGCAGGACCTTATTGTACATGACACTTGGTGTGTACTACACCCCTCCTCTAAAGACATTACTTTTTATTCTCTCCCTCACGATACCTATTCTAGAATAGATTAATTTTTTTTGTCCCAAAGTGATCTAAGTATTGTTGAGAACGCCACTGTGGAACCCTATGCTCATATCAGACCATAACCCAATTACTTTATATTTAACCTTTAAAGATAAACCCGTTCTTCCTAGAAATTGGAGACTTGATGATTCTCTCCTTGGCTATGCTGATAACCTGCAAAGATTGGATTCGCAAATCTCCGACTTCTTTGTATATAATACTACTGGCGATGTACATCCCATGCTTGTCTGGCTCGCACACAAATGTGTCATCAGAGGTGATCTGATCTTGTTGAGAGCAAAGAGGAACAAAATTAATCAGGCCCACATAAACAATCTGACTGATAAAATCAATAGCCTTGAACTTATACACAAACGCACATTGGCATTGAATGCTCTTGAAGATCTTTCGAGACTTAAAGTGGAACTGACTGACGTTTTGGATAAAAAGGTCAGGCGCAGCTTTGACCTCTCTCGGAAGTTCTTTTACGAGTGTGGAAATAAGACAGGCAAGTTATTAGCCAACATTCAAAATCTAAAAAATATGAGAATATTTATGCCATAACTGACCCGAAAGGTAATAAATTAACTTCTACCAAGGATATTGCAGATCAATTCCGATTTTTTTATTCTAAATTATATAATTTGCCACCCGAGTCACACCCTAAGAATTCACCTTCGGGGAATGATCTGATATTTGAATTTTTACGAAGTTATAGCCCTAATGCCTTATCTGTGGATGTAGCGAAAGATCTAGATAGACCTCTGGAATTGGGAGAAGCTTATTAAATCCAAATCCCGGGGGCTTTTTTTTTGTCCCTCGACGCGGAGAAGGCCTTTGACAGGATCGCTTGGGACTATATGTTGGAGGCTCTAAAATCTTTGGGCATACAAAATCGAATGTTAGGTTTCATCAACCTTTTATATTCATCTCCCACGGCTAGAATCAAAAGGGGTTGCCCTCTGTCGCCCCTGATATTCATACTTATACTAGAGACATTCTTGCGTAGACTGCGGGAAAATGTGGATATTAAAGGTATTGTTATTGACAATGCAACATATAAATTTGCAGCCTTCGTGGATGACATCTTATTATTCCTTACCAACCCAATAATTACAATTCCCAACCTACTAAAGGATTTTTCCCTGTTTAAGACCATTTCAAATTTTAAAATAAACTTCTCTGAATCTAAGGCTCTGAACATTTCCTTGCCCAATGATATAGTAGACCAATGCAAACTTAATTTTCCGTTTTACCTGGGAGAATGAATCTATACATTATTTGGGAATCCATTTATCATCAAACCATAGATGATTTTTACGCTAATAATTTCATTCCCTTGTTAGACGCGATCAAGATAGATTTGCTTGAATGGAATAAAGGTCTCTTCTCGTGGTTTGAAAGAGCCAACATCATCAAAATGTGTATCTTGCCTAGAATTCTATACCTCTTCCAGACTATTCCTATTAAAATCCCTAACAAATTTTTCAAACCTTTGAAACAAATTTGTCTGAAATTTCTATGGAATTCTAAACAACCCCGAATTAAATGGGACAAGCTTACTATACCAAAATCCTTAGGTGGGATTGGGCTGCCGGATATAAAAATGTATTATTGGGCTTGCCATCTGTCTAGGATTATCAATTGGCACTTACACAGGAGCTCTAAAGATTGGATTTGCTTGGAAGAATCTTTATTCTCTTCATCGATCCCTTTGAAAATCCTTCCATGGATCGATCCTAGGAAGATTGCACAATCTGCAAACACTCATCCCATTACAGGGACTTCCCTCAAAATCTTCAGATCCCTGTATAAAATTCTGAAAATCTCTACCATATACGGACCTATTACCCCGATTGCCTTCAACCCCGAAATATCCCGGAGTCCTAATATTGTCACTTCCTCTGATTCTACTTCCGAAGTGACTTTGCAGGGCTGAACTTTTCTTTGAACGTGGTAATCTTATATCCTTTGAACATTTTTCCGCTAAATTCCCGAACCTTATTGTTTCTCTACATAACTTTGAATTGATCACTTGTTTTTTGAATAAATTTGGTTTCACTAGCATCTGGCACAGACCTAAGACCACTTTTGAATCCATCTGTACGAGAATTACGCCCCAGGGTCATTTATTTTCCCTCATGTATAGTGTTTTGAGTTTGACGGTAGACCCACAATTAGACGATACTAATAGGAAATGGGAAAGAGATCTAAAAGTATCAATTTCTAACGACCGATGGAATTCGATCTTTCACCGCCTACACACAGGTTCATTGAACGTCCTGATCCAAGAAAATAGTTACAAGATATATTCAAGGTGGTATAGAACCCCTTATGTTATCAATACAGTTCAAACATATCCCCTTTGTGTTGGCGGTGTAAACTTGCAAATGGTACTCTTTTCCATATATGGTGGGAGTGCTCGGTTATCGCAGCCTTCTGGAAATCCGTCCATGACCTTATAGTGTCCATTACTACTTACACCCCAGACTTTACAGCTGAACAATACCTATTACACCTCTCGTCGCTGCCCAATTCGGTTTATAAAAACTCCATTATCATTCATCTTATCAATGCGGCCAGGCTGTGTATCCCCGTTAAGTGGTCACATGCTTCCCCCCCTAAAATTTCTGACTGGATACGCAAAGTTGACCATATCACATATATGGAAGACCTGATATCCCATTCTAAAGACTCTTCTAGGACCTTCCGTGATAAATGGGCATGTTGGTCTCACTTCACAGAGTCTGCAGAATACCATACTTTACTGTGCTCTTAGAGGAATTCTGAATCTGATATGATACTTCTATTACTCTTCTATCTAATTTTGTATCGTTTTGTTTTACATTGATTCTACGGAGGTGGTGCTCTCATTCCTTCCTTGCCTTTTCCTTACCATGTCTTTTCCCTTTCCCCCCCTTGAGTGATTTATTATGCACTATATGTCATTGTGGTGTATCAATGGATCACTGATTTGATATTGTGAGCTTTGCGATGTGTTTTTTTTTTTTTTGTTTTTTGTGTTTCCTTTGAATGCATTGTTATTTCACTCAATTTACTATATACAATGTGATGTTATTATCCTGTCTGTACCTATTTATCTTAAAACCCAATAAACATAATTGTAAAAAAAAAGGGATGGGGAGATGGGATTGGAGGAAGGACAGTATGGACCTCCTAGATGTGGGACCAGCGGTGCTGAGTGTTGGGAATGCTGTGTTTCTTCATCACTTGGTCTCATCCAGGTGGTAATATTACACCACACACTGATGGATGGAGACACTCCTCCCTGTTCCTCCCACTCCTCATCTTGATCTCTTGAAATGTCAAAAATTAATAACAGTACTTTGGTATCGGTAAGTGTTAAATAAAAAGTGTCATTGGTGCCTTCCTACTTAAATTTGTAATCTGTCACTTTCATATTGTATTCGGCAGATTATATGGAATCAATTAGAATGGATAAATACTACATTTATGTACCCGTAAATAAAGGTTTACACACATGCTGCCACTGTCCTTGTACTAGGGATTCATTTTTTTTTTTTTGTAATTCCAAACATCCACTTTTAACATTTTAAAAACGTATGTAAATGTTATGACATTGTTTTTTTTTTTGTTTGTTTTTACAGGCCTATTTGAAATCAACTATATGCTTGAGCTGTTCAATAGCATGTTTCAGAAAAGGTACATTGATTTTTTATTTTTTTTGAGCATCGGTGTCATTTGCTGTCACTGATCCAAATGTAGATTGTGAATTCCATAGGACAATTGGATATTTGTTCTCTGCCCTGATTTTCTGTTGCCTACAGCTACCATTCCATATAACTATCCACATGTTATGCCCTTCACATTGAGATGCTCAATCATATCTATTTTTATACTCTTATTGCAGCGGATATGGAATGTAAGAAGTGCTAGCCATGTTAGCAGTAACTGTGATTACCTTCAATCATTCCAGGTTACATGTTTATCCCCTGCATTCAAGCATCACTCTGGATGAACAGAATGTGGTTTTCATGGCTCCAGTTATGGGCTACAGAAAGGTAATTTGTGGTTAAAATAGTCTGTGGTTGCGATGTAGAAAATGGTTTAATTGCAGGAGCCTGAAGGTGTATTATGAATGGTAACACTCTAGTAGTTGCAGCCTTTACACAATGGCTCTTTTTGACATGGCTTTCAAATATTTACTTTCTCTTCCATTTCTTTTTTTTCTGATGCTTTTTATGTTTTTCATAGGTGGCATATAGCATTAGGTTCACTTGACACAATCACTATATATAACCTCATCACCTTGGAGGGATCAGTTTGGGCACGTCACCCAAGTGGCAGTGGATTTTATTTTATTTGACTTTTTTTTTTTACCATGATTATTTTTTACACTACCAGAAACTAACCTATGTAAGGATTTAATTATATCTTTATCCACATAACTAGGGTTATCCCGATACCGGTATCGGGACCGATACCGAGTATTTGCGGGAGTACTTGTACTCCCGCAAATACCCCCGATACCCAAATAGAATACTCCCCCCCCCCCACCCCCCAACGCCGCTGCCGTATATGCAAATCCGACCCCGCCGCCGTATACACAAAGCCGCCGCCACCGCGAACATTATAGGCACCTTTGAATAGCTGTTTTCCCGCTGCGCGTGTATAGAGGGAGTGTCCTTAACATGCGCGGCAGGGAAAAGAGCTATTGAAAGGTTCCTATAATGTTCGTGGCGGCGGCTTTGTATATACGGCGGCATCATCATCAGGTAGGGGGGACATGGCTGTATATGGGGGACATGACTGCAATATGTGGGGGACATGGCTGCGTATATGTGGAGGACATGGCTGCGTATATGTGGGGGGACATGGCTGCGTATATGTGGGGGGACATGGCTGCGTATATGTGGGGGGACATGGCTGCGTATATGTGGGGGGACATGGCTGCGTATATGTGGGGGTCATGGCTGCAATATGTGGGGGGACATGGCTGCATTTGGGGACACGTTTAAAAAAAGTATCGGTATTCGGTATCGGCGACTACTTGAAAAAAAGTATCGGTACTTGTACTCGGTCCTAAAAAAGTGGTATCGGGACAACCCTACACATAACCATTGAATTTGAGGGCATCGCCATACACCCCAATATCACCCCAAATGCTTGTAAAAGGCTGCAAAAACACTTAAAAATAAATAAAAACAAAATAAAAGATTGCCGTGGGAGTGGTTATACTAGTGTGTTCTTTACAGCTTCATTTTTTTAATAGTATCCCATGTCCTGAAGGTAGCATAATTTCATCCTATGTCCTTTCATGAACGCCAAGAAGATGATTTCACAGGAGTTTTTTTTTCTTTTTTGCAGTAAAATCTTATGCTCTGAAGTCCATTGCACAACACCTCTCTGCGTTCATGATATTGTTTCTGGTACTGGTTTACTGCATGACTTAAAATGTGGTAAGGGTAGGAGGGTTTATCCTGGGCTGTCCACAATTTATATTGGCCTGGTCCCTTTCTCTTTTGAATGTCTGTAATCGGCCATAAGAAAATGTTACTTTCTTTCTCGTACATCACGGGACACAGAGCGGCATATTCATTACTATGTGGGTTATATGGAGTACCTTCAGGTGTGGACACTGGCAATCTCAAACAGGAAGTCCCCTCCCTATATAACCCCCTCCCCTAGAGGGAGTCCCTCAGTTTTTTCGCCAGTGTCTTAGGTGTTGGTCACGGAATAGCTTTGCTCCACATCCTTGGGATTAAGGGCGGGCTAACCGGATCTGTCCAAGGAGCCTCAGTGCCAAAGTGGACAGTACCCGGGCCCCAAGCCGTGGGGTTTTGCCTATAATGCTCCTCTTTGGAGGGCTGGACCCTGGGCCCAGGACTTGGAGTTTGTAAAAACCATAAGTTCCTGTTTGCCAGGGTGCTATATAGGTCCAGGACAGTGGGTACCTTCATAGGACCCCAGGGCCTGAAGGTCTACTACGCTACCCACGGAGATGGGAGAAGATTGGATCAGTTTGCTGGACAAACATCCTGCAGCATGGAGCAGGTAAGGGGGAGCCTGCGGGACTTGGTTCGACAGCAGGCTCTCCGGGGTAACCTAAGAGGGGGATAGCCTAAGTATGCTCTGCATGGGCAACCTTGTTCACTATGTCTAAGAGAGACAGGATGACACCCTTTTCTCCCCCATCACTAGGTTCCCCTGTCTAAGAATGTGTTGCTAGCTAAACCTGCTGTTTCTTCCTAGGGCTAGTAAGGATCCCTAGGGGCCTTTGGAGAGTCCTACCTGGCCGGGGGTTTGAATCTGCCGCCTGTTTCTGTGTTCCTGGATCTCCAGCAGCGCGGCTCCTCCTTGTTCCTCCTGTTTCCGGTATATGCGCGCGCACGTCTTATAGACGTTTTTCGCGCCGTTCAGACAGGAGGGCGGGGGGGGCGTGCCTGCGGCGTCATACAGGGGCGCGCCTTTGTGCTGTTATAGACAGCAGGCATTGTCCGTGCTCAGTCTGAGGCTGATTTTCAGAAGGAGAGGACGCAGAGCGGCAGAACAGTGACTCCCGGTGGCGGAAGAGGGGTAGTACATGCTGGACTTTGTTCCAATGCCTTTTTTGTTAAGCCAGGAAAATCCCCCTTTTTTGCAGCAGGTTGGAGGCTGGCAAACTTAGTTTGGGGTCACTGTATGTTGTAAAAAGAAAATATATAATGTATATTTAAAAAAAAAAAAAAAAAAAAAAAAAAAAACACACGGGATCCCATCAGTTTTTGGGCATTAGTGATCTATTGTCCCCTAAACTCTGGTTTTTGTACTCCTGCCCACTACAGACTGTTGTGTGGGCGGAGTCCCTCGATTTTGTATTATGGCTTCCAAAGGTTCGGGGTCAAAGGGTACAAAAAAGACCAAAAAACAAAAGGGTTCCCTTTCTGATTCTGATGATATGCCGATACTTTCCCCGCAACTTATTAACATAAAAAGCGCCTTGGATGAGCCATTAGGGGGATCTGGTGCGGAGGCTGGCCCAGATCAGCCCAGCCCTGTGTTTATCACAGAGGAGATGCTAGCCGTATCCCTAGGGGGGCTAGAAGAGAGAATAGCAGCATTGATCGCTAGAGCTATTCCTGGTAAGAAACGGGTTAGATCCCCATCACCAAGAGGTGTATCCTCAGATGCTGAGATTCTCTCTCCGGAGGAATTGGAATCACAAGAGGATCAACTAGACCTGAACCAAGAGGGTTCAGGGATTGAGGGGTCTGCCTCGGAGGAACCATTTTCAGACTCCCAGACAGAAAGACTGTGGGTACAGTCTTTGACGGACATGGTCCGCTCGGCATTTAGTTTACCATTGCCAGAGCCTCAGGTTCCTCCGGTATCCTCTCTGGGCTCTTTGAAAGCTCCGTTAAGCAACGCAGTTTTTCCAGTCCATCCTCTTTTGGAGGAATTGATCTTTCGGGATTGGGTACGGCCGGACAGGATTTTTCTGCCACCGAAAAAATTTGCGGTCATTTACCCCATGGAGGAAAAATTCTCCAAGAGGTGGAGGCTCCCAGTAGTGGATGCAGCCATCTCATGTGTGAATAAATCACTAACTTGCCCGGTGGAAAACATACATATGTTTAAAGATCCGGTTGATAAAAGGTTAGAGACACTTTTAAAAGCATCCTTTGCTACGGCAGGAGCAGTGGTGCAGCCAGCGGTGGCTGCGATTGGTGTTTGTCAGGCGTTAAAAGACCAGACAAAGGAAATGTTAAAGGACATGCCTACCCAACAAGCAGAAGAGTTTTCTGACATTCCCAGAGCTCTGTGTTTTGCTGTAGATGCTATAAAAGATTCCATCCAGCAGGCCTCTCGTTTATCACTATTTTTGGTGCACATGAGAAGGCTCTTATGGTTGAAGAACTGGGCGGCGGAGCCCCCATGCAAAAAGCTTCTGGCAGGGTTTCCCTTCCATGGAGGACGACTCTTCGGAGAGGATCTGGATAAATATATTCAGACTATTTCAAATGGCAAGAGTACCCTTTTACCGGTGAAAAAGACATTCCGGGCTCCTACATTTAAAAGGCAGCTCTTTCCTGTCTCGGGGCCCTCAAATTCCAGGCAGTATCGACGGCCGCCTGCACGATCCAACGTTACCAGTAGATCGCAGGGACAGGCCCCTGGGGGTAAGAGGCCGTGGTATCGCAAGCCGTCAAAGACAGCCCCTAAGTCTGCCTTATGAAGGGGCGCCCCCACTCTCGCGGGTGGGGGGAAGGCTTCGTTTCTTCTCAGAAGTTTGGGAAGCCAAGATCCCCGACAAATGGGTCCGGGCATCTGTAACCACAGGTTACAGACTGGAGTTTCTAAGGTATCCTCCGCCTCATTTTCAAGAATCAAGGCTACCAAAGGATCCAGCAAGGAAGGCCTCAATGCTGGCAGCTTTGGATCACCTGCTTTGCCAGGACGTAATTATAGAAGTGCCAGCCCAAGAGCAAGGGCTAGGTTTCTATTCCAATCTCTTTGTCATACCAAAGCCCAACGGCGATGTCAGGCCAATCTTGGACCTAAAGAGGTTAAACGGTTACCTAAGGGTTCGTTCCTTCCGGATGGAATCCATCCGGTCAGCAGCCGCCGCGCTTCAGAAGGACGATTTTCTGGCCTCCATAGACATAAAGGATGCTTACCTTCATGTACCAATCTTTCAGTTGCATCAAAGATTTTTACGCTTCGCGGTGGGGCAGCGACACTTCCAATTCAGGGCGCTCCCCTTCGGGCTGGCCACGGCCCCCCGGGTATTCACGAAGATCCTAGCCCCAGTTCTGGCCAATTTAAGGATCCAGGGGGTCACAGTCCTAGCATACTTGGACGACCTTTTAATCATAGATCACTCACGGTCGGGTCTGCAAAAGGCAGTAAACCTCACGGTTCGTTACCTCGAAGAATTCGGCTGGGTCCTAAACCGGGGAAAGTCAGCGTTCCAGCCTACAAAGCAGTTGGAATACCTCGGCATGAGGTTAGACACAGAACAGCAAAAGGTGTTCCTGCCCCTGGTAAAGATCGAAGCTATCAAGGGGTTGGTTCAGTTGGTTCTAAACAAGAAAAAACCAACTATTCGCCTGTGTATGCGAGTACTAGGCAAGCTAGTGGCCACGTTCGAGGCAGTACCATACGCTCAGATCCACACTCGCGTCCTACAGGCAGCCATTCTAGCAGCCTGGGGCAAGAGGGCACATGCCTTAGAGTCCCCTTTGACGCTATCATCAAGGGTCCGACAAAGCCTGGCCTGGTGGTTGAACCCTCAGAACCTTCTAAAGGGAAGATCCTTCAGCCCTGTTATCTGGAAGGTAGTTACCACAGACGCCAGCCTGGCAGGCTGGGGGGCGGTCTTCGAGGGGTTCTCTCGCCAGGGAACTTGGGTGAGAGCAGAGAGGCAGCTCCCCATCAATATCTTGGAGATCAGAGCTGCTCGCCTAGCCCTTCGGGCATGGACCTCCAGATTAAAGGGGTTCCCGGTGAGAATCGAGTCAGACAATGCCACGGCGGTGGCATACATAAACCACCAAGGGGGAACCAGGAGTCAGGCCGCTCAGAGGGAGGTGAGCTTGATTTTTCAGTGGGCAGAGGTTCATGTACCCTGCATTTCGGCGATATTCATTCCCGGAGTGGACAACCTGCAGGCAGACTTCTTAAGTCGCCAGAGTCTGTTGCCAGGGGAGTGGTCTCTGCATCCCCAGGTCTTTCAGACAATCTGCCAGAGGTGGGGAATGCCGGACGTAGATATAATGGCATCCAGGTTCAACAAGAAACTAGACAGGTTCGTGTCTCGAGCGAGGGATCCGATGGCCTGCGGAACCGATGCGTTGGTTTGCCCTTGGCATCAATTCAAACTTCTATATGCATTCCCTCCACTACAGTTACTCCCTCGCCTGTTGCGCAAGATCAGAGTGGAGCACAAGCCAGTCATTCTAGTAGCTCCGGCTTGGCCCCGGAGGACTTGGTACTCACTAGTCCTGAAGATGGCAGTGGGAGACCCTTGGACTCTTCCTCTACAACCAGACCTACTCTCACAAGGCCCGATCCTCCACCCTACATTACAGCGTCTAAATTTGACGGCCTGGAGGCTGAATCCCTGATTCTCAGGGGTAGAGGTCTGTCTAGGCAGGTAATCCCTACCCTGATTAGGGCTAGAAAGCCGGTCTCCAGGGTGATTTATTACAGGGTGTGGAGGAACTACGTAGGCTGGTGTGAATCCAAAAGATGGAATTCCCGCAAATATACTATTGATAGGGTGTTAAGTTTTCTCCAGCTAGGAGTGGATAAAGGCCTGGCACTAAGCACAATCAAGGGACAGATCTCAGCTCTGTCAGTGTGGTTTCAGAGGCCGCTGGCCACCCACTCGCTGGTAAAGACCTTCTTACAGGGGGTCTTGCGTATTAATCCTCCTGTCAAGTCACCAATTTGTCCATGGGACTTAAATCTTGTCCTGTCCACTTTACAGAAACAACCCTTTGAGCCGTTGGCTGAGATTCCTTTAGTCTTACTGACAAGAAAGTTGGTTTTCTTGGTCGCCATAGTTTCGGCCAGGAGAGTGTCAGAATTAGCAGCCTTATCGTGTAAGGAACCATATCTCGTTCTGCATAGGGACAGGGCAGTTCTCCGGCCCCATCCTTCCTTTCTACCAAAGGTTATATCCAAATTTCACTTAAACCAGGATTTGGTACTTCCATCCTTCTTTCCAAAACCTACATCTAGAAAGGAGGGGTTGCTGCATACCTTGGATATTGTCCAGGCCATGAAGGCCTATCTTAAAGCTACAGAAAAGATCCGGAAGACAGATGTGTTATTCGTTCTACCAGATGGCCCCAAGAAGGGGCAGGCAGCTGCAAAATCCACCATCTCGAGATGGATTAGACAATTAATCATTCAAGCCTACGGTTTGAAGAGGTTGCCTCCTCCTTTGTCGGTAAAGGCCCATTCTACCAGGGCCATGGGCGCCTCCTGGGCAGCACACCATCAGATCTCTATGGCTCAGATATGCAAGGCAGCGACGTGGTCATCAGTCCACACGTTTACAAGGTTTTATCAACTAGACGTGAGAAGGAATGCAGATTCTGCCTTTGGACAGGCAGTACTACAGGCTGCAGTTTGAGATCCTCGGGATCAGAAGCACCCTTGGTTGTAAAAAAAAAAAAAAAAAAAGTTTTTTCTTGACTAAGTTGGAATTATTATTATTATTTGAGTTTACCTCTAAATTAAATCCTTCTTTGAAAGATGTCTCCCTCCCCTCATTAAAGCATTGCTTTCGGACATCCCACATAGTAATGAATATGCCGCTCTGTGTCCCGTGATGTACGAGAAAGAAAAAGGGATTTTTAAATACAGCTTACCTGTAAAATCCTTTTCTTGGAGTACATCACGGGACACAGAGCTCCCACCCCTCTTTTGGGTGACCATTTTGGGAGGCATACTGCTTGCTACAAAACTGAGGGACTCCCTCTAGGGGAGGGGGTTATATAGGGAGGGAACTTCCTGTTTGAGATTGCCAGTGTCCACACCTGAAGGTACTCCATATAACCCACATAGTAATGAATATGCCGCTCTGTCCCGTGATGTACTCCAAGAAAAGGATTTTACAGGTAAGCTGTATTTAAAAATCCCTTTATCCTCTTAATTTCGTAAATTGTGCAAGGTTTGGATCCTTCGGTCAAGCTTTGTGCCATTAGCTTTCTGAAAAGAACTTGTAGCATTTGAAACCTGATTGTAGATTCCCCAGGAAACATTTCCTTCGAGAAACAACCAGATCTGCCCTTCCAAATATTTATTTCTTGCATGTTCTCCCCTTCATTTCAGTATGATCAACCACTAATCTAGAGCAACTGAAGCTTGTCTTCTCTTTCCCATATGTTTCTATTAAAACATTGAGGCAGCCAATCAAAACAATCAATAACAATTGCTTGTTTTGAGTGGCTAGGCATTGGAGTATACAGGGTAATAACAGATTGCATGGCATTAGGGTGTAGTAATTGTAGGTGTCTTGTCTGCTCTTAAAGCACCCGAGGCCGACCCGTGCCTCAGTCCTTGGATGCTGTCGCTGCCATCTTCGCTAAGCAAATCAGGAAATTAAACCTTGCGGCTTCACTTCCCAATTCCCTACTGTGCATGCGCGAGTCACACTGCACAATCAAAATGGTCCCTCCTGTCATCTGTCTCCCAGAAGACAGCGGGAGACAACAGGATGTGACGTAGATGGTCTATGCCCGGAAGTGGGTAAAAATACCAGTGTTTTACAGGTATCTGCTCCCCACTCCCCCTGAAAGGTGCCAAATGTGACACCGGAGGGGGGTTCAGAAAAAGCCATTCCATTTTCATGTGGACATCCGCTTTAACTTACTTTTGGTTATTTTTTTTTTAAACGTCCTGTTTGGTTTTCCCGATTTATTTTTTGTGTTTTTGTTTAAAATGTCAAATCCACACCTGTAACAAAAATGTATTAAAAGGGGCTCATATACGATTTCTGCTTTTGTTTGTGTTAACAGATAATTTTGTCAACGAACATTGCTGAGAGCTCTATCACTGTGCCGGATGTTAGATATGGTAAATGATTCAACTGGGGTGATAACCTTTACATTTTTTTTTTCTTTTACTGTGGGTGATCTATTTTCAAACATTCCCACTGCATTTTTGTCTTTAACATATAAAAAAGTGATATAACAGGTTGCCAGTACGATGAAGCTTCATTGAGAACTTCATTCACATTCATGTGGTTTATGATGCATATGAGAGGTAAATATCTCTGGCTTTTTAAAAGTATTCTCCATTCATGTAGGTAAATGTTTTTCAGAGTTGACTTACAACTCTTGTTATGGTTACTTTAAGTAACTCGAGTGCATTTTCTGACTATAACATGATTGCAGTATTTGGATAATTTTAGCAGCTCCCACTTTTGGAAAACTCCATATATTCTTGCTGTGGTGTAAGTGAGCAACTTGAGAACACAGGTACAGTGATTTACAAACTAGTCCTAAAGCTAGATGAAGCTAGAAGTTGTTTTAACAGTTTGCCTTTGACTGTCTCGAATTTCTTCTATATTATTTACACTATACTTCTGTAAAATTAAATGTATTCAGACTGGTTGCATAAGCTAGTTGGTATTCATAGAAAGGAATATGTGTGAACTGGCGCTGCTAAGCGACAATGTGACAAGATTCAATAAAGATTAATTTGAAAATGTTAGCGTGCTGTCTGTTTAAAACATAATCATATGCAAATGTGTTGTCTGTGCAAACCCAATTTCTCTTTCGTTCATTGACAGACACAGCACTTTAAATCTTTACCAAAGGGTTATATCGCCACCTTCAGGAGAGGAGTAGCAGAACATGTAAAAACAGCTAAACTGCACAGTACCACCCAGGGGGCAGTCCTACTGGCTATAACCCCTCACACTGCATCCAGCAGCTCAGGTTTTTTATGCCTAGTGTAGGAGAAGGACCTGGCTGTGATCTACCATCAACAGCCAGGCTGTCAGGGACGTTTTTGCCGTGCCCGTAAGCGTGCGCCTAAGCGCATGCGCGAATCAAAGACCTCACTCGCACCTATGCGTGTGCGTGAGTCCTTGGCGCCCCACGGCCTATAAAAGACGCTGTAGGAATGCTGCACCTTGCAGTTTGATCTGCATCTGTTCCCTGAGCTCTTGTTCCCGTTTGAAGCATTCTGTTCCAGTGTATTCAAAATGAGATGGACAGCCGCACTCCAAAGGACTTCAGAAGTCGTCTTTATTGGTAAAAATTGAGGACATCACAAAACCACAGCCAAAAATGGGGACAGCCGACGCGTTTCACACTTAACTAGTGCTTAATCATGGCTAACATGTAATAAAACACTTTAAAATGTATACATTTCCCATGTAGAGCAAGTGACTACCATCAACAAATGGGTAATGGAAGATGGAGGCCAATTAATTGGGGGCGTACTTTTTTCCAAATTGTTGATAGGTGTCACCTGTACACACAAGGGAATCCAAAAGGACATATACAAATGAGTATAGAAATAAATATAAAAATACTCTCAAAACAGACACTTTCAAAAATAACATTAAAGTTGAAATTAAAATAAGTAAAAACTGATATACATCAGACCAATATGTGGGTACAAATAAAATGACCATATCCTATGCAAGGATTAGATATAAACAATGTACACAAAAATAATATATAGAAATATATATGGACTACAGGGAGTGCAGAATTATTAGGCAAGTTGTATTTTTGAGGATTCATTTTATTATTGAACAACCATGTTCTCAATGAACCCAAAAAACTCATTAATATCAAAGCTGAATATTTTTGGAAGTGGTTTTTAGTTTTTTTTTTTAGTTTTAGCTATTTTAGGGGGATATCTGTGTGTGCAGGTGACTATTACTGTGCATAATTATTAGGCAACTTAACCAAAAACAAATATATACCCATTTCAATTATTTATTTTTACCAGTGAAACCAATATAATATCTAAACATTCACAAATATACATTTCTGACATTCAAAAACAAAACAAAATCAAATCAGTGACCAATATAGCCACCTTTCTTTGCAAGGACACTCAAAAGCCTGCCATCCATGGATTCTGTCAGTGTTTTGATCTGTTCACCATCAACATTGCGTGCAGCAGCAACCACAGCCTCCCAGACACTGTTCAGAGAGGTGTACTGTTTTCCCTCCTTGTAAATCTCACATTTGATGATGGACCACAGGTTCTCAATGGGGTTCAGATCAGGTGAACAAGGAGGCCATGTCATTAGTTTTTCTTCTTTTATACCCTTTCTTGCCAGCCACGCTGTGGAGTACTTGGACGCGTGTGATGGAGCATTGTCCTGCATGAAAATCATGTTTTTCTTGAAGGATGCAGACTTCTTCCTGTACCACTGCTTGAAGAAGGTGTCTTCCAGAAACTGGCAGTAGGACTGGGAGTTAAGCTTGACTCCATCCTCAACCCGAAAAGGCCCCACAAGCTCATCTTTGATGATACCAGCCCAAACCAGTACTCCACCTCCACCTTGCTGGCGTCTGAGTCGGACTGGAGCGCTCTGCCCTTTACCAATCCAGCCACGGGCCCATCCATCTGGCCCATCAAGACTCACTCTCATTTCATCAGTCCATAAAAACTTAGAAAAATCAGTCTTGAGATATTTCTTGGCCCAGTCTTGATGTTTCAGCTTGTGTGTCTTGTTCAGTGGTGGTCGTCTTTCAGCCTTTCTTACCTTGGCCATGTCTCTGAGTATTGCACACCTTGTGCTTTTGGGCACTCCAGTGATGTTGCAGCTCTGAAATATGGCTAAACTGGTGGCATCTTGGCAGCTGCACGCATGACTTTTCTCAGTTCATGGGCAGTTATTTTGCGCCTTGGTTTTTCCACACGCTTTTGTATAGGCATATAAAATAATTTAAAGCTACCTAGGCTGTGTAGCATATATATGTATACATGCGATATAAGAAGTAATGTATATGTAAAAATTGACTTAACCTAATGCCGCATATGAAACCATAGTTAAAGCAGATGGCCCCTTAAAAAAAAATATTAAAAGCCAGCAGCTACAAATACTGCAGCTGCTGACTTTTAATATTAGGACACTTACCTGTCCTGGAGTCCAGCGGCGTCCGCAGCAGAGGACGAGCGATTGGCTCCCGCTGTGTGCTGGGAGCCGAGAGTTCCCAGCACACAACGGGAAAAACCTGTCTTTTGCCCGAGACTGCAGGCCGGAAGTGGGTGCAAATACCTGTCTTTAGACAGGTATCTGCACCCCCCTCTCCCCTGAAAGGTGTCAAATGTGACACCGGAGGGGGGGAGGGTGGAGATTCGCTTTAATAAAACCACTTAAGCCCCGGACCAATATGCTGCTAAATGCCCAAAGGCGTTTTTACAATTCGACACTGCGTCGCTTTAACAGACAATTGTGCGGTCGTGCGACGTGGCTCCCAATCAAAATTGGCGTCCATTTTTCCCCACAAATATAGCTTTCTTTTGGTGGTATTTGATCACCTCTGCGTTTTTTTTGTTTGTTTGCGCTATAAACAAAAATAGAGCGTCAATTTTGAAAAAAATGCAATATTTTTTACTTTTTGCTATAATAAAAATCCCCAAAAAACATAAATTTTTTTTCCTCAGTTTAGGCCGATACGTATTCTTCTACCTAACAAATAAAAAATAAACATGGACAGGCGTTTTTAAGCTGTAAAAAAGGCTAAAAAAAATGGCTTTTTTACAGCTTTTTTTAGCCTTTTTTACAGCTTAAAAACGCCTGTCCATGTTTATTTTTTATTTGTTAGGTAGAAGAATACGTATCGGCCTAAACTGAGGAAAAAAAAAAATTATGTTTTTTGGGGATTTTTATTATAGCAAAAAGTAAAAAATATTGCATTTTTTTCAAAAGTTCAGCAGCCATTTTGCTGGAGCCCTCAAGTGTGCTTGTTTTTGCCTCTATCGCTGGGGGATTTTCTTTCTGGAACGCTGCGAATCGCACAGAGCACCTTGTGAGGGAGAGCGGACAGCAGCGCAGTACCTGGGTCTGGGTGGTGAGTCCTACTCAGTCTGTGGCAGCAAGGAGGGTGGACTTTTAGTGGGTTGCTTTAGGTCCCTAACGGGTGCCAGGCGAGTGCTGGTCAGCATGGTGTCAGAAAGTGGCGCTTCTTCCCCAGGCATGCCTGTGGTGGCAACCGTTTCCCCTGCAGTGCCTATGGATGCTTTGTCAGCGGTGTTGAAATCTTTTGTTGCCAGGGTGGAAGCGGCGTGTGAGCACAAGGGGGATAAAAACGAGCATGCAAATAAATCTACGACAGCATGAAGGTTTCCCCCACCTGACTGTCGGGTGTGGGGTCGTCTTTGGGAGTTTGCAGCTCGGTGGACCTCCCTGCTTTCAGACCAGTGGGTCTGGGAAGTAGTTTCATCAGGATACAAGATTTTCTTTCTTGTCCACCAAACAGGTTTTTTTCCCTCCATTTTCCATCTTCTTCCGGCTCGTTGGGAAGCCTTGTTTGGGGCAGTGCAGGAACTGCTGCTGCACGGAGTGATGGTGCCGTCGCAGTAACGGTTTCAGGACTTCTACTCAAATTTGTTTGTAGTCCCAGAGAAGGAAGGGGTCTGTCCGATCCTGGACCTCAACAGCTTTGTGAAGGTGCAAAGGTTCAGGATGGAATCGGTTCGCTCTGTGGTCGCTGCACTCCATCCGGGGGATTTTCTGGCGTCCCTGGATATCAAGGACACCCGCTTACATGTCCCATACAGTCATGGTCGAAATTGTTGGCAACCCAGATTTTTTTCCAGAAAATCAAGTATTTCTCACAGAAAAGTATTGCAGTAACACATGTTTTGCTATACACATATTTATTCCCTTTGTGTGTATTGGAACAAAACAAAAAAAGGGAGGAAAAAAGCAAATTGGTCATAATGTCACACAACTCCAAAAATGGGCTGGTCAAAATTCTTGGCAAAAAGGGTGCCAAAAAATTTTCATTTAGTCGTCTGGCTGAATGAAAAAATACAACCTATCCATGACCAACTTTTCAGTGACAATAGTGAGTTAGATCAAGGATAATAAACCTCTGCATGCCAGCTGTTATAGGACTACAAATCCCATGAGGTAGTGCGTGGTGAAATCGCCACAGGTTTTGTCACAGCTGGAGTGCTAAGGTTTCCTTTGAATCTCAGCACAGGCAGATAACTGCTGATGTACCACTGTCTGTTGTAGTGTGGTAAATTTTGTTATTCAGACTCCTTGGGACATCAGCACGAGGAGATGGGAGGTATTGAGTAGTGCAGGCCATCTGATACAGCAAAAATTGACTCTTCAAAATTTTTCATGTCTAGGAAACCTACAGTGGATTAACATGAAGAATTGCTAATGCATGTACAGCATCAGCATGTGCAAATGTTTTTTTTTATATAGATCTGTTTGAGAATAGTAATGGTAATGTTTTTACGTTATTTTTAACCTCTTGCTGACCATGTAATGCATTAATGCGGCAGCACAAAAGTGGGCTCAAATGCACAGTTAAAACACGTGTGTCCATAGTGACCTGACATGCTTTTAGAGTGTTAATTGTGCGCTCCCAGCACATTGACCAATCTGTTGGTCAGGAGCCCGTGGTATGGGTTCCATATCATTTGACATCAGTTCTATGATGAAGATATGTTGCCTCATGAGCATTACAGGGTCACCAGGTTTACTTGCTAATTGACATGCCTGAAATGTGTGTTCACATTCCACTTCTACCTTTGCTTCACCAAAACCAAGGGTTTTTCTTGTGTTTTAATTTATCCCAATTTCTAATTTTCACTATCTCTCTATTTTACAGTGATTGATTTTTGTTTGACTAAAATGCTAATGTGTGATGAAGAGACAAACTACCAGAGCTTGAGACTGAGCTGGGCGTCCAAAACAAACTGTGATCAGAGAAAAGGTGCTTTGGACAAAAAATAAGTGATGAAACTAGGACTTGCACTGAATATGCAATAACAGTTGTTGGAAGTATTATTTTATGTTGGTAGCGCTCTACAGTATATATCCTTTGATTAGCAAAATGTTGGGTCATCATACATTTATTTTGAATGGCACTACCATGTACTAAATTATTGCACCTTTACTCTACCTGTGTGGCAGTTCACCACAACATGAAAGTAGTACACTAATGCTTTGGGAAAAAAGGTCTGTTGTGAATTGACAGCACATTCAAATTGGGTTTCTCAGCAAATGCATTTTAACACCCTGCATTGGAAAGCGTGGATGGGAAGGGGCCTTGTAGTTTAAATTAAAGCAAGAGGAAGCAGCGAAATCAGATGATGGTTTCTCATAGTCCAATGACCAGACACAATCCTGCAAATAGCCAAAATAAATGTTTGTAGTGGTCTGCTTTCCATGCAATGTAACAGGTGTATGTGATTCCCCAGAAGGGCTGAACAGTTTTCCAGTGTTTTCACTTATTTTAACTTAATGCGAGCTGGAGTTCCCTTTTCAAAAAAAATCCTATGAAAATGATTTATATCTTTCATCCTAATATTTTTTTTAGATATTGTGTTGTAATTATACTGTGCATATTTTATAATGTTGTAATGTCTTTAATCTTTCAAAGGTCGAGCAGGACGTGTTTCTAAAGGCTATTGCTACAGGCTTGTGTTGAAGGACTTCTGGAATAATTTCATACCTGAGAATGTTGTTCCAGAGATTTTGGTATGATTATATTGTTTTTTATTGTACCAGCAGAGAACTGTACTGTATGCCATAAACCAAAATTGATTCAAAGTAATTAAAATACTTGACTAGCTAAAGAGAAGGTGCAAAGAGGATAGGGATAGTGTCAACATTTTTTTTTTTTTTTTGTAAATAGTTTTCAACAAAAAAGTGCCTTCTGAAACGAATACATGTACAATGACAAGATTTGAAACCTAACAGAAAACGGTGATTGATGTGTGCACAAAGGTTAACCATTTCACGCAAATCTTGGTACCTGTACATCGGTACTTTGACTCTAAATACTGTTATTCTATTTCAGATAAAAGTGGTCTCTGCGGCGTATTCACCATGAGATCAGTTTTATTGGTGGTGGGAGAGGCCCCCGCCATGCTCCAGTCACCTCCACCGCTTGCCGGAGCCACCATTAATGGCGGAGACGAGCGCTTCCGCTCCCCCCCATTGCCTGTGTGTCGAGAGGGAAAGATGGTCCCCACTTTTTAAAAAAACGGTGTAAAAATAAATGTGATTTGCATATGAAAGTCGCGCCCGAATATGAAAATGGTGTTCAAATCGCACGTGAGGTATCGCGATCGTTACGCAAAACTAGTAATTTGTAACTCAAAACGGGTAGCCTGGAATTTTATTTTAAACGCAAATGGAGAATGTGAACTGCCAAATTGTTGTCGCCATTCCACGTGCAGGCGCATTTTTTTAAGCGTGACAAGTTGAAAATCAATTTACTCGGCGTAACATTGTGTTTCACCAATATAGAAAAAAAAATGGGTTAACTTTACTTTTATCTTAGTGGTAGGACTGCTTTGCAAATACGGTGTGACATAAAGTATTGCAATGACCACCATTTTATTCTCTAGGGTGTCTCAAATATATAATGTTTGGGGTTTCTAAACTATTTTCTAGCAAAAAAAAAAAAAAAGATTTTAACTTGTAAACATCAAATCTCAGAATGAGTCTAAAGGGGTTAAACAATATTCTAAAAGTATTTAACACAACCCTTAATATAGGCTTTTCTGCTGGGTTACATTTCTCCTTGATCATTGGGATCGTTTTTCAGAGTCCTAGGAAGGATATCTACAAACTTTCTGATCGGTGCATAAATATTCATGCCAAGTCGGTTAAATTCAAACCGTAGGACAGAAAATGGGGAAACGTGCTAAACACTGTAATAGTAAAAGATATTCGCTTGAAATTAAATTCAAGTGAATATCTTTTTCCTGTTAATGTCCCATTTTCTACTCTATAGTTTGAATTAATTGAATTACTCCGGGGATGTGGCGCATACTTTACTCCATGTCATTGCTTATACATGCTCAAGTAATGAAAGCTTGCGTGTTTGTGTAGTAGTCTTCCAAAGATAAAAAAGCTCTGTATCTGAAATCCTAAAGTTGAATTCCAGCATAAACCCAACTAACCTTCAAAAACATTCATGTGTGGGGCATCTTCTCAACCAAGGGAAGTGGGCTTACATACAAGCGAGTGAGTGAATCTCTTCCCCCTGTCAATAGTGGCAGCTGCTCTCTTGACACCCTGGGGAACAACAAACGCATATAGGACTTAGATAAACCCACATACAAACAGGTGCAAGCCGAGGAGAGATGATTGGATGCAGGGGGGCCTGGTGATCTAAAGGTGCTTGGTGAGCTCTGTGCAGTGATCCACTCTGATAGCATTTTCTTGGGAGTCTCTGTGCAGTCAAAACTCCCTTGCTAATGATCTGTAAATACAAATCATTAACAAATAGGATTGACTGCACAGAGAATCCTGTTAAAACCTTATCAGTGAGTGGCAATCACCCAGCCCTCATCACCATTAACCACAAAGGCAGCACCTTTTCCACACAAAAACTCTCCAATTAATCAGCAGGAACAAAGTAGGCTATTTCCTTGGGTCAACCCATGCTTCTTTCCTCCCAAACCAAAAAATACTTTTTCTTGTTCATCACCAATTAGAATAGATGCAAGTATGTCAGGCTTGGGGAGGAGTCTCCCAATCTTTGTGAATTCAGTGAAAATGGTCAAGAGACAATGTCGAACTCTCTCAGCATCTTGGAGCTCAGAGCTATCAGGCTGTTCCTCCAGCACTGAACCCCCCTCTGTTTGGATGCAGACAGACAATGCCACTACAGTGCCATATATCAACCATGAAGCTGGCACAAGGAGCCCTGCTGCCTTGAAAATATCAAACCAGATTCTCTCGTGGCCCATTCTCGCCTCTTTCCAGAGACTTGAAGTTCACATCTGAGGTAGAAAACTGACAAGCGGATTTCTTTATCGTACAACACGGGACACAGAGTCTAAGTCCCTACATATGGGTTGTATAGTTCACCAAAGGCGATTGGACACTGGCACAACCAATGAAGACACGTTCCTCTCTATATAACCCCTCCCATAAGGGGAGTACCTCAGGTGAAGGACACGAGTAAGGATGTGCTAAGAAGGAGCTCTGTTGAAAAAACCCACTGGGTCCATCCAAACCACTTAATAAGTTAAGCCAAATGGATGAGCCCGAGCCTCACTGAAGACCGAGGCAGTGCCTGTAATGTCTCTCTTTGAGGACTGGGGCTCTGGGGTCCAGCACTTTCACTATTCAGAGCGTAAAAGTATTGCAGGGTCTTTTTACAAGGCCCAGGGAAGAGGTCTCCTTTAAATAGGAACCCATATCCATGAAGGTTGGCACAACACTACCTGCCGTGATGGGTCAAGATTGGCACTGTTTTTTTAGCGGTCCTGTTACTCACCACCGTGAAGGGAGGCTTTACTGCGATGGTCAGTAACGTGCTCGCCCCCTCCTGGGAACTACATTTGTGATTCAGGACGGTCTCTACGTGTAAGAGACTTGAAGGAGATGTGAATAATGCATACTGGGAAATGTAGTTCTTATATGAACGAGCGCCGCAAACCAGGAAGTGAAAGAGAACAGAAACTAGAATGCAGGAGGTGATATAGATGAAGTAATTTAATAGGTATTTGTTTTTTAACAGAACCATTTCACTATCCTGTCTGTCTACCTTGCAGACATAAATTTTAGCCCAAATTTCTTGTTCCTCTACAACTCCTTTAAGAAACTTCCCTATTTTTTTGAGTTGTGTCTTGCCTTTAATCACCACTGGAGGGAGTAAAAAGCCGAAGTTCCACTTACCATCTCAGGAGCTAGAGCTCAGTGTCAGTCGGCACACTTCTCTGCTGCAAGCTCTGCATAGTGTCTTCAGGGTGCATATGGTCACATTGCGGCTACCCCCCAGAGGCGGACAGTGCAGGCGGCAGACAGACTCTCTCTTGGGGAGGCTGGTTTTGGCCAGTGTATGCGGCTCCCATGTCCTCTGAGAAGCGCACGCTTTTACTCCAGGAGGTCACGGGGGTGTGGCTATGAGGGTAGGCACATCGACGTACGCGCAGCTCTACTGCGCATTCGCTAAAGGTTTTAAATAACAGCCTCAGACGCCTGACAGACCAAACTGAAGAGACACAGCAGTGGGGGCACATGAGTTCTCTGGGTGGTTGAATTATAGGCACTCCTAAAGGCACCTACTCAGAATTCAGACTGTGTGATTAGTTGCATATTTAATGTGGATGCTAAACTAGCACAGTAGTGTTTGCACTGTATTATACCTTTGCATGGCTTAGGAATTCACAGATTCAAATTCAGGGATTCAAAAAGACACGCCGTCTAAAACAGGAGGCTTTATCCATCCCGGACGTATGTTATCCTCTTCTGAAGAGTCAAATGCACCCATACAGGATAAGCCATTTATTTTGTCAGGTATAGTCTCCTCTCCTATGGTGTCAGCTCCTGCATATGTCACTGAGGACACTTTAGCAGCAGTTTTAGACAAAGGGGTAAGATCGCTACTTTAATTGTTAGAAAGCGATGCGAAGTGAAGTAGGTCCCCTTCCGTGGGTCAAGATCCGTCCCCAGAACAATCTGGTGAGGATGATGTAGCACTTTTAGAAGATGAGGATGAGCAGTCGGATGGATCAGAGGAACTTTTTTCTGCGCCTCAGGCTCAAAAATTGCAGGAGCAATGTTATACTGAAGCAGTACGTTCCACGTTCCATGGAGGAAACATTTACAAAGACGTGAAAACTACCAACTGTAGATGCAGCTATTTCTTGTGTAAATAAAAACCTTGTCCTGTTGACAATGCTCAGGTTTCGAAAGGTTTCTTCTGAAAATAAGTTAGAATCGTTGCTTAAATCTTTCTTTGTTTTGGCGGGCGCTGTGACCCATCATGCTGTGGCAGCAGTTGGTATGTCAGGTCCTAAAGGAGCAGGTGAAACAAACTCAAGGATCTTCCTACAGACCAGCTCACACCTTGGGAAAGCCTGCCTTATGTTTTACAGTGGATGCCTACGGCCACATCATCCTGAAAGCAGGGTCGGCCTGGTTAGTACCTGGATGGGAGGCCACCTGGGAATACCAGGTGCTGTAGACCAGTGGTCATCAACCCTGACAGGCCGAGTTTTATGGATTACCTTGGAGAGATGCAGACTGGAATACTGCAATCACTGAGCAGCAAATGACATCACCTGTGATGCATTTCAGTTATCTTGCAAACCTGGCCTGTTAGTGGGCCCTGCAGGACAGGGTTGATGACCACTGCTGTAGACTATGGTGCACATGCACAGAATCCTTTGGTTAAAACATTGGTCAACAGAAGCCCCATGTAACAAGCTTAGCCGGGTTCCCCTTTAATGGGAACGGCTCTTTGGGGGTCTGTATAAATATATCCAGAAGATCTCAAGTGGGAAAACTACATTATTGCCAAAAAAATAAAAACGCCCATGTTTCAAACATTCTTTCTCCGGTTCCACGGGCCGCCACTTCTAGGTAGTGGCGACGGGATTCTCAGCCAACACAAAGCCTAGGACCCAGAACCAGACTCAGGGCCGCAAAAAGCAGTGGGTACAAAGAACCGGTAAACAGATCCCTAAAGCTTAGAACGGCACGCCCCGCTCGGCCGAATGGGGGGACAGCTTCAGCAGTTTTTTACAGCTTGGCAAACCGAGATCCAGGACAAGTGGGTAATACCCACGGTCGGTTGCTAAATTCAAATGTCCCCAAAGATCCATTAAAGATCAAAGCAAAGGGAAAACAATCAATTTGCCTTTGCATGAGGTTACTGGGAAAGATGGTGGCCCTTTTCAAAACCATTCTGTATGCCCAGTTTCATTCAAGGCTACTTCAGAACAGTATCCTGGTAACCTGGAACAGAAAGATCCAGGCTCTAGACTGCCCAATACTTCTTTCTTCAGAAGTGCATCAAAGCCTCAGCTGGTTATTGGGCACCAAGAATTTACGAGCAGAAAAATCCTTTCTCCCGGTCACTTAGAATGTGGTGTCTCTGGATGCCAGCCTGTTAGGCCGGGGGGAGATTTTGGAAAAGGCTTCAGCTCAGGGAACTTGGTTTAAGTCCAAAAATAATCTGCCCATCAACATTTTGGAGATTCGGGTAACATATTTAGCCCTCAGAACCTGGGTATACAGGTTACAGGGTTGCCCGATTCGGATTCTATCCGACAATACTACTGCAGTAGCTTATATTAAACACCAGGGGGGCACCCGGAGTAGGGATTCTCAGAGAGGGGTGAACAAGATTTTAACATGGGCAGAAGCTCATATTCCTTGCCTCTCTGCGATCTTCATACCAGGAGTAGAGAATTGGCAAGCGGATTACCTAAGCCACCAGCAATTGCTGCCAGGGGAGTAGTCTATCCACTTCGACGTCTTTTAAGACATATGCCGGAAATGGGGGTCCCTGGATGTGGACCTGTTTTGCTTCCAGATTAAACAGGAAATTAGACAAATTTGTCAAGGGTAAAAGATCCCCTATCCTGCGGAAAGGAATGCTCTGATGATTCCCTGGAATCAGTTTTGCCTGATCTATGCATTCCCTTCAATTTCACTCTAGCAGGGACTTCTTTGCAAAATCCGGAAATAAGGGATACCAGCTCTCTTGGTGGCCCTAAACCGGCCCAGAATGTCCTGGTACACAGAGATAAGGGTGGTGGCGAAGAAACCTTGGATTCTCCCACTCCGTCAAGACCTGCTATCTCAGGGTCCAATGTTCCATCCTTCTTTACAAAAGCTAAATTTGACGGTCTGGCTATTGAAACCTACATGCTGAAGATGCAGGGGGATCTCACGCCCAGTTTTTTCTACTCTCATTGATGCTAGGAAGCCGGCCTCCAGAATCATTTATTATAGAATCTGGACGGCATATGTTTTCCGGTGTGAATCCAGAGGGTGGGACCCTCAAAAGTATGTAATCGGTAGGATTCTGGCCTGTCAATTGGGGGTAGATATGAAATTAGCCCTTAGTACTATTAAGCCGTGTACACACGATCAGTCCATCCAATGAGAATAGTTTGATGGACCGGTTCCATCGGTTAACCGATGAAGTTGACTGATGGTCCATCGCGCCTACACACCATCGGTTAAAAACACGATCGGGTCAGAACGCGGTGACGTAAAACACAACGACGTGTTGAAAAAATTCAATGCTTCCAAGCATGCGTCAAATTGATTCTGAGCATGCCTGGATTTTTAATGTTTAACCTTTAATTTTTAAAACAAGTCGGCTTTTTTTTAACCGATGGCGCCCACACACGATCGGTTTGGTCCGATTAAAACGGTCCATCAGACAGTTCTCATCGGTTTAACCTATCGTGTGTACGCGGCCTTAAATGTCAAATCTCTGCTCTTTTTCAGAGACCGTTGGCATCTCATTCCTTGATCCGGACATTTTTTCAGGGAGTGTTACGGGTAAATCTGCCAGTCAGACCTCTCTTGTGCCCATGGGATTTGAACTTGGTTCTGTCAGGTTTTGCAAAAACAGCCTTTTGAACCCATTCATCATATTCCATTGATTCTCTTGAGTCTTAAATTGGCATTTCTGGTTGCTATCTCCTCGGCTAGGAGAGTATCTGAATTAGCAGCTCGCGTGTAAGGAGCCTTATTTAATTTGTCTTTATTTCGAAGGTGGTCTTGCCGTTCCATTTCAATCAAGATATTGTTTTGCCTTCCCTTTTCCTGAACCGCAATCAGCGGCAGAGAAATTTTTGCACTCTCTGGATATAGGGAGAGCAATTAAGGTTTATCTGCAGGCAACCGCTCACATAAACATACATAAAACAGATGTGCTGTTTATTCTGCCTGATGGTTCCAAGAAGGGCCAGGCAGCATCAAAATTGACCATTTCTAAATGCATTCGACAAGTGATTATTCAAACTTTTGATTAAGATAAGACACGTCGACCAGGGCAATAAGTGCTTCCTGGGCAGTGCATTTTCAGGCTTCGATGGCTCAGATCTGTAAAGCTGTAACTTGGTCTTCAGTCCATACATTTACCAAATTCTACCAAGTAGATGTAAGAGGACATGAGGATGCCGCCTTTGGACGTAGTGTGCTGCAGGCAGCTGTTTAGGGCCTCTCGTCCGATGGTGGCCTGCTTGATCTGTGTCTCCCTACCCTCATATTGAGCATTGCTCTGGGATGTCCCATATGTAAGGACTTGGCTGCTTGATCTGTGTCTCTCTCCCCTCATATTGAGCATTGCTCTGGGACATCCCATATGTAAGGAGTTAGACTCTGTGTCCCGTTATGTAGGTCAAAGAAAATAGGATTTAACAGCTTACCTGTAAAAATCCTTTTCTTGGCGTACACCACGGGACACAGAAGTCCCCCCCCCCCCTCTTTTTTTTCTGTAATACGTACTGCTTTTCTACAAAACTGAGGTACTCCCCTTATGGGAGGGGCTTTATAGAGGGGAACTTGTCTTCATTGGTTGTGCCAGTATCCAATCACCATTGGTGAACTATACAACCCATATGTAAGGACTTAGGGCCAGATTCACAGAGCGATTACGCCGGCGTTACAGGAGATGCGCGGCGTAAGTCTAAATTTGCGCATGCGTTTCGATGCGCCGCATCCCCAAAACGAGATACGCAAGAAATCTACTTTTTTTTTGACCGGCGTAATTTCAATAGACCGGCGTATCCGTCCGTGCAAAACTGCGCTAGACACACCATTGATTTGCTATTCAAATATGCAAATGAGGGAGTTACGGGGATCCACAAAAGAACGTTGGTGCAGCGCAGGCTACACGCTGTGCGCAACAGCTGCACGTCCTGTCTAAAATTAGACCATAGAAAAGGTGGTATAAAATTAGACAATCAGTCTACATGTCAGCTAAAGCAACACTGTTAGTGAGGAGCTAAGCAGTCACACTTGCTGCACAACAAACTTTATGCCAAGATGCCCGGGACATCCTCGCTCATAGCTATACTAATGACTTAAGAGGAGCAAAGAAGGAGGAGGGCACGGGAGAGAATATACCGCACACGCATAGACCTCTCTGGCATGAGTGATTCTGAGGTGTATCGCATCTTCAGATTCACCCCTCATGCCATCCTGGAATTAACCATAACCCTGCAGGATGACATCACCAGCCGAAGAGCCAGTGGCTCTTTTCAAAGAACAAGTGGAGTGGTGGCTGGGATGTCACAATCCTCCATGAGCAGATGTGTGCACCAGGTTATCCCTGCAATTCTCAGACGCATGGCCAACCAAATCATCAAATCAACCACTGAGGACCTTCGGCTGAAGGCAATGCCAGATTCCCACGCACCGTGGGGGCCATTGATTGCACACATGTGGCACTCCAGCCCCCCCATGAGACAGAGCACATATACCGCAATCGGAAGCATTGGCATTCGATCAACGTACAGGTGATAGTCGATGCCCAAGGCCTCATATGGCACGTCTGTGCCAAACACCCCGGATCCAGCCATGACAGCTACATATACAATCAGAGCCCCATCCCAATGGAATTTGAACAGAATGTGTATGGGGACACCTGGCTGGTTGGTGAGTGACCTAGGTGGCAGGCATGACTGTCCCCCCCATGATGCACACATCACAAGGGGCACATGCATGACTAACATCCTCCTGTCTTTTCCCCTTAAAGGTGACCCTGCATATGCACTGGGACCCCATCTCATGACTCCTATCCGGAACCCCCAAACCCCAGGAGAGGAAAGATGCAATGAAGCCCACACCCAAACACGTGCAGTGGTGGCGCGCACCTTTGGCCTCCTGAAGTCACGTTTCCGATGCCTGGATAAGTCTGGGGGTACCCTGTTGTATTCCCCCAACTTCGTGTGCCAGATCATCGGTGTATGTTGCATGCTGCACAACTTCGCAGTGAGAAAGGGCCTGCAGATTGACATACGTGATGACCTGACCCCTGAACCAGACAATCCCCCCCCCTAAGCGAGGCTACCCCGTCTTCTGAGGAAAGAGCAGCCAGCAAACAGCTCACATTAGGCATCTTTACACGTTAAACACACACATTAATCATGGCACAATGAGAATGCATGCATGCACACCACTGTGGTCCCTAGCACAGACACATCACATCCTCATCAAATTGGATTAGCACAAGCCCACCATGCTGGACTTGTAAGAAGCAACGCCACGCCACGGCTCCAATTATGTCACTGTACATTCATACACCATTCACACGGGGGAAACCAAATTAATGCCGCTGGCGTGACCCACGCCTGGGGCGTTCACGGCCCCAGCTCCTCAGGGGAGACTCATGGGGAGGGGTAATCCGGGGAAGGAGGAGCAGCCCCTGGTCTCTGCCCACCTGGCGGCCTGCCCTCCAAGGCCACGGCAATTCTGGTCAGGCCAGCACTTAGTGATGTCCCTCACATCCTGCCCAACGTCTGCTGTAGTAGTCTGCAGTACGTTTAGGCAGTTTTTAAGAGCCAGGGAGTGGCAGTCCAGGTCCCCAAGCGTATCCTTTATGGAGGACAGGTTCTCCTCCATCCGCCCCAAAGTCTGGCTGACCTGTCCCAGATGGTGGGTCTGAAGGGCCTGGTCCCTTCTCAGATTGGCGGGCAGAACCTCGGCCACCCCCCTGGTCTTCTGGGACGACTTCCTGCCTACAGCTGATGCTTGTGGCCGGGGAGAAGGGGAGGCCCTTGGGAGGGGAGCCCTGTTGGGGGAGGAGTGGGAGGGGCTAGCCCTTATGGAGGGCTGGCTACTGCCAGCCAGAGTGGAAGACTCCTCCAAAAACAGCAATCCACTGGCTGACATGACATCTTCCTCCTCCTCCGAGGACTCCGGCCTTGTCGGGGGGTCCTCATCAGGCTGTTGTCCCGGGGATGGTGTGGTCAGGCCAGATGGCCCAGCACCCTCCTGCACATCTGTGGATGACACAAAACATTCACTGGTAGGAAGATCCACACACTTGCCACATATTCCTTTCCCCCCCTCCCCCACACATGCTACACACCAGATAGGAAAAAAAAACCTTACCTGGCATCACAGTTTCATGACTGGAGTCATAGCCAGGCAGGCCCTCCACTTGTTGCCTATTAAAGGTGTGGGCCACCGCACGCTCCTCCACTGTCGGCCTAACAGGGCATGGTGGGCCCCCTCCAGTGCCCCTGGCATGGGCTGCCATTTTGGCCAGCTTCTTGCGGACCACACGCCGAAGGTCGTTGATTTTCTTGACAATCCCCCCACGTGTCCGGGTCCCCCCTCCCCCCCCCCCAATGCATTTACCTAATCAGTATTGTTCTGCAAAATCTCCTTCTTCCTGGTCGGGGTGGTGTTGGCACTCTCCGGGCCGTGAAGCAAACGCCCATATTGGGTAAGGGCCCGGGCAATAATTTGTTTCTCCCCCAAAGAAAAATTGCTCTTCCGTTTCCTCTGTCATACTCGTACAACAACTCTCTCCCAAACAATCACCAAAAATCACTCACAAAAACAAGCAGGAAAAAATCAAGCAACAAAACAAACAAAATCTATCAACCAAAAAGTCTCACAAGCAGTCACCAAAAAACACTATCAAATATATTCTACAAAACACTAGATCAAACAGACAACAAATATCACAAAGACAAGTCACAACGCAACAAACAGAACAAAAGCACCTTGCTGATGTTCTTTTGCAAAGGAAATGCGTTTGTGTCTGTCTATTTATGCTGTCTGCATAGTTCACTAAGTTGCCCGGGACCACTTCCAATTTCACTGATTGCGCCGTTCCCGAGTTGTGAGCATGCGCACAGAGGTGCTGACCATGGTCTGCTTCATGTGCGCATGCGCGAGCTGGCCGGCCCTTCATTTGCATGGGGTCACGGCTCATTTCAATGAAACACGCCCATGTCCTTCCCAATTTTAATTACTCCGCCTTACGCCTCGGAATTAACGTTACTCCGGCGCTAATTTCTGCGCAAATACTATGAGGATACGGTGATTGCGCCTCTACATTGCGCTGGTCTAACGTAAAGGAGGTGCGCTACGCTGGTCAAAAAATGCGCCAATGTACGTGAATCTGGCCCTCAGACTCTGTCCCGTGGTGTACTCCAAGTAAAGAATTTTACAGGTAAGCTGTTATAAAAATCCTATTTCTTTCTCGTACATCACGGGACACAGAGCGGCATATTCATTACTATGTGGGTTATATGGAGTACCTTCAGGTGTGGACACTGGCAATCTTCAAACAGGAAGTCCCCTCCCTATATAACCCCCTCCCCTAGAGGGAGTCCCTCAGTTTTTTCGCCAGTGTCTTAGGTGTTGGTCACGGAATAGCTTTGCTCCACATCCTTGGGATTAAGGGCGGGCTAACCGGATCTGTCCAAGGAGCCTCAGTGCCAAAGTGGACAGTACCCGGGCCCCAAACCGTGGGGTTTTGCCTATAATGCTCCTCTTTGGAGGGCTGGACCCTGGGCCCAGGACTTGGAGTTTGCAAAACCATAAAGTTCCTGTTTGCCAGGGTGCTATATAGGTCCAGGACAGTGGGTACCTTCATAGGACCCCAGGGCCTGAAGGTCTACTACGCTACCCACGGAGATGGGAGAAGATTGGATCAGTTTGCTGGTCAAACATCCTGCAGCATGGAGCAGGTAAGGGGGAGCCTGCGGGACTTGGTTCGACAGCAGGCTCCCCGGGGTAACCTAAAAGGGGGGATAGCCTAAGTATGCTCTGCATGGGCAACCGTGATCACTATGTCTAAGAGAGACAGGATGACACCCTTTCTCCCCCCATCACTAGGCCCCCCTGTCTAAATATGTGTTGCTAGTTAACCTGCTGTTTCTTCCTAGGGCTAGTAAGGATCCCTAGGGGCCTTGAGAGAGTCCTACCTGGCCGGGGGTTTGAATCTGCCGCCTGTTTCTGCGTGCCTGGATCTCCAGCAGCGCGGCTCCTCCATGTTCCTCCTGTTTCCGGCATACGCGCGCGCGCGTCTTATTGACGTTTTTCGCGCCGTCCAGACAGGAGGGCGGGGGGGGGCGGGCCTGCGGCGTCATACAGGGGCGCGCCTTTGTGCTGTTATAGACAGCAGGCTTTGTCAGTGCTCAGTCTGAGGCTGATCTTTCAAGGAGAGGACGCAGAGCGGCAGAACAGTGACTCCCGGTGGCGGAAGAGGGGTAGTACATATGGACTTTGTTCCAATGCCTTTATTGTTAAGCCAAGAATCCCCCTTATTTTGCAGCAGGTTGGAGGCTGGCAAACTTAAATTAGGGTCACTGTATGTTGTCAAGGAAAATATATAATATATAATAATTATTTAAAAAAAAAAAAAAAAAAAAAGAAAAAACCAACATACGGGCCCATCAGTTTTTGGGACACTAGTGATCTATTCTCCCCTAAACTCTGAAATTTGTACTCCTGCCCACTACAGTCTGTTGTGTGGGCGGAGTCCCTCGATTTTGTATTATGGCTTCCAAGGGTTCGGGGTCAAAGGGTACAAAAAAGACCAAAAAACAAAAGGGTTCCCTTTCTGATTCTGATATGCCGATTCTTTCCCCGCAGCTTATTAATTTAAGAAGCGCCTTGGATGAGCCATTAGGGGGATCTGGTGCGGAGGCTGGCCCAGATCAGCCCAGCCCTGTGTTTATCACAGAGGAGATGCTAGCCGTATCCCTAGGGGGGCTAGAAGAGAGAATAGCGGCATTGATCGCTAGAGCTATTCCTGGTAAGAAACGGGTTAGATCCCCATCACCAGGGGGTGTATCCTCAGATGCTGAGATTCTCTCTCCGGAGGAATTAGAATCACAGGAGGATCAACTGGACCTGAACCAAGAGGGTTCAGGGATGGAGGGGTCTACCTCTGAGGAACCATTTTCAGACTCCCAGACAGAGAGACTGTGGGTACAGTCTTTGACGGACATGGTCCGCTCGGCATTTAGTTTACCATTGCCAGAACCTCAGGTTCCTCCGGTATCCTCTCTGGGCTCCTTGAAAGCCCCGTTAAGCAACGCAGTTTTTCCGGTCCATCCTCTCTTGGAGGAATTGATCTTTCGGGATTGGGTACGGCCGGACAGGATTTTTCTGCCACCGAAAAGATTTGCGGTCATTTATCCCATGGAGGAAAAATTCTCCAAGAAGTGGAGGCTCCCAATAGTGGATGCAGCCATCTCATGTGTGAATAAATCACTAACTTGCCCGGTGGAAAACATACATATGTTTAAAGATCCGGTTGATAAAAGATTAGAGACACTTTTAAAAGCATCCTTTGCTACGGCAGGAGCAGTGGTGCAGCCAGCGGTAGCTGCAATTGGAGTTTGTCAGGCATTAAAAGACCAGACAAAAGAGATGTTAAAGGACATGCCTACCCAACAAGCAGAGGAGTTTGCTGACATTCCCAGAGCTCTGTGTTTCGCGGTAGATGCTATAAAAGATTCCATCCAGCAGGCTTCTCGTTTATCACTATGTTTGGTGCACATGAGAAGGCTCTTATGGTTGAAGAACTGGGCGGCGGAGCCCCCATGCAAAAAGGCTTCTGGCAGGATTTCCCTTCCATGGAGGACGACTCTTCGGAGAAGATCTGGATAAATATATTCAGACTATTTCAAATGGCAAGAGTACCCTTTTACCGGTCAAAAAGACATTCCGGGCTCCTACATTTAGGAGGCAGCTTTTTCCTGTCTCGGGGCCCTCTAATTCCAGGCAGTATCGACGGCCGCCTGCACGATCCAACGTTATCAGTAGATCGCAAGGACAGACCCCTGGGGGTAAGAAGCCGTGGTATCGCAAGTCGTCAGAGACAGCCCCTAAGTCTGCATTATGAAGGGGCGCCCCCACTCTCATGGGTGGGGGGAAGGCTTCGTCTCTTCTCAGAAGTTTGGGAAGCCAAGATCCCCGACAATTGGGTCCGGGCATCTGTAACCACAGGTTACAGACTGGAGTTTCTAAGATATCCTCCGCCTCATTTTCAAGAATCAAGGCTACCAAGGGATCCAGCAAGGAAGGCCTCAATGCTGGCAGCTTTGGATCACCTGCTTTGCCAGGACGTAATTATAGAAGTGCCAGCCCAAGAGCAAGGCCTAGGTTTCTATTCCAATCTCTTTGTCATACCAAAGCCCAACGGCGATGTCAGGCCAATCTTGGACCTAAAGAGGTTAAACGGTTATCTAAGGGTGCGTTCCTTCCGGATGGAATCCATCCGGTCAGCAGCCGCCGCGCTTCAGAAAGACGATTTTCTGGCCTCCATAGACATAAAAGATGCTTACCTTCATGTACCAATCTTTCAGGCGCATCAAAGGTTTTTACGCTTCGCGGTGGGGCAGCGACACTTCCAATTCAGGGCGCTCCCTTTCGGGCTGGCCACGGCCCCCCGGGTATTCACGAAGATTCTAGCCCCAGTTCTGGCCAATTTAAGGATCCAAGGAGTCACAGTCCTAGCATACTTGGACGACCTTTTAATCATAGATCACTCACGGACGGGTCTGCAAAAGGCAGTAAACCTCACGGTTCGGTACCTCGAAGAATTCGGCTGGGTCCTAAACCAGGGAAAGTCAGCATTCCAGCCTACAAAGCAGTTGGAATACCTCGGCATGAGGTTAGACACAGAACATCAAAAGGTGTTCCTGCCCCTTGTAAAGATCAAGTCGATCAAGGGGTTGGTTCAGTTGGTTGTAAACAAGAAAAGACCAACTATTCGCCTGTGTATGCGATTACTAGGCAAGCTAGTGTCCACATTCGAGGCAGTACCATACGCTCAGATCCACACTCGCGTCCTACAGGCAGCCATTCTAGCAGCCTGGGGCAAGAGGGCACATGCCTTAGAGTCCCCTTTGACGCTATCATCAAGGGTCCGACAAAGCCTGGCCTGGTGGTTGAACCCTCAGAACCTTCTAAAGGGAAGATCCTTCAGCCCTGTTGTCTGGAAGGTAGTTACCACAGACGCCAGCCTGGCAGGCTGGGGGGCGGTCTTCGAGGGGTTCTCCCGCCAGGGAACTTGGGTGAAAGCAGAGAGGCAGCTCCCCATCAATATCTTGGAAATCAGAGCTGCTCGCCTAGCCCTGTTGGCGTGGACCTCCAGATTAAAGGGGTTCCCGGTGAGAATCCAGTCAGACAATGCCACGGCGGTGGCATACATAAACCACCAAGGGGGAACCAGGAGCCAGGCCGCTCAAAGGGAAGTGAACTTGATTTTTCAATGGGCAGAGGTTCATGTACCCTGCATTTCAGCGATATTCATTCCCGGAGTGGACAACCTGCAGGCAGACTTCTTAAGTCGCCAGAGTCTGTTGCCAGGGGAGTGGTCTCTGCATCCCCAGGTCTTTCAGACAATCTGCCAGAGGTGGGGAACGCCAGACGTAGATATAATGGCATCCAGGTTCAACAAGAAACTAGACAGGTTCGTGTCGCGAGCGAGGGATCCTATGGCCTGCGGAACCGATGCGTTGGTTTGCCCTTGGCATCAATTCAAACTTCTATATGCATTCCCTCCACTACAGTTACTCCCCCGCCTGTTGCGCAAGATCAGAGTGGAGCACAAGCCAGTCATTCTAATAGCTCCAGCTTGGCCCCGGAGGGCTTGGTACTCACTAGTCCTGAATATGGCAGTGGGAGACCCTTGGACTCTTCCTCTACAACCAGACCTACTCTCACAAGGCCCGATCCTCCACCCTACATTACAGCGTCTAAATTTGACGGCCTGGAGGCTGAATCCCTGATTCTCAGGGGTAGGGGTCTGTCTAGGCAGGTAATCCCTACCCTGATTAAGGCTAGAAAGCCGGTCTCCAGGGTAATTTATTACAGGGTGTGGAGGAACTATATAGGCTGGTGTGAATCCAAAAGATGGAATTCCCGCAAATATACTATTGATAGGGTGTTAAGTTTTCTCCAGCTAGGAGTGGATAAAGGCCTGGCACTAAGCACAATCAAAGGACAGATCTCAGCTCTGTCAGTGTGGTTTCAGAGGCCGCTGGCCACCCACTCGCTGGTAAAGACCTTCTTACAGGGGGTCTTGCGTATTAATCCTCCTGTCAAGTCACCAGTTTGTCCTTGGGACCTAAATCTTGTCCTGTCCACTCTACAGAAACAGCCTTTTGAGCCTTTGGCTGAGATTCCTTTACTCTTACTGACAAGAAAAAATTGGTTTTCTTGGTCGCCATAGTTTCGGCCAGGAGAGTGTCAGAATTAGCAGCCTTATCGTGTAAGGAACCATATCTTGTTCTGCATAAGGACAGGGCAGTTCTCCGGCCCCATCCTTCCTTTCTACCAAAGGTTATATCCAAATTTCACTTAAACCAGGATTTAGTACTTCCATCCTTCTTTCCAAAACCTACATCTAGAAAGGAGGGGTTGCTGCATACCTTGGATATTGTCCGGGCCATGAAGGCCTATCTTAAAGCTACGGAAAAGATCCGGAGAACAGAGGTGTTATTCGTTCTACCAGATGGCCCCAAGAAGGGGCAGGCAGCTGCAAAATCCACCATCTCAAGATGGATTAGACAATTAATCATTCAAGCCTACGGATTGAAGAGGTTGCCCCCTCCGTTGTCGGTAAAGGCCCATTCTACCAGGGCCATGGGCGCCTCTTGGGCAGCACACCATCAGATCTCTATGGCTCAGATATGCAAGGCGGCAACGTGGTCATCAGTCCACACGTTTACAAGGTTTTATCAAATAGACGTGAGAAGGAATGCGGATTCTGCCTTTGGACAGGCAGTACTACAGGCTGCAGTTTGAAATCCTCGGGATCAGAAACACCCTTGGTTATATAAAAAAAAAAAAAAAGAAAAAGGTTCTTCTTTCTTGACTAATTTGGAATTATTATTATGATTTGAGTTTATCTCTAAATTGAATCCTTCTTTGGAAGATGTCTCCCTCCCCTCATTAAAGCATTGCTTTCGGACATCCCACATAGTAATGAATATGCCGCTCTGTGTCCCGTGATGTACGAGAAAGAAAAAGGGATTTTTAAATACAGCTTACCTGTAAAATCCTTTTCTTGGAGTACATCACGGGACACAGAGCTCCCACCCCTCTTTTGGGTGACCATTTTGGGAGGCATACTGCTTGCTACAAAACTGAGGGACTCCCTCTAGGGGAGGGGGTTATATAGGGAGGGGACTTCCTGTTTGAAGATTGCCAGTGTCCACACCTGAAGGTACTCCATATAACCCACATAGTAATGAATATGCCGCTCTGTGTCCCGTGATGTACTCCAAGAAAAGGATTTTACAGGTAAGCTGTATTTAAAAATCCCTTTTTTTCAGCCACCACTGCATGGACTGGGGGAATGGTGTCTTTATCCAGACATGGTCACTCTTATCAAAATTTGGGGACTCCTGATGTCAACATTCTAGCCACCATATACAATATACTATATCTCAGTTTGTATTCTGAACCTGGGATAATCTAGGTCTGACTTTGGATGTCTTGGGTTTCTCCTGGTCCCTGTTTAGGCTAGTCTATGTCTTCCCTCTTTTCATTATTCTGCCTTGCCTGCTCTACAAAATAGACCAAGAGAGAATTATTATTAGTTTTCTGGCACCGAACTGGACCCGAAGAACCTGGTGTGCAGATATAGTCAGATTTCTTGTATAAGACACCTAGCTTATTACTAAAAGGCCAAATCTGCTATTTTTAAGCCCTTCATTCTATTGAAGTGTCTGACTTTAATGGCGTGGCTGTTTAAACCCAGGTTTTTAACCACTTAAGGACCGCCTCCTGCACATTTACGTCGGCAGAATGGCACGGCTGGGCACAGGCATGTACCTGTACCTCCCCTTTAAGTGCCCAGCCGTGGGTCGCAGCGCCTGCGGCCCCGATCCAAAGCTCCGTGACCGCGCCCCCGATCACCACCGGTGTCCCACGATCGGTCACAAAAGCTGAAGAACGGGGAGAGGTGTGTGTAAACACACCTCTCCCCGTTCTTCACAGTGGCGATGTTGCTGATTGTCTGTTCCCTGATATAGGGAAAAGCGATCAGTCATCACCCGTCCAGCCCCGCCCCCCTACAGTAAGAAACACATATGATGTCGCACATAACCCCTACAGCGCCTAGTGGTTAACTCCTAAACTGCAATTGTCATTTTCACAGTAAACCATGCATTTTTATAGCATTTTTTGCTGTGAAAATGATAATGGTCCCAAAAATGTGTGAAAATTGTCTGATGTGTCTGCCATGATGTCGCAGTCACGAAAAAAATTGCTGATCACCGCCATTAGTAGTAAAAAAAATATTTAATAAAAATGCCATAAAACTATCCCCTATTTTGTAAACGCTATAAATTTTGTGCAAACCAATTGTTTAAAGCTTATTGCGATTTTTTTTTTATTTTTTTATTTTTTTACCAACAATATGTAGAAGAATACATATCGGCCTAAACTGAGAAAAAAACTTTTTTTATATCTTTTTTGGGGGGTGTTTTTTTGGTATCAAATACCACCAACAGAAAGCTCTATTTATGGGAAAAGGACGCCAATTTTGTTCGGGAACCACATTGCACGTCTGCGCAATTGTCAGTTAAAGCAACAGTGCCGAATCGCAAAAACTGGCCAGGTCCTTTACCTGCATAATGGTCCAGGTCTTAAGTGGTTAAAGACAGATGGGCTTCTCTGCTTACCTTGCTGATGGCAGGAAAAGTTGCTTTCAGAAAGATTTATCATTCCCAGGAATATTAATGTTCCTGCTGTAAGCACAGTCGCCACAGACTAGTGTTCAATCACCTGAAGATGCAAGCCTATAACCCATGGTGTATGAATAGGGTGCCTGTGTCCTGTACTGTATTAAGTCAAAATTCCTCCATTTTCTAAAAGGCATCTCCTAAAGCCTTGTACACACGATAGGTTAAACAGAGGACAACGGTCTGAAGGACCATTGTCATAGGTTAACCGATGAAGCTGACTGATGGTCTGATGTGCCTACACACCATCAGTTCAAAAAATAAAAAAAAAACAATAACAATGTACATAAAATTATTAGTGTATTAAACTCTAATATATTGAACACAAGTGTTCTGTGAGAAAAGTCCATATGTCGTGAGATATCGTTTTCAAAAGCAATCAATGTTGAATCCACCACAAATAAGCAGAAATTGCTCCTTACCAGCTTGCCACGCTCCCCCGTTACCGAGGATCAATGTATGCCTATAATCAGTCAGCTTTCTTCAAAAATCAACAAACGCTAATCTTTATGCAGTGAGTCTCAACCAAATAGATCATCGGCAGATGCACATGGTACATGTAAAATATAAACGCTCCATATAGTGCATTAAACGTAAAAAGGTTTACTAAAAACAATTTGGGGATCGTGGCAAGCTGGTAAGGAGCAATTTCTGCTGATTGGTGTTGGATTCAACACGATTGCTTTTGAAAACGATATCTCACAACATGTGGACTTTTCTCACAGAGCACTGGTGTTAAATATATTATTTAGAGTTTTATGCGCTAATAATTTTATGGACATTGTTTTTGGTTTTATGCACCAATGATCTTATGGGAAAAAATGTTTTTGGTTCCATGATTTTTTGGTCATTATTTTGTAGCACTTTTTATATAGAATTTTGAATTCTTTATTTTGCGCAATTATCACATTATTGACTTACTCAAGGGTCACATAATACAATTGGTGATTTCATTTGGTTTTCCTTTCAATTTAATATTGAATGGTCACGGGGACGGCGCAATTTAATTTTTCCCATCCTAATGTTTCTTCCCGTTCCATCAAGATCACTAAAATAACCATCAATACCTCACTTCAAGCCAGGGTGCTAGGTTTAATCCTGGACTCTAACCTCTCATTTCATTCCCAACTCCAGTCACTGTCCAAACCTTGCTGCCTTTAACTGCAACATTTCTAAAATTTACAAATTACAACTCCAAGCTACACATTCACACACTTGCTATCTTTCAACTTAGCCATTTAAATGTATGCCTTGTTGGACTGAAGAGAGGAGAGTTTATATAGAAGGTAGGCTTTTACTAATGCTTTCTCAATATGAAAAATCCATGAATAAATTTCCTGTGGAATCAAAGCTAAATGGGATGGATGCCCCTTTCAGTGCCAGATCATTTGTTTGTCTGCATTATAACAATAGGAAGTTAGCTCCCATTACATTTAGTTCCAAAATAATGAAAAAGAACAGTCTTTTACTGGGCTAAATTGAAGGTAGGCATTTGTTTACATCCTCCTGTCCATAGACTTGCATGGAGAATTCTGATCAGGTTTGCCCGGACAACTGACAGGCAGACGTTGTCAGCTTGTGAAAGTGGCCTAACCACACTCTCCCCTTCTCCCAAGACCACCTGATCTCTAGCTCCCTCAAAATCATATGTTTTGTGCAAAGTGCATCTAAAGTCAACACATTTTTTACCTTAAAGGATATCTAAAGCTTTATAAAACAAAACAAACATGTCATACTTACCTCTGTGCAGTTTGTTTTGCACAGTCACCCTAATTGCTCCTCTTCCTGAGTACCCCATTGGAGAGCTGCTCTCCCTCGGGGCACTCGTGTGGGCGCGCACCTGTGTCCTGCTGCATCTATTGATACAAACAGGACTCAGGCGCCCCCCACGACATTGGGTTTGACAGCATCGGTAGACAATGGAGCTATCTAGGTTAGGCTAGGTATCTAAAAGGGGGGCTCTGGGGGGAAGCTACATCACAGAAGTTTTTTTTTACCTTATTGCATAGAATGCATTAAGGTGAACAATCTCAAGGGTTTGCAACCTCTTTAATGCAGGTCTTTTACCTTAAAGGGGTGTTCTACCCAAATGTAATGTTTATTAAAAGTCAGCAGCTACAAAAAATGTAGCTGCTGGCTTTTAATAAACAGACACTTACCTTCTCCACATTCCAGCGACGCGCCGACAGGGGCTCCGCTCCTCTCCCCCCCTCCCCGGCCGGCATCCTCATTGCGATTGTGCGCACCCAGCCGTGACAGCCTTCGGCTTCACGGCCGGGCACCCACTGCGCATGGGCGCGCGGCCCGCCGCTTATTGGACAGGCGATCGTCTAGGACCTGTCAGTGTCCTAGACCAGGAGTCTCCAAACTACGGCCCTCCAGGTGTTTAGGAACTACAATTCCCATCATGCCTAGTCATGTCTACGAATGTCAGAGTTTTACAATGCCTCATGGGAAGTGTAGTTCCACAGCAGGGCCGTAGTTTGGAGATCCCTGTCCTAGACAATCGCCAAAGGGAGGGGCTGCAGTAAGGCGATTAGGCCTAATCGCCCTACCAGCCCCTCGGCGGAAGCAGGAAGTGGGACAGGAAATCCCACTCCTACTGAAGCCCCCACTCCCCCCCAAAAAAATGACATGCCAAATGTGGCATGTAAGGGGGAGGGGAGGGGATTAAGCGAAAGTTCATTTTTAGGGTGGAACTCCGCTTTAATGCAATCTGCATTATGGAAAAAAAAAACACCTTTGATCAGGATCTCCCCCTCCAGCAACTTTAAATACTTACATGAGCCTGATATCGATCCACTGCTGTGCCCCAAGAGCAGCGGCTCTCCACACGGTCTCTCTCCTCACTGGACATAAAAGCAGCAACAGGAGCCATTGGCTCCACCCTTGCTTGGGTAAGTATAAAATGTTTTTATTATTTTAACAAAATACAAAAGGAGCCTTTACAACCGCTTTCCAATGTATTTGTTTTGTCTCCTTTTTATGTTGTAAAGCCATCAAAAACTGTTGGTGCTATAGAAATCATTTATACCAGTAATACAGATTATTTTTGTACTTCGTTTGTAGTTCTTCAATATTCTCTGTCTCACCTACATGACAACTTCTTTTGTTTCCTTCAGCGAAGCCCTTTGGGAAGTACTATCTTGAAGGTGAAACTTCTTGACATGGGAGAGCCTAGAGCCTTGCTGGCTACAGCCCTTTCCCCTCCTAATGTTTCTGACATTGAACGCACTATACTTTTGCTCAAGGAGGTAAGTGTCTGTTCAATTCAAAAGGGCGCAGTGTATGAAAACATTTTCAACTCTCACAGGCAGATATATTAAAACCAATTCACAATACAGTAATGCCTTGGTTTGAGTAACTTGGTTTGAGAGTGTTTTGCAAGACGAGCAACATTTTTTAATAAATTTTGACTTGATATACAAGGAATGTGATTGATATAAGAGCTTCTTGTGGAGGCCTCAATTTGTGGATTTACATTTTATGGTTCCACAACCTGGTCAAATTGCTATAATCTTTTTATATTGACTATAAACTAAAGGACCTATGAATAAATGGCTTTAGAACAAATCATTTGCGTTTCCATTATTTCTTATGGGGAAATTCGCTTTGCTATATAAGTGCTTTGGATTACAAGCATGTTTCTGGAACCAATTATGTTAGCAGTCCAAGGTTTTACTGTACTACTAGAAAGTAGGAAAATTGGGATTGAAAGAGAAAAGAGTAAATACGTAGCTAAAGATAAATAAAGCGTTACTGTAACCAGCCTATAGAATTGAATTTTTTATTTTTTTTTGCAAGCAGTATATACACTTAGTTATCTTTAGTTTTTCTAGTTGCAGCTGCTATGAAGTCATTCATCCTTAAAGTGGTTGTAAACTATCACCTTTTAAAACACATTCAGTTTACAATAGAAAAAGGCAAATCCTTTGTGTGTGTGTATGTATGTGTAGGTGTATGTATATATGTATATATGTATATATATGTGTGTGTGTGTATATATGTGTATATATATATATATATATGTGTGTGTGTGTGTGTGTGTATATATGTGTATATATATATATATATATATATATAATCCTTTTTTTATATGTGATCACAGTCCCTCTGTTCTCAGCTGCATCAGAGCTGGGGGAGGAGAGGCAGCGGCACACTGAGCTTTCCAGTGAATGACTTTGCAGCTGTGACATGTCAGGACAAGTCTGATCATTGGAGGGCAGCATACTGAGTTTCCAGCATAGCTAGAGAACTGACCAGGCTCTGCTCTACAGCTTGGGTGGTCAGTTTTTAATAAGAAAGCAGAGGGACTAGCAGGGACACCAGGGGTTTCAAACAAAGGAAGCAATACAAAGAACAGGATAGTCATACAAGTACATAGTACAGAAGGCACATATCAGTAATATGAAATTTTGGGGTAACAAACACTTTAATTTCCCATTAAAGGCAATGAAGTGCATTTTAAGGCTTGTTTTAGAACCCTATTCTCTCCTGGTACAGCTGAGTGTAAAATATAATTGCAGAGGCTGTGGGTTTTGCATTTGAAGCACATCAAATAACATGCATATTTCTAGTCAAAGAAAACGTCAAACACACTATGACCACCTATTTCACATTTGTATTTTCTAGCAGGGCCATATTTTCCACCCGGTTTTAAATGTTGTTTTTTGAATGTGCTTTAATTCACACATCCTAGACAGAAGATCAAAAAATGTTCTGCTTTTAGCAAAACATGTAGCTTTTCCTTGTTGACCCAATGGCGCAACTTAATTTTAGATATCTCTTCTCTAAAGCAGTCTGTAAAGAATCCTTGTGGAGAGATTGGAGAAAAAGGTTTGGACTTTTTAGGCACGACCTGAAAAAAAAATATAAAAATATACTTTTATCATAAACATAGAAAAACGATATACCGTATCAGGCGAGTTTTTCAGCCCTTTTTTTTAGGGCTGAAAATACCCCCCTCGGCTTATACTCGAGTCGGTGTACCTGATGGGCTGCGACCGTACATAGTTTAAAAGTTGCGGCTTCCCCCGATCCCTTCCGTGGAGGCGTTTCCCAGCAGACACTGTGTTCAGTGATCCGCCAATCATGGACATCTTTTCATCTTCAGACGAGAACGTCCTTGATAGGCAGAACATTGAACACAGTGTCTGCTGGGAAACGGAGTCCGAGGGTGAGAAGACGTCCGTGATAGGCTACTTGGAAACTTCCTACAATATTTTCACCAGATTTAATCACCTTCCTTGACTGACTCTTCTATTTAGAGATTCAATTGTTTACCATTTTTGTGGGCATATTAGAAGTTTCCAGATCAATGACCCTCTAGCACACCTTGGGAACGTTACCCAGACCCTGTGGGTTGGCCTATGTTTGCTTGAGGCACTGCATTCTGTGTTCAGCGCTCATCTTGGCACTTGGTGCAGAAGTGTAGTTAATCACAAGATGCTATAGAGGTCCAGGGCACTGATCCAATCTTTTGACCCCCAGACCCTTAGTCCCTTTCAGAGGGTATGCCCCACCATGTTGGGCAAAGCTTGGACCCTGGATGGGACCAACAGTGGGGACAAGGTAAGACAGGATTACCCTGTACTGTTTCCTGGCTTTCATGTATTGATGGATCTGTAGTATCCATTCTTATTCTAAAGCAGTGGTCGCCAAACTTTGGACCTCAAGGATTATTAAACTCACAATTTTGAATCCTGTGGACCACTTACATGAATTCTACATGCCTTTTATACGCACAATGCTCCGACTGTTTGACCCCCCTCCCCCCCCCCCATATCACACTGCTGCAGTATACACACATTGCTTGCTTCTGTCGACATGGAGCTGTAGACCCGGGCTGAAAGTTGGCCAATTCCTTCTGTTTTCAGACCATGTGTACCCGGCATTAATTTTGTCTAAATACTACTGTTTACTAATTGGATGTTTCACAGATGAGGGGCTTGACGACTAACTTTTGCTATTCCTGCAGGTGACAAAATAACCAAACGACCTACAGATACTGCTGTGTCCTTCAATGAACTAAAAAAAAAAAAAAATGAATCCAAGTAGAAATAGCAGATTCCAAACCTCTCATGCTCTTGGTATTTCTTTTCAATACAGTTGAGGCATGCTTGGGAATAGGAGGTGATATTGTGGGCTGGCTACATTTTTATGGGGCTTTGGTTTCCAAATTCTGTATGTCTAAAGCAGTAGTCTCCATACTGCCGACTTAGGGCCCTTTTCTTTTATTCGACCCTTGGGGCATAATTACTTTCCCACTGTCGGCAACAGTGTATCATAGTTGCTGACGCAGACAATATGACACTGGTCCTCTCACTGACACCAACTATGGCATACCATTTTTCCCATTGATGCCCACAATGGGGCACCATTTTTCCCATTGATGCCCACAGTGGGGCACCCATGTCTCCCATTGATGCCGACAGTGGGGCACCCATGTCTCCCATTGATGCCGACAGTGGGGCACCCATGTCTCCCATTGATGCCGACAGTGGGGCACCCATGTCTTCCATTGTTCCTGCTGGAGATCCCTGGTCTATAGGGGACAAAGAGAGAAACACTTTTTAGAGTAGCCTTTGTAATATGGTTCAAAGTTGTAACAAAGTGTTTTTATCTAACCTTTTTAATATGCTGTCATCATGCTTAGCACAAGACCACATGCAGGCTTAGAGTGGTTGACTGCTGTAGTGTGGATCCCGCATCCGTCGTCAGGCTGTGTTCTGAACAGGTTAGGGATTCTCTGTACTGATTGTTGGACCTTCTTCTAATGCTCCAGTTCACTGGCTGTTATCGAGTCAACTGAAGATTTGCATAAAGCCACTGTAGTGCTTTTAAGTGTGACGTTCTGTCAGTGAAAACTTTGTTGCAGGCTTTCTGCTGCCCATCTTTCTACAACTTCCTGGATTTCCTGCATGCTTTGCAACTTCTCTGCGTTTCACTTTTTATCTAAGGACTCCATTGTATTCTCTTTTTCAAAAGGCAGGCTCTTTGAAATGTGTAACGCAGTAATGGCTATTCACATGACCTAGTTTAATACATGTCACAAAATTCAGATGAATATATGTATGGGGGTTTTCACAAATTTAACAAAACTTCAAGATTGTTGATATAGAAGTAAGCTACTAGAAATAATTGAAAACCGTGTGGAAATTAAAATGGTTTCACTTCTTGACCATAGATGTGCTTTAATGTGTGTTTGCTTTTTTAATTGGATATATTTTATTGTATATTTGTTCTTACATCATAAAGGTGGGTGCTTTGGCAGTAAGTGGAAAACAGGAAGAGAACCCATATGATGGAGATCTCACGTACTTGGGGAGAGTTCTGGCTCAGTTACCTGTTGACCTCCAACTTGGAAAGCTCATTGTCCTTGGCCACGTTTTTGGATGTCTGGATGAGTGTCTTATTATTGGTACGTGCTAAAGCTTGCTTAAAGATGCTATCTCAAACTGTTGTCAGATTGTTATTGGCTGTTTGTAGTGGCATTTATAATTCTTTTTTTTGGGGGGAGGGTTACCGTGAAGCTCAATTTTTTGCAAATTTTAAATCTATTTTATGGGATATGTAACATACCAAGTAACTATACCCACCTACCACTGTAATGCTGCATACACACGCTCAGAATTTTGGGAGCCTTTGCTTGGAAATTCCAATCGTGTGTGTGTAGGCCCCATCGGACATTTGTTGTCGGAACTTCCCGACAACAAAAATTTGAGAGCTGGTTCTCAAATTTTCTGACAACAAAATCCGTTCTCGTAAATTCCGTTTGTGTGTGGACAATTTCTGACACACAAAATTCCACACATGCTCTGAATCAAGTACGAAACTGAAACGCTCGGTCTGGTAAAAATAGTGTTTTTAAACAATTAAGGACCCGCTCATGTACAATTACGTTGGTACTTTAAAGATGGATTTCTCGGTGCCACAACCGAGATATCCATCTTTAGCATGAGCGATCCAGTAAAAAATAACGGTGGTCTCCGCAGCGGATTCGCCGTGAGATCACCGTTATCGGCGGCGGTAGAGGGCCCCTCCCGTGCCCACCGCCGCTTACCGGAGCCGTCGGTAGTGGCGGAGGCGATCGGGTCCTTCAGCCTGCTGTGTGGGGATGCGAGTGAGGGCATGTAAAGGGGTTGTAAAGGTAAATGTTTTTTCACCTTAATGCATCTGACGGTAACACCCCTCTGAACCCCCGTTTTACTTACCTGATCCCTCAAAGTCCTGCGCACGTCGACGTGATCCTCTTCGGTTGCCAGCCTGGCAGTTGAATGGCTAGGCTGGACAGATTGATAGCAGCGCAGCCATTGGCTGGCGCTGCTGTCAATCACAGTGGATGACACGGCGTGCCAGGGTGTGGGGCCGAGTGAAACAGTCGGCGGCTATCACGGGAGCGCGCTCGCAAAAGCTTTCCAGCATGCGAGCTCGCTCACATGAAGGTGGAAAGCTTTTGCGAGGAGGAGCCGAGACAGCCGCCGAGGGACCCCAGAAGACAGGGTTGGGGGACACTGCAAAACGAGCTGCACAGTGGAGGCAAGTATAAAATGTGTGTTATTTAAAAAAAAAAAAAAAAAAGTTTGCCTTTAGTGACCCTTTTATCAAATTAGTGAACACAAGAAAACCTCAATGCTGCAGTCAAAACTAAATCCCACTTCCTGAACCCCGTGTGTGTTTTTTTTCTTGGTGACACTTCTATTCATATATATATATATATATTTTTTTTAAAGCTGCTGCTCTTTCACTGAGAAACTTCTTTGCCATGCCCTTCAAACAGCACCTTGACGGATACAGGTAATTTATATAGTGCAATCTGTTTTTGCTGCTGTTCTGCAATGACAAATACATGTAATCCTAATATAATGTAGTTGTGGATAGTTTTCATGGCGAATTCTTATGACTTATTTTCATTCACAGGAGCAAATTGAGTTATGCTGGTAATAGTAGGAGTGATTGCATTGCTCTTGTCAATGCTTTCCGGGTAAGTTCACTTTCCCTTCTTATAGGGATTTTCAGCAAAAGTGGGGATTTTTTTTTTTTTGTCCCCGTAAAACAAAGAATAATAATTTAAAAAAAAAAATGTTACAGCCTTGCTCCAAAATGGCAATAAATTCATTATTTTCCTAAAAATTCTACAAACGATATCCCATAATGTTAATGAAGTTTAAAATCTTTGCAAATTTATTAAGAAATGATAATAAAAAAAATTGCATGTACATAAGTATTCACAGCCTTTACGCAATCCTTTCTTGAAGCACCAAGTACATCCTCAATTCTTTTTGCGTATAGTGCTACAAGTAAGGCCTCGTACACACGAGGGGATATGTCCGCTGAAAACGGTCCGATGGACCGTTTCAGCAGACATCTCCGATCGTGTGTATGGGCTAGCGGACAGATTTGTCCACCCGACAGATTTCAAAGCATGCTTTGAAATCTATCCGGTGGGAATCTGTCCGCCCGACATGTCTGCTGGTTAGTACACTTACCAGCAGACATGTCGTCCCGCACCGCCGCCGAATGGATTCGGCGCATGCGCGGAAGTGTTTTACTTCCTGGTGCGGTGACGTGGCGGCGTCAACGTCACTGCCGCGTCACCACGCCGTCCGCCGGCGGGGAATTTGATCCGATGGTGTGTACACGCCATCGGATCAAACTCCAGATCGGACATATCCGATGGAAATGGTCTGCGGACCGTTTTCATCGGATATGTCCGATCGTGTGTACGAGGCCTCAGAGGGTCAGAGCGCTCCTGGAGCAGGTTTTCATCAAGGATGTCCTGTACAATCGTTCCCTTAATCCTGACTAGTTTACCAGTTCCTGATGCTGTAAAACATCCCACAGCATGATGCTGGCACACCACCATAATTCACTGTAAGGATGGTATTGGACAGGTGATGAGTTGTGCTTGGTTTCCTCCAGACATGACACTCCAGACGGACTGTCATGTGGTTTCCTTCTGACCACTCTACCATACAGGCCTGGTTTGTGGAGCGCTGCAGGGATTTTTGTTCTTCTGGCTGGTGCTCCTCTCCACAGATAAACACTGGAGCTCTGTCAGTGACCATCAGGTTATTGGTCACCTTTCGACTAAGGCCCTTCTCTCCTGATTAAACAGTTTGGCTGGGCTGCCCGCTATAAGAACAGTTCTGGTGGTTTCAAACTTCTTCCAATTATGGATGATGGCGGCTACTGTGCTCATTGATGCTCGAAATCATAAATGTTCCTGTCCCATTCCCCAGATCTGTGCCACAATACAATCCTGTATTGGAGCTCTACAGACGATTCCTTGGACTTCATTGCTTGGTTTGTGCTCTGCTCTTATGCACTGTTAACTACAGGACCTTATATCGACTGGTGTGTGCCTTTTTAAATCATGTTCAATCAACTGAATTTACCTCAAATGGGCTCAAATCAAGTTGTAGAAACATCTCAAGGGTAATCAGTGGAAAAAGGATGCACCTGAGCTCAGTATTGCTGTGAATACTGAACATATGTACATGTGTGTCCGTTTTTTTTTTTTTTTTTTTTTTATATATAAACTTGGAAAGATTTCAAACAAACTTCTTTAACGTTGTCGCTAAGGGTATTTGTAAAATTTTGGGAAAAATAATGAATTTAATCCATTTTGCAAAAAGGCTGTGACGCAACAAAATGTGTAAAAAGTGAAGCGCTGTGAATAGTTTCCAGATGCACTGTAGATGTTTAAGGTTCGGTTGTGATATGAGAACATAACTAACCAGAAGGTGATAATGTAAGTGAAATGCAAAGCCAGGAACAAGATGGCGCTTTTAAATTTTGTTAGGATTCTGTAATAGACCAGTAATATACAGTAGATGTCACTTCATCTCGACTATTGAAAGCTGTTTTTTTTCCCTCCCTCTAGTTTTGGCAAGATTGCAAGGAGAGGGGTGACCTTAGAAAGCCCAAGGTGTGTAAAAAATGTTTGCATTCCATGCATTTTTGTATTTTTTGCCTTATTTGTCAGGTGGGTTACCACAGACTTGGTAATCATACTAGAAATTCAGCTTTCTGAGCCAAATCAGACCTGCGCCTCGTGGCAACGCATACTTTTCTGCAATGCATTGTACACAACCTGCTCTATGTGCTGTAAGTTGTCATGATATTGGTAATGGCATCCAAAAGTTTGTTTTAGGCACAATGCACTACAGCACACTACAATGTACATTTGATGAGCTGCACACATGTTTTATCATGTACAGTGCCCTTTTTGTGGCACAAATAATAAGACAAATATTTGTGTTTGCAGAAATATTCACCCTCTTTGATATATTAATCCGTTTTGGCTAGGGCTTGCTTACAGCAGATGCTTTTTAAAACGCATCCTGAATCCAATGTACTGTGCAAGACCATGGCAAAGTACATTGGCAGGAATTTTTTTTTTTTTATTTGAACCACTTGCCAACCGCTGATTTTTTTTATAAGTGATCACATTCCTTCTGTTCTCAGCTGCATAAGAGCTGTGGGAGAAGCAGCAGCACACTGAGCTTCCCAGTGACTGGCTGTGCAGGGGAGGCGTGTCAGGACAAGGCTGATGATTGGAGGAGAGTACATTGAGTATAGTATAGCTAGAGAACTGACCAAGTTGTGCTCTCCTACTTAGCGTGGTCAGTTTTTAATAGTAAAGCAGGAGAGCTGGCAGTCACACCAGGGATTTCACACAAAGGAAGCAATACAAAGAGATTGGGATACTTTCTCATATTAGTACATGGTACAGCAGCCACATATCAGGAATATGGAGTGTTAACAAACACTTTGAGTCTAATTACAGTAACTTAAGGGTTGGTGGCTAAACCAGTGGTGCCCAACCTTTTTAAAAGCGTGGGCCACCTAAGCGACTTGGTAACCGGTCGCGGGCCACAATGAGTGGAGCAGGTGGATGGCAGCCCACTCTAATCTATCGAGCCCACTCTACTTCTTTTTTTTTTTTTTTTTTACGGAACGTATTGGAGGTAGGCGTTTTCTACTCTTTAGAGGTGAATGGAGGGTCCAATTGAGTCGGACTGACCGTGTCAAAGGAGCCTATGACTCAGTACAGGTAACACGCAGGTGCGGTGCTCTGCACCTGTGGATCAGTTTGAAAGCAGCCCAATAACCACTGCAGAACAGATATGCCTATATATATATATATATATATATATATACACTGTGATTTTTGTAATTAACTTTCATTCAATAACATTATTCTATTCCATCCCAGAGCAGGAGGTCGCGAGCCACACTAGAGGGCTCCGCGGGCCACATGTTACCTCCGGGCCACTGGTTGGGCACACCTGGGCTAAACAGTTTTTTTTTCTTTATCGTACATCACAGGACACAGAGCAGCATAGTCATTACTATGTGGGTTATAGAGTCTACCTTCAGGTGATGGACACTGGTGTAATCAACTACACAGGAAGTTCCCTCCCTATATAACCCCTCCCATACTGGGAGTACCTCAGTTTTTTCATCAGTGTCTAAGGTGTTGGTCATGAATGAACATGTGCTCTTAGGAGCTCCACTGGAGGGATCCATGCTGGATGTAAAAAGCCTCCACAAATCAGGATCCGTCCAAGGTGCTTCATAGCCCAAGTGGACGGTACCTGGGCCTCGGTACGAAGAACGAGGTTTAGCCTATAATGCCTCTCTGCGGAGGGCTGGATCCTGGGTTCCAGAACTTTGTGCCTTCTAAGGACCAAATATTTTTCTGCTGCCAGGGTGCTATATAGGCCCAGGGGAGTGGTGTTCCTGCCATGGACCCCGGTCCCTGAAGATCTAGGACCATACCCACGGTAAAGGGTGAAGGTTGGGCCTCTTGCTTGGCAATACCCTGCATCGTGGAAAAGGTAAGAGGGGGGCCTACGGGACTTGGTTCGACAGTAGGTCTTCCATAGGGGACTATGGGTCCCGCCTATATTATGCTTCTATGCATGGGCAATGTAAACCACAATGTCTTCTGAGACAGGATGGCTCAGGGCACCCATATACCTCCCCTAGCAGGCATGTAGCTTGGGCCACTATGTCCGTTAAGACAGGATGGCTGTAGTACCCATATACCTCCCCTTGAAGGGGCTGGTACATAAAAAATGCCCTAAGTCCTATGCAAAGGATTGTCTCATGAGTAGCTGCATGTCTTATCTGTTTTCCACCACTAAGGGCAGTAAAAAGACATGCCTAGTGTTTTGCTTACCAAATACAGAAGCTTAAGGGTTAGCTGGTCTATTGTGCGACCCACTTCCTCCGCTTCAGGCTCTACCACAGTGTGTGGGGAGGTTCCTCATAGTCCGGGTCCACGGCGCTCCTTGAAATCTCTCTCCCCGCCTCCACTATTCCCCTACGCGTGCGTGCGCAAGGGGGGGGGGCGCGCTTTGTAGGCGGGGGGGCGAGGTGGTTGCCACTGGCACACGTGCACATGCTCGCCGGCTCATGGCGCAGGTAGGGCTCCTCAGAAAGGCCCAGAATGTAAAGCCAGGGGGACACAGAAGTTTGGGGCACGTAAACACCTTGTGTGTGTGTGTTGGATACAGATTCATCCAAGATGCCTACTCAGCATCTAGCTGTGCAGATTAGCAGGCATTGTTTTTTTTTTTGCTAGACTAAGTTCCGCTGTTGATGCACCTGGGTTAAGTTCCTCTGCTTTTAGCTTAGGACTTGTCTCCCAATAGAAAGAGGTCGGGGGTAGGTATATAAAATAGCCACCTGAATCTGGTGGCCCTTATCATGCGTGCATGATACTATCCTCCCCTGTAGAGACTTGAGCCAGCAGGCATGGCAGCCTCCCCCAACTTTGCAACCACTCTGCATATGTCTTTTTGCATTGCATAGAGATGCTTGAATGCATAAAAAAAGGGGTCTATATGAGTCGCAGCATCCTCAAAAGGAGCAAAAAAAAAAAAACGGGTGTACCCCTTTCCTAGAAAATAAATATGTAATCCTTCGCGCTAAAATAATCAATAAAGAATAATACTATACAGATTGCAGCAAAAACTAAAAGTGTTTACCATACACAAGTGAATAATATATATATCAAAGTGAATTTGCGCAAAAAAACACACAATCAGACACTATAAAACATATGTAATCAATAGTGCAAAGTAGATAAAGTAAAATTAAAGTGAAAACAAATAAAGTCCATAGGTGTCAAAAAAGTTCATAAAGTGCAAACGTGCAGTGCACAAAAATTCTTTCAGTGAAATTGCCAAGCTTGCAGTAAAGTGCTAGTGCTCCTTCGTGCGTTCAGCCTCACAGGCCTCTCACCTTAGTGACATACATCAATGGCGTGATATTAGATAGCTATTCTGTGCCACTCCAAACCACACAGCCTCACAGGCCTCTCACCTCTCGATAGATAAAAAACGCATCCAAATAAATCCTCTAGATAGAACCAATGATCCAGTAATAATGGACAACACCAGGAGTATTCACTCTTCTCTGTCTTGAATCAACCCTTCGCTGAGATACTCAGGGAAACATAAAGAAAAATAGGCCTCCAATGGTGTAGTATGTAACAACTAAAACATTTGTTAAAACAAAGTATTCTCCTTACATCAGTAATAAAACACAGCAAGCATCAAATAATAAACAAGACGGCATCTGCCATAGGTCTCACGTCACTTCCAGGTGTACGTCCAAATCCCTACGCGTTACGGCTCTTTGCCTTCATCTGGGGAACCTGATTGACTGTGGCAGCATTCATTTTATATGTCAGCCGGCGGATGTATCCCAATCCGTCATGATTGCATGGTCCGGCGGAAATTGTCCAGTGGAGTCCAGTCCAGTGGATATTCACGTCGGACGGACGTGTACATTCCATAATACGTCGCTCCATTGGAGCGTCGTGCGTCCGATCGTTAGGCGGACGTTATCCGCCATTAAATTGACGTTTAATGCCCACGATCTTAGACCGGAAGTAAACAACCACGTCGTCACCGGACTCAAGACACAGACGTTCATCCGCCATTTTCTCGAAGTCCTGCTTGCGATCTATCATCACTCAGACGGGATAACCCGACTAAGTAAGAAGGGCTTCCGTCTGAGTGATGATAGATCGCAAGCAGGACTTCGAGAAAATGGCGGATTAAACGTCAATTTAATGGCGGATAACGTCCGCCTAACGATCGGACGCACGACGCTCCAATGGAGCGACGTATTATGGAATGTACACGTCCGTCCGACGTGAATATCCACTGGACTCCGACAAAATGGCGGATAGACAATTTCCGCCGGACCATGCAATCATGACGGATTGGGATACATCCGCCGGCTGACATATAAAATGAATGCTGCCACAGTCAATCAGGTTCCCCAGATGAAGGCAAAGAGCCGTAACGCGTAGGGATTTGGACATACACCTGGAAGTGACGTGAGACCTATGGCAGATGCCGTCTTGTTTATTATTTGATGCTTGCTGTGTTTTTTACTGATGTAAGGAGAATACTTTGTTTTAATAAATGTTTTAGTTGTTACATACTACACCATTGGAGGCCTATTTTTCTTTATGTTTCCCTGAGTATCTCAGCGAAGGGTTGATTCAAGACATAGAGAAGAGTGAATACTCCTGGTGTTGTCCATTATTACTGGATCATTGGTTCTATCTAGAGGATTTATTTGGATGCGTTTTTTATCTATCGAGAGGTGAGAGGCCTGTGAGGCTGTGTGGTTTGGAGTGGCACAGAATGGCTATCTAATATCACGCCATTGATGTATGTCACTAAGGTGAGAGGCCTGTGAGGCTGAACGCACGAAGGAGCACTAGCACTTTACTGCAAGCTTGGCAATTTCACTGAAAGAATTTTTGTGCACTGCACGTTTGCACTTTATGAACTTTTTTGACACCTATGGACTTTATTTGTTTTCACTTTAATTTTACTTTATCTACTTTGCACTATTGATTACATATGTTTTATAGTGTCTGATTGTGTGTTTTTTTGCGCAAATTCACTTTGATATATGTACCCCTTTCCTGCTCTAAATCCTTAAACAAAGGGATTAAAAGACCTGGGGATGAAGGTTCACTGTCAGAGACTTGGACAGCTGCAGCCTAAACGAGGAGAAGCTATCAGAAGCCCCACAGGTTCTGGTTGCACCTGCAGTCTTTTTCAGAGATTCATGCTGCATGCAACTTCCCTCAGCCTAGACAGCCTGAGCCTCTCTCTCCTTCTTGGAATTTAAAGAGAGGTTTTTCCTATAGGTTGCTAGAAAGACCTCCATAAGGTCCTCATCCTGGTGTCCTCATCCTAACCAGATGCACTACTGGGGGATGCACAGTTGCTGGTGCTCATTCATAATGTCTCATAATTGCGGAAACACACATCTGCAGAGGATAGCTTCCTCTTCAACAGTCCGCATGTTTGCATAAGATGCATGAGTTTTGGAATGTTCAAAATGCATGTGGGGTAAAAAACAAGTAACCAAACATGTTTGTATTGTTGATCACATAAGGATACATGTTTCTGGCTGTGCATAAAGATGCTGGATCACACAGGGTTACCTGATCATCCGAGTCATGGATTACCCATTTATGTTTGGTCATACAGAGAGGCTTGTTTCCACAGAAATGCCTAAAATCGCATAAAGACGCCTGAATGCATAAAAATGCTGGATCACACATGGTTAACTGATTACCCAAGTCCTTGATTACCCAAGAATATTTGGTCTCACAGAGAGGCTTGTTTCCACAGAAATGCCTAAGATCGCATAGAAATGCTTGAATGCATAAAATTGCTGGATCACACATGGTTACCTGATCACCCGAGTCCTTGATTACCCAAGCATACTTGATCACATAGAGAGGCTTGTTTTCACAGAAATGCCTAAAGTCGCATTAGATGCTTCATTGCATATAGATGCTTGATCACACAAGGGTACTTGTCAGCACAGTAGTGCTTAAAATGGATAAGATGTTTTGATCTCATGAAAGATGCTGAATCGCATAAGAATGCCTGATTACTTAAAGTTGCACATGGTTGCTTAATGAGGCATGATAATTTAAGTCGCCTTAATTATACAGGATTCCTTGTGCTTGCATAGGAATACGTGTCTGCATGGGTACAGGTTGCACAATAATGCATAACACGTTCATAGCGCATGCTTGCTTGCAAGATGCTTGTTCCATATTTATATGAACACATGCTTCCATGAACACACGCTTCCATAGAGGCATATGGCTTTTGCCACATACACATATGGGGGGCCATTTGCATATGTGTTTATTTACATGGGACTGCAGAGGTTGTCTGCGTTTCGCAGGGGAACAGCACTGTCTCCAGTTGGTGGTCTTGCCCTTTTGGGTTAGCCACCGTGCCTGGGTGGACAGGGTGCTAGGGCCCGCCTCTAGCAGGTCTAAAGGCCCAGGGTATAGCACTAATGGCATAACGAGGCAAACTCCTGCTGATGGATCAGTCGGTAACATGGCTGGACCTAAGGGTGTCCAGCATGGTCAAGTTTCTGGAACTCCTGGGTTGGGGATCCCAGTCTACATTCTTTCATTTAACAAGAAGCTGGGTATGTTTGGCACAGCTCAAAAAGGAGGTTTTTTTTTGGCCTCAGTCAAGACCATCGCTATGAGAAGGCTGGTCTATGTGGTCACGGCAAGGAACAGTTCCTTACTTTTGGCCTTTTTGCTTAAGGCGCTAGGGAAGATGCTGGCTTCATTCAAGACAGTTCCCTATGCTAACTTTTATTCAGGGCTGTTATAAACGATATTCTGTCGGCCTAGAAAGAGTGGATCCTCACCTAGCATTATCCAAAGAACCCGGTCCCAGAGATATGCTGGAATTCCTCTTGGTGGTTCTTAACTAAAAGGTTTGCCAGGTCGGGTAAAGACCATGGCCCAGGGGAAGTAGTCAAGCTCCAAGTGAGCCAGAGCTCTGTCTGCCAGAGCTACCGATGGGGCATCTGGCTTAAGGGCCTGAATGTTCAGGTGGCAGGTTGGTTCTGTCAGAGTACAATCAGACTATGTCATACTAGTAATTTACTTCATTTGCCAAGGAGGAGTTTGTGCCTTGCCCTTTGACATTCGTAATTTAATGAAAGGCAGAATTGGAAGGCGATTCGCTGGAGCCGTCAACAAGTGTCTCCGGGAGAATGACCTCTACACTCCGACTTTTTGCCACAGAAATACAGTAGTACCCTGTACATAAGATGTATTGGCGTACAGGCTCAACAAGAATTTGAACAGCTTGGGGGTCAGGGACAAAGAATCCACCCGCATGTGTGGCAGGTGTGTTAGTAATCTGGGGGGGACCAGTTGTCACTGGTTGTGTCTCTCCCCCCAGTGCTGTGACTTTTGTGGCTTCCATGCAACTTTAGAGGAGAACGGAAGCTGGCCTGATTACTCCGGCATAACCCTGACTACCTCACTGTGCAGGAAAAGTAAGGGTGGTAGTAGTGGACCCAGGGTCCCTTACATCTTATCCAGGCCTACTTCGCAGGGGGTATTCATCCTGTCTTGCAACAAGTGAATTAATGGTCTGGCTATTATAGCCCACATTCTTGAGGATCGGGGCTTTCAGAATCAATGGCAATTCCCTTGATTCATACAGGAGAGCTGGCCTCCAGGACCAGATATCCTAGGATCTGGAAGGCCCATGTTCCTGGTATGAAACCAGGTGGTGGCATCCTTGGAAGTTTGTCAAAGGTAAAATTCCTGCCTTCCTACATTTGGAAAGGAGACGGAGCTAGCCTTAAGTTGCATCAAGGATCCGATCTCGGCCTTGCTTCCAAAGGTTGCTTGCTTTACACTCTTTGGTCCGGGCTATTTTACAAGGGATGACATGCATAAGTCCACCAGTTTGGTCACCCTTGTGCTCGGAGGATTGGCTCTAGTTTTGTCAGCTTACAGGGTCAGCTCCTTGGGCCGATGCACCAAATTTCCCTTCATCCTTTAACAAGGGAATTGGGGTTCTTGGTTGTGGTAGCCTCCAAGAGAGTTTCAGTATTGGCAACTTCTTGGCATAAAACCATACTTAGTTGTGGGGGCGTGGTCTAGCCGCGCTGGGAGATGGAGGCTTAGTTGAGGAGCTCCAGCCGTTGCAGACCTTTTGCCTATGAATTGAACACCGGTAAGCCGTGACACCCACCCGTGAATACCGGATTCCAGTGACCGTGATTACAGTCGTTCATTTAAGACTATTCTGACGTTTCTCCGGTAAAATCTGACCGTTTTGTGAGAATCACAGCATTCTCTATTGAATTTCCCGCTATGGAGATTCCCGGGAGCTTGTCCTCTAATCCGGCCGTAAATGAAACTTTACCGCCCCGTCTATCGGACAGAAAAACGACTGTATCACTAGATTTGTCGCGGGGACCCAGCCTTGATGATTTGTATTCAGTTGTATTCAGTGGCTGCGGATATTAAAAACACCCTGAGTGCAGCCATTGCCGACTTAAGTATTGAAGTGCGCAACGTCTCCGCGCGGGTTATGGAGGTTGAAAAAACTAGTGCGCAACAGAACGCTGCAATACGTCATGTTAATAGCAAAACAAACGCCAATACAATGCACTTGAGAGACCTCCACCGTCAAGAACCGCAGCAGAAGGTACAATTTAAGACTTCGAGGACTGCCTGAGTATGTGGACTTTGATCAAATTTCCAATGTGGTTTCTACTATCTTTAATAACCTGATGCGTCGCCCTCCTCTGTCACCTATTAAGATGGAACGCATACATAGGGCTTTGAGACCTAAGGGTAAACCGGATGAGCCCCCCAGAGATATCATTTGCAACATATGTGACTTCCACCTGAAGGAGGATATATTAAGAAATGCCAAGTTGAGATCCAAATATTTATATGAAGGCAAGGAAATTCAGATTTACCAAGATCTGTCCCCTATTACTTTGCAACACAGGCGGGACCTCAGACCACTCCTTGATGTACTGCGCGATAGGAATATCATGTATCGCTGGAAATTTCCTTTTGCTCTACAAGCCTCCAACCAAGGAGTCGCTGCGTTGCTACGGGTACCTGAAGACCTGGACCGTTTTTGCAAGACCCTGAATATACCACTAGTGGATGTGCCGAATTGGTATGCTGACTTTCGCTTTAAACCTCGCACCAAAGACGACATACAGGAAGATACCATGGATATCGTACCGACAAGATTCAGACGACGACGTTCACATTCGTCTGAAAAGCCTTCTTCCCCCTTGGAACCTCCGGCCGAACAACAATCGCCTGCTCCCTCGAGGCACAGAAAAGCGAGAAGAGAATACTGACTTTAGATTGTCCATCTTAGTCACCTTTTTACTATATTCATACTGTACTAATCTCTCAGGTTTGTAGAAGCTTAAGTATTTTGTCTTTATGTTATTACGTGTTAATATATGATGTTTATCATTCTGTTGTAATACTTAGGGTTGCGCTTATATTCCATTTTACACTTGCTAAAAACAAAAAAATCCTACGTTATTTCTGGACTGTAGCATCGCTACTTTCTGTTTAAATTTCCTTTGTTGTTTGTATTTTCCACATCAAGGAAACCCATTTGCTGTTATCCTGCCTGTTGTCGGGATAACCTCTGCGAATTCTATACCCCTGACTATTGCACAGTGTTTATTATTTGGCCCTCATACGGCTGTACATGGGTTATACCCAAGCTTCTCCTTACCAACTCGGCTATCTACTTATCTTTAAATGTATATACTAAGCTATGGCTTTCCACTTCATAGGAGGAGTTATTGTTACCATACATTTTAGATTTATCTATGTAGTATTTATATATTTGTAAGGTTAAGGTCAAACGCTATCAAACTCGTTTAAGGTGGGTGGGCTCCTATTCAGACAGGTGAGGGCTCTCGCTCCACCCATTTGCTCGGTATTTAGCCCTTGCTTGTCCAGTTTTTGCTATTTTTTGTTCTTTAAATTCGACTTATCGGTCCATTTTCTACATGAGAGGGTCTGTAGCGGCTGGTGGCGCATCGGTTGAGTCGTATTCTTTGGGCGTGACTCATTCCGACCCCCACATAGTAGTGCCTTGTGCCATTTTTCCACTTCGGATCGGTTCACAGGGTTCTCACTATACTCTATATTTTATTCATCATCCCTTTAGAGCAGGCATGTCCAAAGTCCGGCCCGCGGGCCAATCGCGGCCCGCGGGCCGGTTTTGGGCGGCCCGCCTGGTTCTCAGGTGTGCCGCGCTATCAGGGGAGATAAGAGCTGTCAGATGAGCCCGATCTCCTGATCCCCATCGGCACTGTAAGAAGCTTCATCAGCCTCAAAAGTAAAAGTAAATGCAGGGGATTGTGCTGTGCTCTCTGCTTCCCCCTAGAGTGCAGTACCCGACTGAACAAGGAAACTGAAAAGGTACTGTGCTAGAAACCCAGATTTGTTTTAAAAGGGCTTCATACATGTGAGTGTATGTGTGCCTGTATGTTTGTGTGTGTCTGTATATGTGTGTGTGTGTGTCTGTATGCGTGCCTGTGTGTGTGTGTGCCTGTATGAGTGTGTGTGTGTGCCTGTATGAGTGTGTGTGTGCCTGTATGTGTGTGAGTGTGTGTGCCTGTATGTGTGTGAGTGTGTGTGCCTGTATGTGTCTATGTGTATGTGCCTGCCTGTATGTGTGTGTGCCTGCCTGTATGTGTGTGTGCCTGCCTGTATGTGTGTGTGCCTGCCTGTATGTGTGTGCCTGTATGTGTAAGTGTGTGCCTGTATGTGTAAGTGTGTGTGTGTGTGTGTGTGTGCCTAATTCTTGTTGGACAGTGTATTAGTGATCCAACAAACACAATTTTAATGGTTCAAAGAATGTCGGGCAAAATGGTCGGCCCTCACGCATGTTCACTTTATCAAATCTGGCCCTCTTTGAAAAAAGTTTGGACACCCCTGCTTTAGAGGGATCTGGTCACTCGTTCTATATTTGTGTTTTTTTTTTTATCTTAAGTTGATCCTATAGTTTTACGTACACTATACATATCCCCCCCTCCTTTTTTTTTTTTCCTTCTTCTTTTTCCCCTTTTTTTTTTTCATTCCGGTGGACAAATGGATTCTCCTACTAAGAATTCGAGAAACACGAAATTAGATGTTAAGCTGTATTCTATGAATGTGAAATGTCTTAACATTCCCGAAAAAAGGTCGAAACTATGGCTATTGTTGAAGAGGTCGAGAGCTGATATTATACTATTGCAGGAAACTCACTTTAAGACCCATAGCTGTTCCTCCTTTAAAGATAAAAAATTCCCACACGTTTTCAATGCGACCAATCCAGATTCCAAATCTAAAGGTGTTACCATCCTAATAGCTAAGAAGTGTCCCTTTCAATTAGTAGACACCATGATTGATGCAAATGGTAGATTTTTATTCATAAACCGGTCACAATAGCAAATATTTATGCTCCCAATAGATTACACGCCTCTTTCTTTGCTGAAACTTTCACTCTCCTGGAGACATTTGCAAATGGTATGATAGTAGTGGGAGGAGATTTTAATCTGGCCCAAAACCCTTTATTAGACACCTCCTCAGGTTCCTCCAAAATAGCATACAAATCGTTGCGTTTAATTAAAAACTCGCTAAATCAATTGTCTTTACATGACACGTGGCGTACTCTCTATCCCTCCTCAAAAGACTTCACTTTCTATTCTACACCACACGATGTTTACTCAAGACTCGACTATTTCTTAATATCACAAAATTATCTAGATATCCTTACAAATGCTTCGATAGAGCCAATGATTCTTTCGGATCATAGCCCTATAACTGTCTCTTTAACATTTTCTGAAAAACCTAACTTACCCAGAATTTGGAGGCTAGATAATTCTCTGATTAATGAGATTGACAATTCAGAATTGTTAAAATTGAAAATTTCCCAATATTTCTCTGACAATGTTACGAAAGACATGCACCCTCTGACGATCTGGTTGGCCCACAAATGTGTTCTCAGAGGCGAACTGATATCATTGGATGCTAAAGGGAATAGACTAAGGCAGGCTCGCATCACTTCTCTCACTAACCGAATAGCGATTCTAGAAACCTTGCATAAACAGTCTCTTGCCCAAGATACCCTTGCAGAACTCTCCAAAACTAGAGAGGATCTACTACTGCTGCTGGGGAAGTGGATTAGACGCAATTTTTCTTTTTCCCAAAAACTTTTTTATGAATTTGGAAACAAACATGGCAAACTATTGGCCAACACCCTCAAATGTAATAATGCAAAGGGCGGAGTTATACACTCCATTTCAGATCCTACGGGTAGAGTATATAACAAATCTTTTGATATAGCTAATAAATTTTGTTTGTTTTATTCTAAACTTTATAATCTACCGAATAACACTCCCCCGAAGAATTCAGACATTAAGGTTTATATGATAGCGGAATTTCTGAAATCCTATTGTCCTAAGGCTATTAGTGCAAGTCAGGCTGCTAATCTGGATAAACCCATAGATTTAAGCGAATCCTTGTTCGCGCTCAAGCAACTCAATCCTGGCAAGAGTCCAGGTCCGGATGGCTTCACGACTAACTATTATAAGACCTTTACGGAATCGGTTATTCCTCATTTCATATCGGTTTTCAATTCCATTCCAGCCCCCCCACATTTAACAAGGGACCTTTTGGAAGCTCACGTTGTAATGGTTCCCAAACCTGGTACGGATAGGATGCTTGTGTCAAATTATAGACCAATTTCGCTCTTGAACGTTGACATCAAGTTCTACGCCAAAATTATTGCTAACCACTTGCTTCCCATAATATCGGACGTGGTCTCTCTAGACCAGGTTGGTTTTATACCTGGCAGAGAGGCAAGAGATAACACTTGCAAAGCTATTAACATTCAGCATTGGTTATTGAAATCAAATTCACCCGGCTTTTTCTTGTCGCTCGACGCAGAGAAGGCTTTCGATAGAGTGGCGTGGGACTATATGCTTGCAACCTTGAAGGCCTTGGGACTCAAGGATCGTATCCTCCAATTCATACAATTATTGTATTCTTCTCCCACTGCCAAAATTAAGATCAATGGTGTGCTCTCGGAGGCCTTCTCTGTGGCTAATGGCACTCGCCAGGGTTGTCCCTTGTCCCCTATTATCTTTGTGCCTGCTTTGGAGCCAATGCTATGTAAACTAAGGTCCAACCCGGATATCACGGGGGTTACTATAAGTGATAAAACTTACAAGTTAGCAGCCTACGCTGATGATATCCTACTGTTTTTAACGAACCCGATCACGACTATTCCCAACCTATTGAAAGACTTCTCAACGTTTCGGGCCTTATCTAATCTAAAGATTAATTTAAAAAAATCCAAGGCATTGAATATAACTTTATCTCAAGACATAGTGGACCTTTGCAAGCTTAATTTTCCTTTCACTTGGGCAGGAGACTGTTTGTCTTACCTGGGAATTAAATTATCACCTTCTATTCACCTCCCTACTTCAATGTGTTCAGACGGATCTGCTTGAATGGGATAAAGGATTCTTTTCCTGGTTTGGTAGATCTGCCATTAGCCAAATGAATGTCCTCCCGAGGATTCTGTACTTACTACAATGCATCCCTGTTAAGATTCCTGGTTCCTTCTTTAAGAAATATAAACAAATCTGTCTTAAATTTGTCTAGAATGGTAAACAGGCTAGAGTTAGTTGGGACAAACTCTCTACTCCCAAATTGTTGGGAGGTATTGGTGTACCGGATTTAGAAAGATACTATTGGGCTTGCCAAATGACACATATGCTTGATTGGTGCCTCCATATACATTTCAAAGATTGGGTATTGCTGGAGGAATCTTCTTACCCTCAACTAATCCCCATAAAAAATCTACCTTGGATTGGTCCTCGTAAATTACCCAAGTCAGTTACCTCCCATCCAATTATAGGTAACACTCTGAAAGTGTTTAGACACCTTTGCAAGAAATATAACCTATCCTCTGTGTCTGGCCCTTTATCACCTCTGACGGATAACCCTGAACTGCATCTGATTCACTCTACTTACAATTCTAGCACCAGACATTTCCACGAAGATATCAGAGCTGGCACGTTATTCGTACTAGATGACATTATCTTGTTTGAATTGTTTGTAGAGAAATACCCGAGTAGTATGATTTCAGCTCAAGACTTTGATATGTTTACCCAGTTTCTTAACAAAGCCAGTTCATATTCGATATGGAACAGACCTAAAACGCAACTTGAGACTCTTTGTCTCGAATCCCCCCCCCCCCCCCTCCCCCAAGACACTTGGTTTCCAAAATGTATGCTATGTTTTACACAAACGTAGATCTTAAGACTGATGAGACAAACCTAAAATGGGAAAGAGACCTTAAAATCAATATTTCTACTGTTCAATGGAAGACTATCTTCTACCGACTACATAAGGGGTCCTTGAACGTCTTGACCCAAGAGAATGGGTACAAGCTATACTCCAGGTGGTACAAAACACCACAAATTATTAATAAGTTTAATACAGAAGTTCCTGCGACCTGCTGGAGATGTCATGTTGCTCTAGGAACTTACTCCACATTTGGTGGGATTGTACTCTTATACAACCCTTTTGGAGATCAATACATTCTTTAATATCTACTATCACCGCCCACACTCCTGACTATACAGCCGAACAGTATTTGTTACATCTTTCCTCGTTGCCTCATTCCGTATACAAAAAATATATTCTCCTGCATCTCATAAACGCAGCCAGGCTGTGCATACCGACCAAATGGTTACAGTCCGCGCCACCTTCTATTTTTGAATGGATTTACAAGGTACAACACATTGCCGAAATGGAGGGATTGATTCATCAGTCTTGGGATTCCTCTGATAAGTTTATTGAAAAATGGTCTTGCTGGTTAAATTTCAGGAAGACCACTGAATTTAAGTCTGAGTATCACCTGACCTTCCTATCATTCTTCAGTTGTTTCTTTCTGGAATATTTTTAGTTTCATACCATTTGTCTTCTTTAATGCACACTCTTATTCTATTGCTTATCAACTGTTACATGTGCCTTTCATATCCACCATTCCCTTTTTATCCCTTCATTCTCCCCTTACTTGTTTCTTTGAAATTACTATACACCATTGTTTATTTACAATACCTAAACTTGTTACGACCTTATTTTTGATTTCTTTCTGTTTCGACATGTATAGAATGTGTTCTACAGAAAAGCATTGATTTTACATCCGTTTCTTTTGCTATTGTACTTGTATTTGCTTTGAAAAAACAATAAAAATATCAAACCAGAAAACCATACTTAATTATTCTTACAAGTAGGGTGATGTTAATCCTCATCCAGCCTTATTTACTAGAAAGATTTAGTATTCATTTGAATCAAAATATTCTTACCTTCCCTTTTTTCAAAACCTTGTTTCTCGGAAAGAAAGGTTATTGCTTTTCTCTCAATAGAGATGAGAGCAGTTAAATACCTGTCTGAAGGTTTCAGATATAGAAAGCTAATGTTTTTATTGTGCTGCCAGAAGACCCTAGATGTGGGCAGGCAGTGTTCAGTTCAGCTACTAAGATGGTTACGCTCTCTCGTTGGAGTAAGAAAGGTCTAGGCCTATCTGAAGCGGCTGCTCGGATACAGAAAACTGATGTTGTTGCGCTACCAGGAGGCCCCAGGAAAGGGCAGGCAGCTTCTAAAATCAACTGTTTTTAATGTTGATTCATCAGGTTATTATTCAGGCTTGTGGTTTAGAGTGGGATTCCCCCTGTTTTCTTGTGGGGGTGCTCCCTACCAGAATGGTAAGCGCTTTATGCGCAACGCATTACCAAGCCTTTATGACACAGATTTTCAAGGCCGCAACTTGGTCGTCTGTGCTTACGTTCACTAATTCCTATCAGGTGAACATAAGACAGCAAGAGGATGCAGCTTTTTTGCGCAATATGCTGCAGGCAGCAGTATAGGTCCTCACGTCTGATGGCGGTCTGCGTTGTTGGTGTCTCCCTCCCCTCAGTAAGCATGGCTTTCGGACATCCCACGTAGTAATGACTATGCTGCTCTGTGTCCCGTGATGTACGATAAGGAAAATAGGATTTTTTATAACAGCTTACCTGTAAAAATCCTTTTCTTGGAGTTCATCATGGGACACAGAGCTCCCGCCCCTCTTGTTTGGGGATATGGGGACACTTATTGCTTTGCTGTAAAAACTGAGGTACTCCCAGTATGGCAGGGGTTATATAGGGAGGGAACTTCCTGTGTAGTTGATTACACCAGTGTCCATCACCTGAAGGTAGACTCTATAACCCACAGAGTAATGACTATGCTGCTCTGTGTCCCGTGATGTACTCCAAGAAAAGGATTTTACAGGTAAGCTGTTATAAAAAATCTTATTTTTTTTTACTTGACGGGTTGCTTTAAACTGACTTTATCTGCAGATGGAAGTTCATTCCTTTTGATCTGTAGTTGAAGAAACAAAGATACAATGTCTCTTTATCTTAGTGTTTCAGCAGCTGAGTAATGTTGATGAACATTTGCCTGGCTGTGTTTTTTTTTTGACCGCTCCAATTGCTGGACTTTAACACTTCAGCTGTCAACAGGGGAAGAACCCCACTGACAGCCCCGCTCCTTAACCGATAATTGGCATTCAGCTTTAAGTGGGGGAGTCCCACTGACATCTAAAAGTATCAGTTTCAGGTATCTGTGCATTTGCAGAAGAACTGATATGCAAACGCTTGGTATTAATGCAACCCTACAAAGTTATTCAAACAGGTCAGAGACAAAGATGTGCAAAGGTATAGCTCAAGGTTTGGTTCTTCAGAATGAAAAGAATGTATGTAAATATCTAGATCTGTCATACACCTCTCTTTATGCTACTAGCTATACTAAAGTATTTTATATTCACTTTTTGATCCCTTTTCACATTTCTTCCATTGCTCCTTGTTTTTTGGCCTAGGCCAAATTTTCATAAATCCCATGACACTTCATGGGTTAATTTGTTTTTCTTTTAATTGAAGGAATTTCTCAGCTAAGCACGCCTTCCTGTCTGCATGCCTGAGCTAAGGCCAGATGGATTCCAGGAAATGCAGAATGTATCATCTGCCATTAACCACTTCCCGCTGGGAGGGCTTACATTGACTTTCTCACGTTTCAGTGTTTATACCAGGTGGTGTGATGTGTGGATAAGGGGCGCTAAAGAATAACTACAGTAAACATTCTTAAAGTTTCAGAACATGTAATATGGATGATAAATTAATAGGTGGCAGTGATTATAAATACAAAATGTCAGATATATATAGTCTATAGATTCTTCAGTGAAAAAATGGGGGGAAAACGGGACCGTGCAATTGTCTGTTAAAGCGACGCAGTGCCGAATCGCAAAAACCCCTTGGGTCATTTGGCAGCATATCGGTCCGGTCCTTAAGTGGTTAAAGAGCATAACATCATTGTTTACATTATGCAACAAAAATTGGGCTTATGGTAGTGGTTTTTTTTTTCTCATGAAAGTGTCTTTTTTCCAAGTAAATTGCGTTTGAAAAACCGCTGCACAAATACTATGCAACATAAAAAATTGCAACACTCAGCATTTTATTCTATACTGTCATATATATATATATATATATATATATATATTATATGTTCTAAATAATTTTCTAGCAATAAAAGTAGATTTTTATATGTAGGAGCGAAGTGACAGAAATGGCCCGGATGACAAGTGGTTAAGGTGTGCGCCTGGAAATTCTAGGGGTGTATTACAGAATGACTTCTCAGCAAAGTAATTCATAAAGACATAAAAGGATGAGCGAATTTTCTTTAATTATTAGAAATCTACACTGAGCAAAATGATACAAAACTTTTGTTTGCCCCTATTTATCATGAGTTGAACTCAAAGATCTATGACTTCTATGTACACAAAAGGCCTATTTTTCTCAAATATTCACAACTCTGAGGCCCCGGGAGACGTATTCTGCCGAGAAAATCAGTCGTGTGTACACTTCCCGATGGTTTGCTCATCGAGCCAAAATAGAGAGCATGTTCTCTATTTCCTCGTTGTTCAGTGAGGAAATTTGGTTCTCGCACGTGTGTACGGGGCCTGACCACGTGTAACCACATCAGCCCAAGAATTCCACATCCAGCATCTTCCCCCTACAAGATCATCTGTAACCACCCAACCCGGACAGCTGCTGCAACGATTGGTTTGCATAAACAAAGAATTTATGCAAAGACTGTCAGAAACCGTCTCCGGGAAGCTCATTTGCATGCTCGTCGTCCTCATTGGGGTCTCAACCTGACTGCAGTTCGTCGTCGCTACCGACTTGAATGGACAAATGCTCACATTCAATGGTGTCTGACAATTAGAAAGGTGTTCTCTTCACAGATGAATCCCGGTTTTCACTGTACACGGCAGACAGTGAGTATGACGTCGTGTGGGTGAGCGGTTTGCTGATGTTCATGTTGTGTATCGAGTGGCCCATAGCGGCGGTGGCATTATGGTATGGGCAGCGTATGCTATGGACAACGAACACAGGTGCATTTTTTATAATGGCATTTTAAATGCACAGAGATACCGTGACGAGATCCTGAGGCCCCATTGTTGTGCCATTCATTCACAGCCATCACCTCATGTTGCAGCATAATGCACGACCCCATTCTGCAAGGATCTGTACACAATTCCTGGAAGCTGAAAAGATCCCAGTTCTTGCATGGCCAGCATACTCACTGGACGTGTCACTCATCGAGCATGTTTGGGATGCTCTGGATTGGCGTATACGACAGCATGTTCCAGTTCTTGCCAATATCCAGTAACTTCACACAGCCATTGAATAAGAATGGACCAATATTCCACATGCCGCAATCTGCAACCTGATCAACTCTATGCGAAGGAGATGTGCTGCACTGCATGAGGCAAATGGTGGCCACACCAGATACTGACTGGTTTTCGAAAAATAGGCCTTTTCAAAATTCTATAACTAAGAAACGTATTTAAAAAAAAAAAAAAATCCATTAAGCATAAAATAAAACCCAGTTGCGATTAAATACCACCAAAAGAAAGCTCTGTACAGTATTGCAGGACCACGCAATTGTCATGCAAAGTGCGACAGTGCTGAAAATTGGCCTGGGCAAGAAGGGGGTAATATTGCCAAGTAGGCAAGTGGTTAATAGGTGGTCTAGCAAGGTGAAGTATTAAGCCCCTGGAGAACTTAAAAATCAAGTAAAAAAGTTCAGCTTTTCTATCTATCATGACAAATTCCCCCATATTCTTGTAAGGCTTGCAACAGCTCCATGTATCCAGCACCTCATCCCCATCTCATCCATTTCAAGCAGGACTACTTTCCTGTTAGAATGTCTCACGGCCAGGACGCACCATCTCTCCTCTGGGGTTCTCAGCTCTTGATTAGATAGATTGATAGCAACGCAGCAATTGGCTCCTGCTGCTCTCAATCAGATCCAATGACACGGGCGCTGGGGCTGAGTCCTGCATTCAGCCGCTATGGATGGCAAATGTTGGACACAGGAGCATGCCCGCAAGATAACACCCCCCCTAGGGGGTTATCTGATGTGGGGAGGAGCCGCAAGAGCTGCCTGGGGACCCCAGTCGATGGCGTTCGGGGCCACTCTGCAAAAAAAAAACTTCACAGTGTAGGTAAGTATGACATGTTTTTTTTTGTTGTGTGTTTTTTTTTTTTATTATTCGCACCTTAAGTGCCGGTTCACACAGGGGCAACCTGACTTACAAGCGCGACTTTGCAAGGTGATTTGGAGGCGACTTTAGCACTACTTCAGCGTGACTGAGCAACTTACAATGTGACTTGAAGTTGCTTCCAGGACAGGCAACTTTGGCTGTGGCCAATTACAGAATAATCAGCTCTGTGGAAGGGAGGGGTTTGCCTGGGAATACTATTTTTTCTTTTTCTGTAAAGTTGCTTCTGTTAAGATGGAGATCCGACTTTGGAGGCAACTTCCATTAAATTCTAAGGATACAAGTTGCCTAGAAGTCACCTTGAAGTGATACAGGAACCTTTTCTGAAGTCGGAGCGACTTCAGTAGTGTACATTAAGACAGCTCTCATTCACTTCAATGGAATTACTTATGTCCTGTGACTTGGGGCAACTTGAGGTCTGACAAGTCGCTGTAGTGTGAACTGGCACTTAGTATCACTTTAACCAAAGACTATTAGAAGCTGTTTTGATTTAGGACACCTCATGAGTAAAGGTATTTCATCAAACTGGCATTTTTCAAAGGCCAGGCAAATTCAAATGACTAATTATGTTTTAAAATTGCACTTCACCCATAGACATAGGCCCAGATTCACAAAGCACTTACGCTGACGTAAGTGCAAATGTGCGCCCATAAGTGCAAATTTGTGCCAGACCCACAAACCAACATACGCCTAAAATCTGACCACCCTACGCCGACGTAGCTTACATACCCCGGCGTAGTGTGGGCATACTTTACGTATGGATGCATGTTGCTGCTCCCATTGATTAGGCATTCAATCATGCAATGAGGGAAATATGGCGAATCACGAACGCACGTGCGCCCGACGCATGCTGCGCGTAAATTGTACGCCCGACGTTAAGTTATTCCCCATAGATGAGGCGCAACCCGGCAACAGACATGCAAAGGCCTGCCCCACAGAACACAGGCCGGCGTATTGGGCGTACGTTCACGGCATACATGGTGATCCGGCGTAGCTTAGGCAGTTGTGTCGGCGTAGTTGTGAGCATGCGCATAAGAGTACAGTTTCATGCGTGCACTTCACCGGGAATGCACAGTTCGTAATACGCCGGGCGTAAAACACTGCTCCATGCTCGGACTATCATTTGCATGGGGTCACGCCCACTTCCACCTACACCGGTCTGCGCCTTCGAAAAATACGCCACGCCGACACAACGTTGGGAGCAATAGCTTGCTGAATACAGTGCATGCCTTTCTGCGCTGCGCCGGCGTTTGCGCTACGGCGGCGTAATGTGCGCCCATTTCTCTGTGAATCTGGGCCATTGTAGCTATTCTGTGACATATTTTGAAATTGTATTCATCTTTCTGTAATTATTTGCAATGTGTTTAGGCAATGCCCTACACGTAACTAGATGAATTCTGAGACTTCAACTTTTTTTTGTGTGGCCTTACTTTGCTATGTAGCTATCACTGTTTTATTATTTATTTTACTGATGGTTATTTTATATACTGTTTTGCTATTGCTTGAAATATCTGTGACAAGCCAGATGGTTAACTTGGAATATAAAAACTTTGGGCCAGATTCACGTACATTGGCGCATATTTTGACCGGCGTAGCGCACCTCCTTTACGTTAGACCGGCGCAATGTAGAGGCGCAATCACCGTATCCTCGTAGTATTTGCGCAGAAATGTGCGCCGGTGTAACGTAAATTCCGAGGCGTAAGGCGGAGTAATTCAAATTGGGAAGGATGTGGGCGTGTTTCATTGAAATGAGCCGTGACCCCATGCAAATGAAGGGCCGGCCGGATCGCGCATGCGCGCATGAAGCAGACCATGGTCTGCACCTCTGTGCGCATCCTCACAACTCGGGAACGGAGCAATCGGTGAAATTGAAAGTGGACCCGGGCAACTTAGTGAGCTACGCAGAGTGCTTAAATAGACAGAGACAAACGCCCTTCCTTTGCAAAAGTACATTCCTTTGTATCCCTCCCTATACAGCAAGGTGCTTTTGTTCTGTTGTTTATTAGCGTTTGTTTGTTTGTGACGTGTCTTTGAGATATTTGGTGACGGTTTTGCAGAGTGATTTTTGTCTTTTCTGTGTTTTCTTTGTTGTGTTTTTTTAAAATTATATTTTTGCTGGGCTTTTTTTTTTTTTTGCTGGGCATTTTTTTTTTTTTTTTGGTTCTGTTTGTGAATGATTTTGGAATGTGGGGGTGACATACCTGCCGGAAAAGGGGTGTCACCCTCATTTGTGGTGAAGTGATCCCCAGGTCCGTGTGAATGGTGTATGAATGTACAGTGACATAATTGGAGCCGTGGCGTGGTGTTGCTGCTCACAAGTCCTGCATGGTGAGCTTGTGCCAATCCAATGTGATGAGGATGTGATGTGTCTGTGCTAGGGACCACAGTGGTGTGCATGCATGCATTCTCATTGTGCCATGATTAATGTGTGTTTAACGTGCAAAGATGCCTAATGTGAGCTGTCTCCTGGCTGCTCTTCCCTCAGAAGACGGGGTAGCCTCGGTTAGGGGGGGATTGTCTGGTTCGGGGGTCAGGTCATCAGGTATGTCAATCTCCAGGCCCTTTCTCACTGCGAAGTTGTGCAGCATGCAACATGCACCGATGATCTGGCATACAAATTTTGGGGAATACAACAGGGTACCATGGGGGGTTCCGGAAAGGAGTCATGAGATGGGGTCCCAGTGCATATGCAGAGTCGCCCTGAAGGGATAAGACGGGAGGATGTTAGTAGTACATGTGCCCCTTGTGATTTCAGCATCATGGGGGGGGGGGGGGGCAGTCATGTCTGCCACCCATGTCACTCACCAACCAGCCAGCTGTCCCCATACATGTTCTGTTCAATATCTGTGGGGATGGGGCTAGGATTGTATATGTAGCTGTCATGGGTGGTGTCCTGCAGGGTTGTGGTTAATTCCAGGATGGCATGAGGGGTGAATCTGAAGATGCGAGACACCTCAGAATCACTCATGCCAAAGATGTCTATGTGTCTGTGTGTGATATATCAAGTGAAGAGTGAGGGGCTTGTATTAGATTAGATTATTATATCCATCAAGGTTTTAAAGGGCTATTGAAAGATAGTGAGACCGTGTTTGTAATTTGTATGTATTGATGTATATATGTATGTATATTTTTTTTTAAATGTTTATAAAAGCAAATAAAAGGTTTTTCGGGAAAAAAAAAAATCCTCTCCCGTGCCGTCCTCCGTGCCCTCATCCTTCTTTGCTCATCTAAAGTCAGTAGTATAGCTATAAGCATTGGATGCCACTGGCATGTTGGCATACAGTTTGTGCAGCAAGTGTGACTGCTCAGCTCCTCACTAACAGTGTTGCTTTAGCTGACATGTAGACGGATTGTCTAATTTTATTCCACCTTTTATACGGTCTAATTTTAGACAGGACGTGCAGCTGTTGCGCATTGAATAGCAAATCAATGGTGTGTCTAGCACAGTTTTGCGCGGACGGATACGCCGGTCTATCGAAATTACGCCGGTCGAAAAAAAGTAGATTTCATGCGTATATAGTTTTGGGGATGTGGCGCATCGATACGCATGCGCACATTTAGACTTACGCCGCGCATCTTCTAGAACGCCAGCGTAATGGCTCTGTGAATCTGGCCCTTTGTTTTTAAAGTCTAAAATAAATACAGATGACTAAAGGACAGCCCCTACAGAGCCTGTTTTGTTAACCACTTAAGACCCGGACTAATATGGAGGTTAAGGACCTTGCCCTTTTATGCGATTCGGTACTGTTTCGTTTTAACTGACAATTGTGCGACGTGGCTCCCAAACAAAATTGGCTTATTTTTTTCCCCGCAAATAGAGCTTTCTTTTGGTGGTATATGATCACCTCTGCTGCTTTTATTGTTTGCGCTATAAACAAAAATAGAGCGACAATTTTGAGAAAAATTCTATATTATTTACTTTTTGCTATAATAAATAATAATAAATGCTATAATAAATATCCCCCAAAAAAATTATAAAAAACATATTTTTTTCCTCAGTTTAGGCCGATACATATTCTTCAAACAAAATCGCAATACGCGATTTATTTGCACAAAATTTATAGCGTTTACAAAATAGGGGATAGTTTTATGGCATGTTTTATAAATATTTTTTTTTTTTTACTACTAATCAGCGATTTTTTTTTTTTCGTGACTTTTGTTTCCCTGTTCTTCAGCTTTGGTGACCCGATCGGGGGCGCGGTCACAGAATTTCGGTCTGTGACGCGAGGGCGCCGGCGTGCTCGCAACCCACGGATGGGCTCTTAAAGGGCATGTATATATATGCCCATTTGCCCAGCTGTGCCATTCTGCCGATGTATATCGTTGTGCAGCGGTCCTTAAGTGGTTAATAAAAGCAATCGTACAACTTTTCTGTTTCTTATTCCACTTCAGTCTTCACCAAACATTAGAGACATGCTCATAGTTTGCTTCAATCGTCTCTATAATGGTTTAGCATCATTTGTTGTTTTATTTCTGTTTTCCAATTTTATTTTCTTACATTTAATTTTTTTTTTACTTTTAAAAACCATATATACTTCATTACATCACCCGAAGCCGACTAAGGATACTTATTTTTGATCTGTTATTTTGGAAGTCTCCCCCCCCCCCCCCCCCTTCACTTCCCCTCCCCTCAACTCGTGACTCCACATCTTCTACTTTAGGCGATATTATTTTTTTTACTACGTTTACCTCTTATCTCGTTACTCTCAGATTTTCTACATAACTCCATGTTTTCTTATAATCCTTCCAGTTTTTCCATTTATCTGTAAAGCCTTTTTTTTCCCCTCTTCAACCCAATACTTCAGCTCCTCCATCCTGTATGTTTCCTCTACCGAATCTATCCATTTTTTGGGGATCATCCTTTTGGCTGCGTTTAATAAGTGGGGGGGGGGGTCAGTGATTTTTTTGTATTCTTTTATTGCCTCTTTTCCTCCATTGAAAAGGACAACCCATGGATCTTCCTCTATCTCTCTCCTAGTGATATCTTTAATCAAAGACAGAATTTGTTTCCAGTATTTTTTTTATCTTCGGACAATCCCACCACAGGTGAGCCATTGTCCCCCTGGTTGAGCACTCGCCAGCAGTCTGCTGACTGCCCCTCTCTAAATTTGCTTATTTTGTCAGGAGTGGCGTACCATCCAGTGATACATTTGTAATTCATCTCCGCTGTCCTTATGTCTATGGCTGAAGAATGGGTCAAGTTAATAATTCTTTCAATTGTAGTGTTCTCCCAATTCCCTTTCCCGTTTGTGGATGAATGGGGGCGTCTCCAGCCTGTCCACCCCGATTGGCAACTTGTACATTTTTGAAATTATGCCCTTTGAGCTCTCTGTATTACAAAGCTGCTCTAGTGGGGTAAGCTCCTCCCCTGATCTCAGAGGTTGGGGTAGATGCTTGACTAAGTGGCTCATCCATTGTCATACATTTTTCCTTAGATTTTAACTCCTGTAGTGACATGATCTTTCCTTTTTTGATAATATCGCTTAGTTGTGCTCTCTTTTCTAATCCAGTTCCCTTCCACACTTTTTTTTTCCAGGTGCAAAATATTTTTCTATTAAATCTATAAGTGGTGAATTGTACTCATCAATTTGTTTGTGTAATCTATCCCAAATTCTAAGAGCATTCAGTGTTAGAGCATGCGTGTTGGTGTTTAGTGTTCTATACTATGGAGGGTTCCATATTGTGCTTCCTAATTGTGTCTTAGCTAGTGCATTTTCAATTTGAATCCATCTTTTTTCCTGTTTCTCTTTGGCCCATTCTACTACCCACGACAATACGGTGGCATTGTAGCATTTTTGAATATCGGGGACGGCCAGTCCTCCTTGCTTCTTTTTCTGTTTTAACACTAAGGCCTTGTACACACGATAGGTTAGCCAGAGGACAATGGTCTGATGGACTGTTTTTATCAGTCAAAACCGATCGTGTGTAGGCCCCATAGGTTATTTAACCTTAGGTTAAAAAAAAAAAAAAAAACTTGCTTTAAAATTAACCTATGGACTCGTAACCGATAGGTCAAAACCGATCGTTAGTAGGCACGACTACAGGTTAAAAACCTTCACATGCTCAGAATCAAAGTCGACGCATGCTTGGAAGCATTGAACTTCATTTTTTTCAGCACGTCGTTGTGTTTTACGTCACTGCGTTCTGATACGATTGTTTTCTTAACTGATAGTGTGTAGGCACATCAGACCATCAGTTGGCTTCATCGGTTAACCTAAGACAACGGTCCTTCAGACCGTTGTCCTCTGGTTAACCTATCGTGTGTACAAGGCTTAAGAGAGAAATTCTGTGCTTTTTATTCTTCCAGACGTAGTTCATTAATAGGGTGTTAAGGAGATATGGCTGTGGCAATGTTACTGAGATCATTTGGAATTTTTACAGTATTTTCGGGACGAGAACCATCTTCAAGATATTAATCCTTCCCATCCAAGAGATGGGTCTATTTATTATTTTTTTTATTTCTCTTTTAATTTCATCTAATAAAGGGATATTATTTATTCTGTATGATTTTTTTGTGTGAATTAGCTAGTTTTATACCCTGGTACCTTAATTCTTTCTGCCAGGGGAAATTAAACTCCTCCTTCAGGCGGCATTCTTCTTCTTTGTTAATATTCACGTTTAAGATCTCGGTCTTAGGTACATTGATTTTGAAATTTGATATTTCTCCATCACTGGCGTGCGCAGCCTATTGTATTAGGGTGTGCACCCCAAAGCTCAAACACACACGTGTGTGTGTGTGTGTGTGTGTGTGTGTAAAAAATATATTTTTATATATATATATATATATATATATATATAAAATACATACATACATACATACATACATACACACACACACTGTACACACAAACACACACACTCTTACATTTTAAAATGTTTGTTCACATTTATTTATAACACTTAATTTTTATATTTTAACAATTTATTGTTCAAACTAGTGGTTAGGGGCAGTAAAACTCTGTGGTTGAGCCATGCTTTTACCACCCCTCAACCGCGACCAACTTTTTAGGTGTAGAGGCAGCGACTGGGCATGTTCACGTGCCGCACATGCAATTATACCCTCCCTTCATTAACCACTTAAAGACCCCCGCACGCACATATACGGCCACAACATGGCTCGTACAGGCACAAGGGCGTAAATTTACGTCCCCGCCTGAGTGCGGTTCGGGGGTCTCCCTACCTCTGGGAGCGATCCGGGATCTGCGGGCGGATGTCCGTGTTTTCCGCCCCCCCCGCGATCGCTCCCAGCCAATGGGAGCGCGCTCCCAACCTGTCACTTCCTCCTCCTGTGTTTACACAGGAAGGAGGAAATTATGTATTCTCTCATCGCAGCGCTGTTTCCCAGCGCTGCTGATGAGAGAAGACATGCCAAGTAAGTGTGCACCAACACAACACTGACACACACTCACATAGGCAAATTAACCCCTTGTGATCGCCCCCCCCACCCCCCTGTCACAGTGTTACTGAATGCAGTGATTTAATCACTGCATTTAGTGTCAGTGTGACAGGCACTGTAAAAAACAGTTAGTGTTAGGTTCAGGATAGCCCCCCCACCCCCCCTAATAAAGTTTTAACCCCCTGATCACTGCCCTAGTTAACCCTTTCACTCCCTATTGCCAGCGTCACTAAGCGATCATTTTTCTGATCGCTGTATTAGTGTCGCTGTTCCCGCTAGGTAGCTATTTTTTTTTATTGCGATTTTTTTTTTTTACTAAAGACATGTGGCTAAATAAATTTTGGCCTAAATGTTTGACTAAAATTTAGTTTATTTGATTTTTTTTTAACAAAAAGTAAAAAAGTGTTTTTTTTTTCAAAAATGTCGCTCTATTTTTGTATATAGCGCAAAAAATAAAAATCGCAGAGGTGATCAAATACCACCAAAAGAAAGCTCTATTTGTGGGAAGAAAAGGACGCAAATTTTGTTTGGGAGCCACGTCGCACGACCGCGCAATTGTCTGTTAAAGCGACGCAGTGCCGAATCGCAAAAACACCTTGGGTCATTTACCAGCGTATTGGTCCGGGTCTTAAGTGGTTAAAGAGTTAGAATTTCAGCTGTTTTTTTTTTTTTACGTCAATTTCTTTAATTTTTTAATTGCCCTGTCTATCCACTACACATCACAGCTCAATGCAGGGTGGTGTGAATGGCCTTGGTTGGCACTGTTGTGGGTGCCTCTCTGCATGCTCTTGCACAGAGGACAGCCCATTCATTTTAATGCAGTCCCCTACATGTGAAAAACACGTAAAAGTCCCTGGCTCTTTCCTAAAAACATTTTGTATAGAACCAAATTCTGATGCAGCACCATTTAGTTTGGGATGTGTGTTTGCAGATGCATGGGGGTGTCATTGACAATAATGGGACCCCCACTTAATTGCACTGCATATCCCTGTGTGTTGGAAAAGCATGCGATTTTGTGGGCTTTCCCAGCACACATAGATGTCGATCTAGAATGAATGTTCTTTTTAAACAAAATAGGTTCCTAGGAATGTCCCATGTTCTATACAATCAGCAGCACCATAAAACCTGCGATTGTTATTGAACCATCACCAGTTTATATTCTCCTGACAGGGTATGAGTATTAGTATCACAGTTGCCAAACAATCCAGAATAGGCTGTAACCCCACTGCTCACCTGCCCCACCACTGTATCCCCCCTCCTGCTCACCTGCCCCACCACTGTATCCCCCCTCCTGCTCACCTGCCCCACCACTGTAACCCCTGCTCACCTGCCCCACCACTGTACCCCTCTGGTCTTCAGCTCCACCTCTGTAAAGCATGCTTGGACTTGTAGCCCTATCACAGGCTGTAATACTCCTGCAGAACATTGTGTGACTTTTAGTTCTATCACAGGCTGCAATTAAAGCGCAGAGCAAGCTGGTACTTGTAATCCCACAGGCTGCAATTAAAGTGCAGAGCAAGCTGGTACTTGTAGTCCCACAGGCTGCAATAGAGGAGCAAGACATTCTGGGACCTGTAGTTCTATCCCAGGCTATACATCGTTTTGGTTTCCCCCTTCCCAATCACAGCCACTCTCTCCCCCTCCTCCCTGTCTATCGATAAAGTATGGGAAAGTTTGTAGACCTTAAGTCAGTGGTGTTCCTCTTCCCCCTCCTCTTCTGTGTATACAGAGCTGAATGAGGAGAAGGGGGAGGGGACAGCTTCGTTCTGAAGTGTGTGTGTGTGTGGGTGAGATGGGCTGCAGGACAGGAGGCAAGCATCTGAAGCATGTGAGGTGACCAACCTTTTGGTATGCCGAGTCTGCTGGGATCGGTCCTGGCAGCCAGTCATTGTCTCGTACACAGGGCAGTGATGGCTGAGAGAGCCCCCATGGTGGCAGGATGTGTTGCTAAACCCGGCTTGCTCCTGTGAGTTCAAGCTACTGGCCGCAGTGTAAGCAGGCAGCGGAGTGATATTCAGCTGCCAGGGATCCGGAACTATAGAGGTAGCATCCGAAAATGCGGCTGCCTGTCAGCTTACTCCGCGGCCAGTGGCTTGCACGCACAGGAGTTACAAATAAAACATAGTCCCATTAGCAGCACTGACATTGTCACATTGCAGAAATGCCAAAATGAAGATCCCGCACATACTGTCAGAAAATAAGCCCTGGGGTGTGCCAGATGTGCCTGAGCATTAGGGTGTGCCCAGGCACATCCAGCACACCCCGTGCGCACGCCTATGTTCTCCATACTGTTTTAAACTTTTACGTAAAGTGGTCCTAGGGCTGATAACATAAAATATATCATTCGCGAAGGCTGAAAGTTTGTTCCTCTTCTTCCACCTTGACGCCCCTAATGTCTGGGTTGTTTCGGATTGTGGCAAGCAGGGGCTCCAAAGATAAAAAGGAGAGGAGAGAGGGGACACCCCTGTTTCGTCCCGTTCTTCATCTTGAAAGATGAGGATAGCACACTGTTAATTTTGATCTTTGCATGGGGGTGATGGTATAATGTTTTGATCCTCCGGACCATCCCAAGCCCAATTCCCATTGTACTCAGGATGCAAACATTGGAAACAACTTTTATGAATGACAGTTGGGAAGAAGGGGCGGGCTTAGTGTGGCACTCTTGATGATTGGCTGTCGCATGTCAGTTAACTCCATTACCCCCCTACTCCCCTACTGCAGTGTTAAATTGTGGAGGAGGGGGTTGATGGAAGAGTATTTCTGCTAGAAGAGGGATGCTTTCTATTGGGCATAAAAATTGTCCCTTGTGCTTTTTTTTTTATTTTTATACGGTGTACCATTCTGCGATTTCTTCCTCCTTCCTTTCTTACGCAGGAACAATAATCAAATGAAGGGTGTTTACCATTAAGTCATTCTCTTTTATCCAGTCACAGGTCTTAAAGTTAATATATAATTTGATGGTGTTTTAGCGTATTCAAATATCCTATTCACTTTTCTCCTAGGATGAAATGGAGTGGGGCAAATCAAACTACTTTCAGATCAAAAGAATAAAAGAGGTGAGTGTTTAACTGAGAAATAGCAGACATTACTAATGTTTTTATGACGGGCTAGCTTTGAGTGTATTTCCCTCCTGTTGTAGTATAATTTTGGTGTTCTAGTAGAAGTCCCACCAAAGCTTTCCTGCCATCACAACAGAATATTTAAACACTTTGTTTTTCAAATGGGTAGATATTTTCAGATATCTCAGTAATTCTCTAGCAGTTTTATTGCAAAATGTTTACCAATGTGCCTCTGTAAATACATTTTTGGCTTTTCCTCAGGTGGCTGCCTTGTATGATGAGCTGAAAAAGCGGGTTGCTTATTTCAACATGCATGTTAATGAACAAGCAAGCTTGGATCCAGACTACAAACACAAGCAGCGCTTCATACTCCAGGTTTATAGCTTCATTCAATGTCGCACATACAAATGAAATGGGTCTTGTATACATTTTTGATACAAAAAAACACACTAGGGCTTATTTTTAGGGGATGTCTTATTTAATTATGGTATTAACCACTTGCCTACTGTGCACCTACACCCCCTTCCTGCCCAGACAAAATTTAAGCTTCCGGCACTGCGTCGCTTTAACTGACAATTGCGCGGTCGTGCGACGTGGCTCCCAAACAAAATTGGCGTCCTTTTTTTCCCACAAATAGAGCTTTCTTTTGGTGGTATTTGATCACCTCTGCGGTTTTTATTTTTTGCGCTATAAACAAAAATAGAGTGTCAATTTTTAAAAAAATTCAATATTTTTTCCTTTTTGCTATAATAATTTATAGCGTTTACAAAATAGGGGATAGTTTATGGCATTTTTTTTTTTTTTTTTTTTTTACTATTAATGGCGGCGATCTGCGATTTTTATATTGGGACTGCGACGTTATGGCGGACATTTCAGACACTTTTCTGACATTTTTGGGAGCATTTACATTTATACAGTGAACAATGCTATAAATATGCATTGATTACTGTATAAATGTGACTGGCAGTGAAGGGGTTAACCACTAGGGGGCGGGGAAGGGGTTTAATGTGTGTCCTATGAGTGTTTTAACTGTGGGGGGAGGGGGGGTGACTGGGGGAGGTGACTGATTGTGTCCCTATGTACAAGGGACACAATCGATCTCCTCTCTCCCTGACAGGGACGTGCAGCTCTGTATTTACATACAGAGCTCCACGTCCCCGCTCAGTTACTGAGCAATCGCGTGTGCCCGGCGGCGATCGTTGCCGCCGGGCACTCGCACGGGATCCCCGCAGAGCGGCGGGTGCGCGCGCCGCCGACGACGCGCGCCCGCCCGCGGCTTTAAAGGGACATCACGTCATATGACGTGATGTCAGGATAATGGAGTCCTCTGCCCGCCGTCATTTGACGGTGGGCAGAGGACAAGTGGTTAAAGGGGTTGTAACCCAATAAATAAATCAGTTCCTTTAGAGCATGATGCTTGTGCTGCATCATTTACCCCTCTCCATATTCTAAAAATCAATCATGAATAAATCAATAAAAAATACAGTTCCTGTGTCAAGACTCCTTTAACGTTGTCATTATGGGGTATTGTGAAGCGTTGTGAACACTTTCCGGATGGACTATATGTAACCCATACTTATTTACAGGGGGGCAGGAACTTCGGCCCCTAAGGGTCTGGTATGAATTTGGGGGGGGGGGGGACTCCACGCAGGGTGTTTTCTTCCCCGTATTGAAGTTGCATTTAAAACTAATGTGCAATTCAGATGTGTTCCCATATGTGAATCGGCTCCATGGAGAAGGCTGCCAGTTCACGTGATTTGGATGCAGACCAAAGCGTAGCCAGTCTGCATACATTTGAACAGTCTGACGACTTCTATTCTACATTCTGAATACTAAGCTACTCACAAATTGTGGTTATATATTTAGATTTTTTTTAAAGTTTTTGATCTCTGTAATGCAAGATACAATAAAACCTTGGATTGCGAGCATAATTTGTTCCGGAAGCATGCTTGTATATCAAAGAAAATGTTCCCATAAAAAATAATGGAAACTCAAATGATTCGTTCCACAACCAGTTTATAGTCCATATAAAAAGATTTTAGCAATGTGATAAGTTGTGTAACCATAAAATGTCTATCCACAAATGTAAGCCTCCCCAAGGGGATTAGAAGCAAAGACCAGCAGGAGCTACAGATTATATAAAAGAAGCGAGGCAACGCAAAGTGTAGCAATATGGTTACATTTAATAAAAGTTCAACATGTAGATACTCACATGGCTGATGATTAAAAGAGGCACATCTAAGTATGCAGGCACCTGGAGTAAAGCGATCCACCATAGACCATTGTTCCTCACTGCCAGCTCTCACCACTGTCAGTCTGCAATCGTGACTGGGAAGACTACGCTGCAATAGAGCGATCTGAAAGTGAGGCTTGAATCGCCAGTGGAAGGGACGACATCAATGGTGGTGAGGAGAATGGTTTACGTGGACAGTTTTACCCTGGATGCCTGCATACTTAGATGTGCATGTTTTAGTCCTCAACCATGTGAGTTTCTAAATGTTGTACTTTCATTAAATGTAACCATATTTCTACACTTGGATTCACCTCTTTTCTATTCTATACTACGTTACGACATGACGCTACTTTTTTATATCAAGTCAAAATGTATTAAAAATGTTTGTCTTGCAAAACGCTCTCAAACCAAGATTTTACTGTAATGTAAATGCTGGTAGCAAGAGTGTGGTGGCGCTTAAAGGGGTTTTAAAGGAAAACATTGTTTTCCCTAAATAGCTTCCTTTACCTTAGTGCAGTCCTTCTTCACTTACCTCATTCTTTGATTTTGCTTTTAAATGTCCTTATTTCTTCTGAGAAATGGTCACTTCCTGTCCTTCTGTTTGTAACTACACACCATAATGCAAGGCTTTCTCCCTGGTGTGGAGAAAGCCTCTTGAGAGGGGGCGAGCAGGCAAGTCAGGACACTCTCTCTACTTTGCAGATAGAGAAAAGAGCTGTGTGTTAGTGGGTGTCCTGACACTCCTGCTCGCCCTCTCCCCCTTCAAGAGGTTTTCTCCACACCAGCAAGAAAGCCTCGCATTACTGTGTGTAGTTACAGACAGAAGAACAGGAAGTGAGGATTTCTCAGAAGGAATAAGGACATTTAAAATAAAATCGAAGTATGAAGAAGTTATATACACATGCAATTAAATTAGATTTGTATCAGAATCTAAATGTGCGTTGTCATTTCTTTCCAAGTGCAAATGATTTAATTGTACCAGGCTCTAGAATTAATGTGTTTTTTTTTTTTACTTATTATTATCGTACCATTGCCCCCTAATTTGTTAAAAAAAATTCAGGTTGTTATAGCCGGGTCGTTCTATCCAAATTATTTTACATATGGCCCATCAGATCAAGAGTCCGCTATTCGAGAACTTGGAGGCAAGGATCCAAAGACTACGATTGTGGTATGTAGTGGGGCCAGCACAATGTAGAACATGAAAGAATGATACAAGTGAAATGAAGAAATAAGTCAATTTAAATGACTTTGAGCAAGCTATTTCTCATTTTTTTTTTCCTTCTCTTTTACTGTCTTTTTTTAATACAATGAACAGCTAAAGAATGTTCCACCGTATGGATTTCTTTACCACAAGCAGATGCAGTCTCTCTTCAGACAATGCGGTCAAGTAAAGTCTATTTTAGTTGATGGTTCAAGGTAAGTAGAGGAAACGTTAATTTTGATTTTCTCTTGTGTTCATGGACAGACACAGCAGCATATTCTCGACAGTAGGGTATTGGCTTTCTATTAGGAGAGGACTAGGCAGAAACATGTTAGTGTTAAATCAACATTAAACTGTACAGTACCGCCCAGTGGCAGTCCCTCTCATTACAACCCCTCTCCCTGCATCTGGTAGCCCAGTTTTTTTCTGCTTAGCATAGGAGAAGGACCTGGCTCCCTGGGGGCCCATTAGGTCCTGGATACTTTTATATATATATATATAATTATTTTTCCTACTTTGATTTACTATCAACTGCAGACTGGGCGACAGGCTGGATGTTCTAGATCCTTGCCTTGTTGTCTCCCCAGTTTCAAACATCGAGTGTGTGCAGACCTTTAGCTACGCGCTGGGTCAGCCACGACATGCCCTGTTTGCTCCAGGGGTGGCCGGTGAGCTAGGCGCGCTCTGGGCTTACATATGACCGGGCTAATTACCGTCAGTGTGCCGGGCCGACAGCTACCCGCGTACTACTCGGGTGGTGGATCTGTCAGGGATGCTCCAGCAGTCCACGCAGGACGGGTAAGTAGCAGTTCCCCCTGCTTTGGCAGGCTGTCATGGCTGGGCATTCTCGGGGAGGTCGACTAGGTTTTTTTTTCCATTCTTCCTTTCTTTTCTCCCCTCCTCTTTATGCTCTAGGAGCTAGGCTTGCTGTGTGTGGCAGGGGGCTCTCTAGCGGGGGGCTGCGCTGTGGATCCGCTCTCCTGGGGATGTTGTCCGCGTGTTGGGGGGGGCAGCCTCCTTTCTGGGGCCCTGGTGTTCGCTGCCTGTTTTGTGTACTTTTCCTTTTAATACATGTGTACTGCCTCCATTTTGGCCTTTTCTTTTAGACCGCGCACTCTTTTTACAGGGCATCTGTCCGGTGGCCATCTTGTTGTGGGTTTTGACCTCTAGCGGTGACTTGGGTATCTGAACGGCACGGACGGCCTATTACACACCTCAGGGAGAGAGTGACACGTGCGGTTGTACGGGGAGAGCACCCTTAGGGAAACAGTGCGGACGGCAGCTGTACAGCACCTGGCTTGGGTGGTGAATCCTCTGGGGGGGCCCCTTGGGCGTCAGGCACGTGGGTCAGCATGGCGTCGGAAGCTGATGCTTTTTCCCCCAGACATACCTGTGTTAGCAACTGGTGCCCCTACACCTGCTGTTTCTGTGAACGCTCTGCGCTGTGTGGGCGAAAGCGGGGTAAACCTCTCCGACTCTGATTCAGGCCCAGCTGCTGCTTCTGGCCCTGATTCTGATGTGTCAGAGGATGCGGACTGTTCGGACAGTGAGGAAGATTCCGTGTCCGGTCAGGGCATAAGGTGCTTGTTGGGGCACTTATCATCGCGGTGCAGGATACTCTAAAATTGGAGGCTAAGGCGGACACATCTACAGAGATGTCGGTCCCTTTTGGGTTCTGTAAGCCAACCCGCACTGGGATGTTGTATCCTTGTGTACCTTACCTTGATAAACTTTTATACAAGGAATGGGAATGACCACAAAGGGTCTTTTCGGTCCCCAAATGTATAGCGGTCCGTTATACTTTTGAGGAGAGTTTCCTGAAGAAATGGACTTCTTCCCCTATAGTGGACCCTCCTGTGACCAGATTAAACAAAGTGACCACGCTTCCAGTGGAGGGGCTCCTGCTTTCAATGACCCTGCGGATAGGAGGACTGAGGCTGTGGCTAGCTCCCTGTTCATGGTGGGTGGGGTCAGCAGTGTGGCCCGGGGGCTTGGTGTCACAGGGTGAGAGTCTTTTTGGAGCCTTGCTGGATGACATAGGACGTAGGAGTACTCTGTTCCCACAATTCAAGAAGGGCAAGGAGCCACATCTTAGGCATAAGCGGTTTTTCTCTTATCGTTCATGGACGGACACAGCACCCTTAATCTTGACAAGTGGGTTATGTCCCTGTTCACAGGAGAGGACTAGGCAGAAACATGTTAGATAATTAAATACATGTTACTTTAACAGAGTTGAACAGCCCCGCCCAGGGGGCGGTCCCTCCGGACATAACCCTCCTTCCTGCAGTATGCAGCCTCCGTTTCTTAACAAGCAGTACAAACCTCAAAAGGAGGGGTGGGCGACAGAGAAAAGGATTTTACAGTGAGTACAAAAAATTGTATTTTCTCTTATCCATTGACGAGACACAAAAAGTGCATTGCATCTCCAAAACTGAGCCGTAGCAAACTGGTACACCCGCAAAGCGCGTACCATGTCCATAGTATGTAGTGCAACCACTCTAGGATGCGCCGTCCGAGGACATAAGGATGAAAGAACAATATCCTCATTCAGGTGAAAAGCCGAAAACCACCCTCGGAAGAAAGTAAGGTTGCGGGCGCAACACAGTCTTATGCTTATGGAGGATCCAGTATGGCGACTTGCAAGACAAGGCCGCCAACTCAGCCTTTTGACAGAAGTAATGGCCACCAAACAAAGTCCACCTAGTGAGATAGTGCCAACAGAGGAATCTCTCTGGTGCTCTTGGTTCTTCAGGAACCTTCCTTTTGAAAAAATCAGAGTCAAAACTCATGCAGGAAGAATTTCGGTCAAGAGGGGGAAGTATATGACTAACCCCCTGCACAAAAGGTACCCGCCCGAGAATGGGCCGCAAAAGGCCACTGAAAAAAACACAGCCAAGGCTGAAAACTTCCCCCTAACGGTGCTTGAGACAGTTTACAGATCCACTCCAGGGTGGAAAAACAGCAGGACCCTGGACACAGAGTATGTCCGTGGACGTCGCCCCATCTTTTCACACAAAAAGATGTACGTCTTCCAGGTACGATGGTAGATCTTTCTGGAAGAAGACTACCGTGCCCTCAGCATGGTTGAGATGGCCGAGTCGGACAGACCCCGGTCCTCTGAAAACCTGGTTACCAAAAGCCATGCCGTGCAAGCTAGCGACTGTTCAACAGAATGATGTATGGGACCTTGAGACAGAAGGACCTCCCGCCCTGCAACCGCCAGGGTACATGCAACACCAGACACCGGAGATCGGCGTACCAAGGATGCCGAGGCCAATCTGGAGCGATTAGGATCATCGGGATCCCCTCGGCCTCCACTCTGCGGAGCAGCCGTAGAAGTAACTACAATGGAGGAAAGGCATACGTAGCCGATACTGACCCCACAGGGCCACCAACACGTCTGACGTGTCTTAACAGGAATTCCAGACCTGGCCACGAACTTCGACACCATGTGGTTGAGACGAGTGGCCTGAAGATCCATGCACCTGTGAGCCTCACCTTCTGCAAGGTAGTTGAAACATCCCGAGTGCAAAGACCATTTGCCCTGGTCCAGCATCTGGTGACTCAGGTCGTCCGCCTGCCTGTTTACCTGGTGGTACACCTAAGCCACGGCCGTGGCACTTTCCAGCTGAATACAGATCAGGCGACCTTGCAACCTCCTCGACCACGTGGAGAGGCATAGCCAGATCGCACGGAATTCTAGGACATCGATTGGTAGACAGGATTCCGCAAGAGACCAGCCACGCCGGGCCGACGACGCCCCCCTCAACCCATGAGGCTGGCGTCCGTCGTAATCACCGTCCACTGGAAGGGAAGAAATTACTTCCCGGACTGATGAGTCGGGGATCTCCGCCAACAATTCAGAAAGACTTACCTGACTTAGACTTAGGTGGCTTACCTGAATCTGACGAGATTTGTACCGCTTGGACAGTATCTTCTTCTGCAAAACACGAGTGTGGAATTGTGCATACGGTACCGCCTCGAAGGAGGCTACCAACAGGCCCAGGACTCGCACGCAAAATGGAGAGATGACCGATCGCGTGATGCCAACACCTTCACTGCAAACTGAAATGTCTGCAATTTCTCCAGGGGAAGAAAAACCTTTGCCACCGAGGAGTCCAGGATCAACCCTAGATGTTTAACACCAACCCGAATTCTTGGAGGGTCTGACTGGCTATAGACACACTGGCTATAGACACACTCTTCTAATTCTGAACCAGAAGCTGCTCTCAGAAGAAAGTCATCTAAGTAGCCCACGATGGCAAAGCCTCGCTGTCCCAGCAAAGCTAGGATCAGTGTAAGCGCCTTGGTGAAAACTCTTGGTGCTGACGCTAGATCACAAGGAGGGACCACAAAACTGATAATGGCCCTGCCCTATCGCGAAGCGCAGAAACCTCTGGTGACTTGCGCAAATTGGGACATGCAAGTATGCGTCCTTGATGGGTATCAAAATGGGAGCACAAAAGTCACATATTTATCATCATTAGTCATTTAGGTCAACATTGGATCATTCAGAGATCCTCACTGAACTTCTGGAGAGAGTTTGCTGCACTGAAAGTAAAGGGGCTGTCCCTCCAAACTTTCAGCTCATACAAAGAGAAGATTGATCAGAGATGCAGCCAAGTGGCCCATGATCACTCTGGATGAACTGCAGAGATCTACAGCTGAGGTGGGAGACTCTGTCCATATGACAACAATCAGTCGTATACTGCACAAATCTGGCCTTTATGGAAGAGTGGCAAGAAGAACGCCATTTCTTAAAGATATCCATAAAAAGTGTCATTTAAAGTTTGCCACAAGCCACCTGGGAGACACACCAAACATGTGGAAAAAGGTGCTCTGGTCAGATGAAACCAAAATCTAACATGTTATGTTTGGCGTAAAAGCAACACAGCTCATCACCCTGAACACACCATCCCCACTGTGAAACATGGTGGTGGCAGCATCATGGTTTGGGCCTGCTTTTCTTCAGCAGGGACAGCCAAAAATAATTTTGCACGCCCAATTTTTTAGTTTTTTATTTGTTAAAAAAAGTTTGAAATATCCAATAAATTTTGTTTCACTTCATGATTGTGTCCCACTTGTTGATTCATCACAAAAAATAACAGTTTTATATCTTTATGTTTGAAGCCTGAAATGTGGCAAAAGGTCGCAAAGTTCAAGGGGGCCTAATACTTTTGCAAGGCACTGTAGGTGACATGAAGCAATTGACACCACTATTTTGTAAAAATATTTCTTTGATGGTTGACTACCACATTGGATAAACAAAACCTTTCGATCAAGGATGATTGAAAAAAAAAAAAGGAAGGGTGCTGCAATAATGAAAAGATATCCTGTATCAAAAAGTTTAAACATTTTATTGGTCAAGCAACATGGTCAGTGGACATATTTGTGGGGAGACTAAAAAATGTGTATAATCTGGGTGGGGAATCCAGACAGATCAACATTTACACACACATGACAGGGACATACATGACACAAAACATGTAACAATTAGCAAAGTCCGGACGCCAGGTGATTTGGGGAGGGTCAGCTCATAACGGGAATTCCCATGGAGACAGCAAAGCTGTATAAGGAGCAATGATCCACAACCGAATCCCCCTGAAGGCTTGAGCCAAAAAAGCAGGGGGAGGGAAGATAGGACAGGGACTAGGAAACGGATCTACAGACTAACTGTGGGCAAAAAATTGAGGGATAGTGTGGAGTAGCAGGGAACAAAGTCCATCAAAGATCCAATATTTGGCTTAAACCACATAGATGAAAATGTCCGGCACTGGAGATGTTAATGTCCTGGTGATTTCATGAAGCAAATGTGTGCTGACATGAAGAATCATTTCACAACGATATAGTTCAATACATTACCACTCCTGTAAGCATCTGAGGTTCCAATGAGGCTAATTAACATCCCCTGATGGTATATTGCAGGGGAGATCCACGACACAGCTGTGTCAGGCTCAGTGTTATAGCCGGAGTCTCTGAGGGAGTGTGTAGGTGGCGAAGGCACACTGCCGCACTGGAAACCAAATGTAGATCCCAGGACTGGGGACATCTAGTGAGTATAATCTCGATTTCTGTCTCGTGTCACTAGGTACGTAAATTCGTACCACTTCCTCCTTCATATGCTCACCGTCACTATGGGGGAGTGAGGCAGTGCCGTAGTGTGGCTGGCGTCCGGGCGCAAATGACGTAAACTACTTTTAGGTTCGTCTGGACGTAATGACGGAGTACGGGCGTTCCTTTTTATAGTATCCTTCCCTCGTATCAATGCGCCTCTTTACACTAGGTTTTAAAAAACAGATTGGATGCCCACGTGCAGATGGTTGTTTTTTAATAACACTAATATAAATTAACTTTCGGTAGCACTTAACCACCACGATTTGCGTGGAGAGCAGCGCTACACACACTCTCCAACATCATATACATTTTACACATTGGACTTGCTGGCGGCATTGCATTCCCATCACGCCCAACGGAACTTACGGGCTGTCACGTGGTGTGTGATGGGGGAAGGCAATGGCGGCCACACCAAGATCTCTTTGTTGGTCAACCAAACCCCTATACACCTGTTTGAATTTACCAGGTTAGTGAATCCTGACCTTTTGGACCCATGATGTTCCCTCCACTGTGCTCCATAAAATTCTGGGCCTCATTCTTTTGGTTGTGTTGGACCTGTATGAATCAATGAGTAATTTAATGGATTCATCTATACATTTTTTGATTGGTCTCTCCCCACTTATTTTGGTCTTTGTGTTATTGAGATATTGATTTAATCTGTACATACCATGCTGCCTTCTCTTGAATCGCCTCCTGATTTCTGGATGTTTTGGAGCTGGAATAACAGTTCACATATATTTATAACATATACTCACATTTCCGATGTTTGTACAAGTTTAAACATGATTTTTGCAAAATGTGTTTGACATTGGTCTTTCATTGTCTATTCGATGTACTCGACAAAGAACTCCCTGAAAAAGACTTTTACAGTAGTTGAAACATGTACGAGTATTGTTGCAGCATTGCTTTCTTGAGGAATGATGACATATGCAATTGTTTGACCTTGACACATATGGCCTACTTCACTGTATGCATCGGGCCAGATCCACAAAACTTTTACGGTGGCGTATCTCCAGATACGCAACTTGTCTACACCGGCGTATAATTGTGTGCAATTATACGCTGGCCGCTGGGGGCGCTTCCGTTGATTTTCCGTGTTGAATATGCAAATGACCTAGATACGCCGATCCACGAACGTAGTTGCGCCCAGCGTATCAATATACGCAGTTTACGTAAGGCGTACGACCAGCGTAACTTTACCCCTCATAAAGCAGGGGTAAGTCATGTTAACGTATGGATGTCGGAACAGCGTCGTATTTTACGTAGTTTGCTTAAGTCGTGCGCGAATAGGGCTGTGATGCGTAAGTTACGTTCACTTCGGAGGCATTTTTTGACGTATCATAGGAATTCGATCGGACAGGAGTCGGAGCATGCGCACTGGGTTACGTCCACGGATGGCGCATGCGCCGTTCGTACGGACAAGCATCTACATGGGGTCAAGCCTCATAATAATACTACACGCCCACAACCTGCCTAGTTCGAAATACGCGGGCTTACGCCGGCCCATTTATGCTACGCCGCGGTAACTTAGGACGCAAGTGCTTTGTGAATACGGCACTTGCCTCTCTAAGTTGCGGCGGCGTAGCGTAAAGACGATACGCTACGCCCGCACAAAGATCCGCTGATGTCTGTGGATCTGGCCCATCATGTTTTAATTTTACATGGATTTTAAATATTTTCGATAATAATAAAATTTCCTAAACTCAATACCATTGTTTCCATTTCTAAGTGTTCTTTGGTCCCACTAAAGTCCTATCCAATTTTTCTTTTTTTTTGTTCCAATATTCATTGGGATGTTTTTCCTGCTTGATACTTTAGGCCTCTGTTAAAAAAAAAAAAAAAAAAAAAATCTCAAGGTGTGAGGCTGGCCTGTAATGAATCTTTGGACAAGGGATCATGCATAGGTGCTCACTTTTGCACGTGAGTTAGCTGCAGAGTGCAATACAGGTCCATGGGCAAAGTCCTGACCTTTTTATGTCCTTTTCTGGCCGAATGACAGTAGTGGGTGGCAAAGCCAGGAATGGGCTATAGGCTGTGACATAATTTGCTATGGTAAGTGCAGAGCTTGTTTTGTTAAATTCTGTCCAAAGATGCTGGCACTCCTATGCCTTGGACTAGGGAGGAATGTAGGCTGGGACATTTACTGTTGTGTTGCAGGAGTGCTGGCCATTTAAATTTGGCACTTCTTGTGCCATATTATGGTCACCTCAGCCTTTATGGAGGTGGTAGATACCACGTGTCACAAAAGGCATACATGAAAGATCTCTCCAATTTCTGAGGAGACCCGATAGTGTGAATTTCATCCTGGTTTACAAAAATAATTTCATATACATATGATCATATACATATCTACCTTTTATTGATGCGCTACGTTCTTGTTGAGCCTTATAGCAGCCTCAGTTGGCACACCCAAAGGTCTTCCCTGTCTTGTACGGTGACTGGCTGCACCTGCAAAATCTCTGATCCTTCAAAATGTTTTACTCAGTAATATCCTATTGGGATGAGTTTCCTGAGAAAATGTACGGTCATATTGGTGGACCCAGCCATTTCTTATCAATACACTAATGTGGCAGATTATACTGTGTTAATAAACCCAGTTTTCAAAAGGCTACAGAGCCCCCCACCCCCTAATTCCCCGCTTTTCAATTGCAATGTATCCAAAGCCTCCACCTGGTTTTACCAGGGGTACCGTATATTGAAACCTTATCCGATGCCAGCTTTGGGGATTGGGTACTGTAGGCAATCCCCCTGTTTGGTTATTTTCTTGTGCCTTTTGCATTTGTTTCTGTATTGTCCATGTTTTAGTTAAACTGCTTTTAGACTTCCCAAAAGTAAATGTCTTCTTTAATTTTTAGGAAAATTTAAGAAATTGGGATTTTTATACTTAATAAAAATCCTTTTCTTGGTGTCCTTTAATGTACATGGGTCTCACCCCTCTGTGTTCAAGATCATGCTCAATACTCCTTTCTATAAACTTAGCCATGTTCTGGTAGTGGGTGGAGTTTTCCCAGCTTTGCCTACAGTTTTTTTGGTTTACCAGTGTCCAATCCTCCTTTAGGCATCAGAATGAAGTAACTTCTGCTTTCAGCAGACTTACAGAAAAGGATTTTACAGGGAGTACAGATTATTATTAGATAACTTTTGCCCTAGCAGATTACCTTTAAAGTCTGATGCATGTCTTGTCCCTCTTGACTTCATCAGGATATCATGGTTTTAAAAGCAAGGACATGGCATATTACATAGGAAGTAATAGATTAAACCATACAGGGCCACCACGGCGGTATGTTTTAGAAATCAGGAATGAGAGCATGTAAAAGTTTTTATTTACAAAAGTTTTCATGTTCATCCACAGTATGAGAGAATAGGTTATGAATCGTAACCTATCGTACACAAATTTGGGAAGCCACATAAAATTCTGCCTTTCTCTGACCCGAGCCAACACATTGTGTCTTTAGTGTTTTTGGACATTGACTTGAAACTAGTATGCAATTTAGGAGCATTGGAGTTGACTTAAATGCAAATTTTAGTTCAGTGACTTGAAATATTGAGATTGATAAAGCCTATGAAAGAACATTTTCTTGAAGTTAGTCTTAGAATCCTACATGGTTCAGTTAATTTCCACTACATTTACAGTTTGTAGATTTTCTGTGCCAACCTCATACAGGAGCCTTTATCTTAAAATGGAACTAGACTCTCATTTAGTGCTGCAGTGTCCCATGGGCTCCCAGCCAGCTGCTGACCTTTTTGGCCTGTGTTTTTCCAGGTACCGATATTTGCTCATTTTCATTAGAGGTGGTGGGCATCTTCAGTGAGTGATCTCAGGATTTGATTCCTCACTACAAACCCATGGGTTTCATCAAAAAATACAAGCAGTCAAAAGACCTCATTTTTATTTTATTTTATATGCTCTTAAAGGAAAAAAATGTTTTGCCTAAAAATTAATGTCTGCAAGGTAGACAGACAGAATAGTGTAATGATTCTGTTAAAAAACAAGTAAATACCTAATAAATTCCTTCATCTATATCACCTCTGGTGTTCTAGTTTTTGTTTTCTCATTCACTTCTTGGTTTGCGGCTCTCGTTCATGTAAAAACTACATTTCCCAGTAGTCGGCACGCCCAGTAATTCACACCTCCTTGAAGTCTCTAACACTTAGAGAGCGTCCTGCCGCACAGTTGTAGTTCCCGTCAATGACCACCGCAGTAAAGCCTCCCTTTACGGTGGTGAGTAACAATCAGACACGCAGGAAGTGAACAGGACAGAGAAGAAATAAAGCAACTTCTGAGCAAAAACGAACAATGAGGAAGTGAAAAGAGGAATGTCTGCAGGTAAAGGATGCTTATTATGAAAAAAATAAAAAAAAAATCTTTACAACCCCTTTAAAAATCCATGCTCCCTGCATGTAACAAACTCTGAGCACAGTAGACAACTTAGAGGAGCTCCAGGCTAGCCCACCCCTCAAAACACTACAGGAGGTGGTCAGAGACTGCAGACCTACTACAAGAAATGGTCAGCAGGTAAGCATGATTTCTTTTATTTTAGAGAAAAAAAATACCAATTGGAAACATTGGTGAGTGTTTTGGCAGCAACTTGGATAGAAAACAAGTCAACATCACTGCAAAAAAAGGCATTCCAATCCCCAATCGGAAATTAGTATACTGCTTTCATATTGGTGTACGTTTCCAGAGGGAAAGATTATAGGAAAATCTCAGGAAGAAACTGGACAGAAAAAGGAGTGCAGCCCCCAATATAATAGGCACACAGTACACAAAGACTGGATAGGTGCAGCAGAGGTGGGGCTTGTGCCTCTTTACTCTCATCCCTCATACATTAAGCATGACAGTCCGGTCTCTCCTCATGTAAACTTCGGAGCACGCCTATGACCCCCCCCCCCCCCCCCCCCACAGCTCATTGCCTGAAACAGACTCTGTGCTTCATCACATGGATGTGATAACTGCTGCACCTGTGCTCTTGCATGTAACAGGGATTTGTGGCAATTGTAGTGCAACAGCGCTGGGCACAGCCAGGCCATCGGCACACGTCATCACTTCTGTGGGGGGGGAGGAGACGGGAAAGTGTCATGTGCAATCTCACTTGAGCTTGATTCTGCGCCGATTATTTTCAACACCTCTATTTTTCACTGGCCAGGTGGAGATGACTTCACTTTTGTGCTTGGGGGAGTTCATGTGGCCATTGCTGAATATTTATACATGGAGGTGTGTGTGCGCAGCTTAGTGTACAGGGCATACAGCCTAATACAATTTAATGAACAGATGTATGTTTTTATTGTTTTAAAGTCCTGGCTGTTTTTTTTTTTTACACTACTGTTCCACTGATCAGCAAGCTAAAATGGTTAGTCTGTACCTATGGAACTGGTGTTAACTTTTCACCTCTTCTATTGTGATAAAGCTGCTAAAATAACTTTCTCTGGCCATGAGTTTAGCTATTAATACGAACAAGCTAAGCTTTACCTGTGGTCTTCGGTACAGTCAGGTGTCATGCACCCTAAGCTTTTGCCTGGCTCCTCTGATTTATTTATTTAAAAAAAAAAATTGCATATATCCACGTTTTGCACACGGTTAGGCAAGTCAAGCATTTGGATGATCATAGATTCCACTGGCAAGAACATTAATTTAATCTGAACATTAATATAATTGCTCAAGTTCTAAACATGCATAGCGTTTAGGCTCGTTTACACAAAAGCTCCTTTTCTGAACGGCACAATTGAGTTTTTTTCATTACCCAGCCTGTTAACGTTTTTCTTTAAATACGCCTGTAAGCGCCTATGTGTACATTGAAACGAGGACGTTTAGAGACCAAAAAAAAAAATCCTTGTAAAACTAACTTATTTTTTTAATTGCCAGTGTGAGGCCTCAGGAGTTTGTGTTTGAAACAGCTCAAATACATGTCCCGTTATATGCACGACCTATGACAGAGATAAAAGAAGTTGCCTTGAGCTAATCTTTGGCAGAGGTGTTCCAGGAAAAATATTAGAACTTTCAGATGGGCAGTGGCTTTGGACATGCTAAAGTACCCATTTGAATTTTTTGTGAAGGTGGTATGTTGTAAATTGTCTACCAATAATTTTCTTTTTGTTTCTTCTTAGAGCATTTGTGGAGTTCTCTCGCAATCCCACAGACCGGTTTAAGACTCTCTCTGCAGTTAATCTAGCGGTTAAGATGGCAATGATGAAAGTTCCTCTTGCATTCAATGTCCATTCTGCTGAGGCCATTGAAAAAAGTTCTAAAGATGTCACTGATTTAAAATCAACCAGGTAATGTAAATTGGACGTATTTCTAAAGCCTCATACACACGATCGGACTTCCAGTGGACTTTTACGTGGATTTTGGTCTGAAGGGTCGTTGGTCGTGAACTTGTTCTGCATACAGACGGAACAACATTTTCGGTCAACAAAACATAAATGGGTTTTTTCCTGCTCTTTAGTGCTAGTGTTGTCTTAATATTTAACATTGGTTCTGAGCATGCATGTTTTGTACTTTGGATTTTAGTTGGACGGATTTGTGTACACATGATCGGATAAACCAAAGTAACAGATTTATTGTCACAGTTGGTGAGCATGAACAGCCAACATTTGTTGTCATTAATTCAGCCACGGTCGGATTATCTGACACAACACATCCATCAGACAATTATGGCCATAAAATTGGATTGTGTGTACGGGCCTTTAGAAGTTTGGTCTCTTAACTTCCCGATATAGGCGTACATTTCACAGCCAGTGTAATTGGCACCATGACCGTGTATATTTAAGGTACTGATCACTGTATTATTGTCAATGGTTCTCAAAGTGTTGTTTTGTGTCATTTTGCCCACCATACTATCGCAGTCCTGCTATAAGTCGCTCATCACCGACATTGCTAACATAAAAGTAATTAAAAATGTCAGTATATATGACATTGTTTTGTGCGAATGTTATAACTACAATCTATATACGCTCATTGGGATTTGTTTCCAAAAATATGTAGCAGAATACATATTGGCCTAAATTTATAAAGCAATTTTTTTTTTTTTATTGGATTAGGAAGTTAAAAATATTATTTTTGCCCATTTTTATTTTTTCTAATTTTGTTTATAGCACAACAAATAAAAACCACAATGGTGATCAAATGCCTCCAAAAATATGCTCTATTTGTGTTAAAAAATAAAAAAAAGTACAATGTTGCATGACCACGCACTTGTCAGTTAAAATAAGTGTCAAAAAGCAAAATATTGACTGGTCAATTGGTTAAATACAAAACCTGATGACCATTATAAATGCCTTACATGGCCACTATAAAAAAGTATGTATAATGCATATTTTACAGACTTTTGGCTCTGTAATTCCAGTGTCACTTAAAATATTTACTTTTTAATATTTATTTCAAGATTTGTTGTGGACTTTTACAAGCAGACAGTAGAGCCACTTCACGTTTCCCAGACCTTTAAAGAACTGTCAGATACCATTGAAGGGCTTGTTTTATCTATCAGTGTTACTGAGGTAAGTGCTCCAGTATAAAGTATATCAATCTATTTATTGCAGCCCCTGATTTGCGCCCTTTCCCCCTCCCGCCTCAATAGTTGTACATTTTTCTCCACAGGTAGTTGAAGTTGGCCATTTCTGGGGCTATCGTATTGATGATCGAAACTCTGATGTGCTTGGACTCCTAGCGGCAGATATTAACCACCAGGAGCTTTTGCCTTTGTCTACACGTCCTTATCCAGATCTGATTTGTTTGGCACCATTTAAAAATGATGACCATCCAGAGTACTACAGAGCCCAAATATTGTACATATCTGGAAAAGAGGCAGTGGTATGTGCCATACCAATAAACCTGAATGCTGTTCTGTTTGTCAATTATGATGAACAAAATCAATCGCTACTATTTGTGTTTAATGCTTTATTTTTATTTTTTTCTCGTTTGTTAAAGGACACAGGATTTAGTTATTCAGAGACAATTGAATTGTAGTGTCCCCTATAAAAGGATTTGGACACTAGCCAAAAAAAAATCATTGGCCAGTCTGATATAACCACTCCTACTTCAGTGTGCTTTAGTTTTTTGCTATTGTTTTAGGAGACTGGACTTTTTACCAGTGTAAGATATTTTTGTCACACTACTGATCTCTACACTGCAGCTTTTCATATGGCCTTGGAGGCCATATGCAGGCCTTGTGGTCCAAAGATTGGGGGAGGGTCCTTTCTGGAATTTTGACTTTCAGGCACTGAGCGCTGTCAATGGCACTTTCTGGTTGTAAACCCTCATTGTTTTTAACCTTAATTAATTTTATGCATTATGGTAAAAACCTTCTGTGGTGCTGCAGCCCCCCTGAGCCCCTGTTTTTACTTGCCTGATCCAGATATTTCTCTGGCTGTGAACGAGCACACCAGCACTAGATGATTTCTCGTATCCTGATTGGATAGATTAATAGCAGCGCAGCCATTGGCTCCCGCTGCTGTCAATCAAAATCGAATGGTGCAGGGGGCGTGGCCAAGTCTTGCATTCTGTGTAAATGGACACACATAAGGGACTCGGGAGTGCGTACGCACGCGTGTCCACCAAGGAGAGTGCTTCTCCAACGTGGACACTCGATGCGGGGAGGAGCCACCAGTGCTGCTGAGGGACCCCAGGAAGAGGAGGATCGTAGCCACTTTGTGCAAAACGAACTGCACAGTGGAGGTAAGTATGACATGTTAGTTTTTTTTTGTTTACAAACTTTTATTGTGGACATGTTTGTTTTTTAAACAAGAGTTTACGACCCCTTTTAATAATTGCATGCCTGAACCCTCCTGATTCTTATTCAGGTAGCCCACTTAACAATGAGATCTGTTGCTGGAATAGAAGGATCTTGGTGTACAGCTAGTACATCTGCAATACCTCATGGGTGATCAAAATCTTTCTTCCATGTAGACAGCAGTTTTTGGAGTCATAAACCACCTGTTTAACACAGGGCTCAAAATTTCAAGTCCTGAGCTACTAGCCAGGCCTCAAGAGTTACTCGCCACCAGTTGCCCCACCTAATTCATACACTACCCTGCGCCTAATTGCACCTGTAAACACGCCCTCGTAGATTATCTCATGGAATGACACTGTTAAATGTTTTATGCAGAATCAAGTTACAAGATTAAATATTACCAACAACAACTTTAACAAAATGGGACAGGGCACTGGGGGCAGACCAGAGGGACGGGGCACTGGGGGCAGACCAGAGGGACGGGGCACTGGGGGCAGACCAGAGGGACGGGGCACTGGGGGCAGACCAGAGGGACGGGGCACTGGGGGCAGACCAGAGGGACGGGGCACTGGGGGCAGACCAGAGGGACGGGGCACTGGGGGCAGACCAGAGGGACGGGGCACTGGGGGCAGACCAGAGGGACGGGGCACTGGGGGCAGACCAGAGGGACGGGGCACTGGGGGCAGACCAGAGGGACGGGGCACTGGGGGCAGACCAGAGGGACGGGGCACTGGGGGCAGACCAGAGGGACGGGGCACCGGGGGGCAGACCAGAGGGACGGGGCACCGGGGGACAGACCAGAGGGACAGGGTACTAGAACTGGGTCTATTCCCTATTCTCTTGCTGTCTCTCTCTCTCCTATTCATCTCATCATCAGGAGCCCCTGTGTGTGTGCGGCGCCACGCTTGAATGTCCGCACTTTCCCCTTTTCTTGATTGTACATCACGGGACACAGAGCGCATAGCCATTACATATGGGTTATATGGAGTACCTTCAGGTGTGGACACTGGTGTAATCAACTTCACAGGAAGTTCCTCCCTATATAACCCCCTCCCACTGAGAGTGCTTTAGTTTTTTCCGCCAGTGTCTTAGGTGTTGGTCACGTCTAGCTGTCCCTCGGAGGTCTCGGGACCCAGGATAGCTAGCCGGATCCGTCCGAAGTGCTTCAGAGCCAAGATGTACGGTACCCGGGCCCTGCTGGAGTGGGGTTTTGCCTATAATGCCTCTCCTTGGAGGGCTGGATTCTGGGCTCCAGTGCTTTAGTCTCTTCCAAGAACTAAAAGTTACTGATGCCAGGATGCTATATAGGTCCAGGGGTGTGGGTTCCTTAACACAGGACCCCGGTCCCTGAAGGTCCAAGACAATACCCACGGAGATGGGGGAAGGCTGGGCCTCTTGCATTTTGCAATACCCTGCGGCGTGGAGCAGGTAAGAGGGAACCTGCGGGACTTGGTTCGACAGTAGGTATCCCCCTGGGGGTTCTGGGTTGGCTAATGGTATGCTTGTGCATCAGCCACTATCTCCACTATGTCTGTTGAGGCAGGATGGGATTCTAATGTTTACCCAGATAACATGTAGATATATGTATACTTGTGTAAGTTATATATTTGCTACTCACCCCAGGTCTGCCTGTTAACACTGATACTGCAACCCCACATGTTTTAAAGAGGAAATTGCTGGTTAAAACTCCTGTTTCTTAGGAAGCCCATGGGGACAGCTTCCTCGCTGTGTGTGCACTACAATAAGATTAGTGCTTACCTGGTGTCTGTTGGTGCTGCATAACGCTGGTCCATGTTGTTCCTCTGCTCTGCTTCCTCCATGTGGGTTCGGCGTGTGTGCGCGCGATCGTGCGCGCGATCGTGCGCGCGATCATGCGCGCGTGTGTGCGCGCGCATACGCGCGCGCGCGTGCACGCCGCCTTTTATAGCGTCGGCGTGCGTCGGGGGGGCGGGCCAGCAGCGTCAGGGTCTGTATAAAAACTTTTCTCTGGCTGGTCTTTCCCTCCTGGAGGCAGAGGAAGAAAGGATACAGAGCGTGCAGCTGGGTCTTTTGGCCACACAGGGACACCTAGTGGCGGTTTAGTGGATCTTCAGGTCTAGGACTTAGGTCCACTATAGACCAGAAAAAAAAAAAAAAAAAAAAAAAAAAAAAAAAGGGTTTTTTTGCTTAAAGGGACTCAGCCTTAGATCCAGCAGTATCTGAGTCTACCTTGGACTCCGGCTAACGGGCATTGGTGTGTCAATACTCACAGGCTTCCTCGGTATTGCCACCTCCCAGGCGGGTAAAAAAGATTTTTTTGAAAAAAAAAAAAAAAAAAAAAAAGAGAAATATAAAAGAAAAAGAGAGAAATTAGTTCTTTTTCATTTTCTCTCATACCTGCCCTCATATTGGTTATTCCTAGCTACAACAGTCAGGTGTTGGCTATAGGGGTGACCCAAGGTTGTACAATGGCTCCAAAGGGATCTGGACCAGCCAAGGCTGCTAAAGGTACCAAAAAGCAAAAGGGGTCTCCATCGGGGTCAGAGGATTTGGGCCAGGCTTCTACGGCCCCACCCTCGCCAGTCAGGACACCGAGTGGCATAGTACAAGAGCCATTGGGGGTGCTGGGGGCAGAGGCGGCCCCCGATCCACCCATTCCCGTTTACGTGACGGAAGAAATGCTAGCAGCCACCATGTGTGGGCTAGAGAAAAGGTTAACTGCGTTGTTTTCCCGTCCTTGCCCAAGTAGCAAGCGGGCTAGATCCCCTTCACCCAGTGTGGGGTTTTCAGATGCGGAGGTCTCCTCTTCAGAGGAACGGGACCCACAAGGGGATCAGGCAGACCCAAGTCCCGACGGTTCAGACAGGGAAAATTCCACTATAGATGAATATTTTTCGGCCTCTCAAGCGGAGGGCCTGTGGATCCAGTCTTTGACAGATATGGTTCGCACTGCCTTTAAACTTCCAGTGCCAGAACTAGTAGCCCCGGAGGTATCCTCATTGGGTTCTTTAAAGGCCCCATTAACTGGTGCATCCTTTCCAATGCACCCCCTTCTGCGGAACGTGATTTACCAAGATTGGGCTCGACCTGATAGAATCTTTGTCCCTCCTAAAAGATTCTCTATTCTCTACCCTATGGAAGAGGAATATGTAAAGAAATGGGCTCTCCCTACAGTGGACGCAGCCATTTCCTGCGTGAATAAATCCCTGACTTGTCCGGTTGAAAATGTCCATATGTTCAAGGATCCGGTCGACAAGAAATTCGAGACCCTACTGAAAGCAGCTTTTACCTCAGTAGGTGCCATGGTTCAGCCAGCAGTAGCAGCCATTGGTGTTTGTCAGGCCTTGAAGGATCAGGCAAAGCATATATTGAAGGACATGCCGGCTCAGCATACTCATGAATTAGCAGAATTCCCTAGGGCTCTCTGCTTTGCAGTAGATGCTATTAAGGACTCCATCCAACAGGCATCCCGTTTATCTCTACTGATGGTTCACATGCGTCGTCTTTTGTGGCTAAAGAACTGGTCAGCAGAGGCACCCTGCAAAAAGCTTCTAGCAGGGTTTCCCTTTCATGGGGGAAGACTATTCGGGGAAGACCTAGATAAATATATCCACACCATATCAAGTGGAAAAAGTACTTCCTTACCGGTCAAGAAAAGACCGCGTGGGCCCACGTTTAAACGACAGGCCATTGCAGGCTCGGCCCCTTCGACTTCCCGTCAGTATCGACGGCCTCCCGGGCGTTCAACAGTTAATAGCCGCCCACAGGGACAAGCCGCGGCAAACAAGAGGCCCTGGTCTCGCAAGCCGGCTAAACCAGTCATCAAATCAGATTCATGAAGGGGCGCCCCCACTCTCTTGGGTGGGGGGAAGACTTCAGTTTTTCTCCGAAGTCTGGAAGGCCAGAATTCCCGACTCTTGGGTTCGGTCCGTAGTAGCCTCAGGCTACAAACTAGAGTTTCGAGAAATCCCCCCTCCTCATTTTCAGGGGTCAAGTCTTCCAAGCGACCCGTTAAAGAGGGCCTCTCTCGTAAAGGCGTTGGATCGCCTCTTGCTCCAAGGAGTAATTGTAGAAGTACCAACCCAAGAAAGGGGTCTGGGATTCTACTCCAACCTTTTTGTTATACCAAAACCCAATGGCGACGTCAGGCCTATATTAGACCTCAAACGCCTAAATCGCTTTCTAAGGATTCAGACCTTCCGTATGGACTCCATACGTTCAGTGACAACCAGCCTGCATCAGGGCGACTTCCTAGCATCTATAGACATAAAGGATGCATATCTGCATGTGCCAATTTACCCAGCACATCACAAGTTTCTTCGTTTTACGATAAACCAAAGTCATTATCAGTTCGTAGCCCTCCCTTTCGGGTTGGCAACAGCTCCACGGGTATTCACAAAGGTGTTAGCCCCGGTACTAGCCGTCCTAAGGACAGAAGGCATCTTGGTCCTAGCATACCTGGACGATCTCCTGGTTATCGACAGTTCAGCTTCCAACCTCAATCATGCAGTAGTCCGCACAGTGCGGCATCTAGAAGAGTTCGGGTGGATTGTGAACCAAGAAAAATCAAGGTTACATCCCACAAGACAGTTGGAATATCTAGGCTTTCGGTTAGATACAGAATGCCAGAAGGTATTTTTACCTCAAGAGAAGATCAGGTCGTTGATTCAAACGATTCAAATAGTCTTAGGCAAAAAGAAGCCGACTATTCGCCTATGCATGCGACTGCTGGGGAAGATGGTGGCCGCCTTCGAAGCAGCGCCCTACGCCCAGATCCATACCAGAATTCTGCAAGCAGCTATTCTCTCTGCTTGGAACAAGTCCATACAGGCATTAGACCGTCCATTAGTTCTTTCTCCAGAAGTCAGGCACAGCCTGTACTGGTGGCTGATCCCTCAAAAATTATCAAAAGGGAAAACCTTTTGCCCCATCTCGTGGAAAATAGTAACCACAGATGCCAGCCTAACAGGTTGGGGGGCAATCTTAGGAAAACGGACCCAGCAGGGACAGTGGTCAGAGGCAGAAAGTCTGCTTCCCATCAATGTCCTAGAGATCAGAGCTGTTCGGTTGGCCCTGGTCGCCTGGACTCTCCCCCTGCAGGGTCTGCCAGTAAGGATACAGTCCGACAATGCCACGGCGGTGGCATACATAAACCACCAGGGGGGCACAAAGAGCCTGGCGGCTCAAAGGGAAGTAAACCTAATTTTTGCATGGGCCGAAGCCCATGTACCCTGCATCTCAGCAGTGTTCATCCCAGGGATAGACAATTCTCAAGCAGATTTTTTGAGTCGTCAACAGTTGCTCCCGGGAGAGTGGTCTCTTCACCCCCAGGTATTCCAAGAGATTTGCCAAAGATTCGGAGTTCCCGATGTGGACATCATGGCAACAAGATTCAACAAGAAATTGGACAAATTTGTATCCCGAGCCAGGGACCCCTCGGCCTACGGGACCGATGCGTTGGTTTGCCCCTGGCACCAGTTTTCTCTCCTGTATGCGTTCCCTCCACTACAGATGATTCCCCGCCTTCTACGAAGGATCAGGGTGGAGCGCAGGCCGGTGATCCTGGTGGCCCCAGCCTGGCCCAGAAGGGCTTGGTACGCACTCATCGTGAGGATGTCAGTAAGGGCACCGTGGCCACTCCCCCTGCGCCCAGATCTGCTGTCTCAGGGCCCGATCTACCACCCTGCTTCACAGCAGCTAAATTTGATGGCTTGGCGGCTGAATCTCTAATTCTTAAGGGCAGAGGCCTCTCGGCCCAAGTCATATCTACGTTAATTCAAGCTAGAAAGCCAGTCTCTAGAAATATCTATTACAGAGTCTGGAGAACCTATGTGGAGTGGTGCGAGTCTCAAGGAGGGCATCCTCGCAAGTTTTTTATTGACAGGATCTTGCGATTCCTCCAGGTTGGCGTTGACAAGGGGTTGGCTCTTAGTACTCTAAAGGGGCAGGTGTCTGCCTTATCGATATGGTTTCAAAGGCCTTTGGCCACACATTCGCTTGTAAAAACCTTTTTGCAGGGGGTCTTGCATGTAAATCCCCCTATTAGAGCTCCCCTCTGCCCCTGGAATTTAAATCTGGTCTTGTCAGCTTTACAAAAGCAGCCGTTTGAACCTCTGACAGAAATCCCTCTTGTGCTGCTAACCCGAAAGTTGGTTTTCTTGGTGGCTATGGCTTCGGCCAGAAGGGTCTCCGAGCTGGCAGCCTTGTCTTGCAGGGAACCGTACCTTATTCTGCATAAGGACAGAGTGGTTCTGCGGCCTCAGCCTTCTTTCCTTCCTAAGGTCATATCCAGTTTTCACTTGAATCAGGACCTAGTCCTACCATCCTTCTTTCCTACTCCCCAGTCCAGAGAGGAAAGATTGCTTCATACTTTGGATGTGGTCCGAGCCATGAGGGTTTATCTCAAGGCTACAGAAAAGATTAGGAAAACAGATGTGCTTTTCATTCTTCCGGATGGCCCCAAGAAGGGTCAGCCGGCTGCCAAGTCTTCCTTGGCTAGGTGGATTAAGCAGCTGATTTTTCAGGCCTATGGTCTGAAGCGCGTTCCACCTCCCTTATCAGTTAAAGCCCATTCTACGAGGGCCATGAGTGCCTCTTGGGCGGCACACCATCAGATCTCTATGGCACAGGTTTGCAAAGCGGCAACCTGGTCTTCCGTACATACGTTTACTAAATTTTATAAGTTGGACGTCACAAAGGCTGCGGACGCAGCATTTGGGCAGGCGGTCCTACGGGCAGCAGTATAGAATCCTCTGGCCCGGTTCACGCCCCCTTTTTCTGTTGGTGGAGCTATTTTACCTCCTGATATAGTTTCTGTTTGGCTATTTTTTGCCTTACGGTCTCCCTCCCTTCATAGAGCATTGCTTTGGGACATCCCATATGTAATGGCTATGCGCTCTGTGTCCCGTGATGTACAATCAAGAAAAAGGGATTTTTAATAACAGCTTACCTGTAAAATCCTTTTCTTGGAGTACATCACGGGACACAGAGCTCCCACCCCTCTTTGTGGGAACATTGTGTAACCTCAGAGAAATTGCTTGCTACAAAACTAAAGCACTCTCAGTGGGAGGGGGTTATATAGGGAGGAACTTCCTGTGAAGTTGATTACACCAGTGTCCACACCTGAAGGTACTCCATATAACCCATATGTAATGGCTATGCGCTCTGTGTCCCGTGATGTACTCCAAGAAAAGGATTTTACAGGTAAGCTGTTATTAAAAATCCCTTTTTATTCAGGCTGGCAGTGAGGAGAGGAGCTGCAGCACAGTGGGAGGGAGTACAATCCAGCGCTGAGATCCACACAACTGCACAGCCATTGACACCATAGCACAGCACACATTGAGACCGGTCTGTTCACAGTGCTCAGGCTGAACTGGTGGACACTTACATAGAGCACAAGGAGAAGAAAACTGCACAAACTGGAAGGCTGCCGCTCTCATGTCAGGGCAACTTTCAGTGAGCGCTGCACCGGAGTGGTAATTTTCGCAATCCTCCACCTCACTCGCCCCCAGCTTAAATCCACTCGCCAAATGCTAGTAGGCGAGTGGAAATTTTGAGGGCTGGTTTAACATATGCCCCCACTTATTACTATTGTTTTTTTCCCCTAAGTTCTTTTGGAAACTTTTTAGCTTTAAACTGGACATTCTCTCACTTTTAGTGCAAAAATGGCAATGACATATAATGGATTGCAAATAAACAAGTACAATTCCCTAGGTCAACGCCGGTATCCCCAGCAATGAATAACCAGATAATCCAGTTAAATATAATGCATCAGACATAGGAAATTAGAAAAAGTTATAAATGGACCTATTATGGCCACAGAAGATGCAGATATACTAGGATATTCTTGCAAGAAGTATTATTCTCGGCACAGAAACAAATTGTGGAGAAATGGATTCAGCCCAAACCACTGACACTAAGCCACTGGGTGAGAGCAGTAAACCAGGTTTTCCCACACGAAGGAATAATGTATTAACAAAAGGGAAATTTGCAAAAATATGAAAACATATGGGCAAAGTGGAATAGATCTTATTTAACCATGGATACAGGAAAATAATGTATAAGTTGAATAGAAGATGGAAGAAAATGGTGACTTTAGGATGGATGAGAGGGAATGGAATGAGAGAGAATGGAAATGAAATTGGAAATCTGTGACAAAATGTAAGATACTGTAATAAAACAAAATGTAAAATTATGTAAATGAATATGTAAGTAAAATTTGTAATAAAGAGTATTGAAGAAGTAAACAAAAAAGGTATACTCCCAGTTTCCCATACAAATGTGTAAAGCGTATGGGCTTAATCCCTGAACCCAGATTTTTTAGTGGTTGTACGCATTTCAACCCAGGGGTTCCCATTCCTGGAAAAAGACAGAGTTTATGTTGTATGCCACTGATGTGCAGATGTTCATGTGACCTTGAGATTTCAAGTGTCTGGCTGTTGTAGCCATGATTCTAAATTGAATACTTAAGTAAATGTTTAAATCCAAGAAAATATTTTCCAACGACCAGTTATGGAAAAGGTAAAATTCTGTCCTAAACTGGTTGAAAAACCTTTATGATAGTTTTCTTACCTTTTTAAATGAAAAGTTCAGCCTAACACTAAAATCACTACATCTATAGACATCCACAATCGAACTCTAAGGCCCCGTACACACGAGCAAATAGATTTGTTCAAATCGGCCGGACCGACCGATTTGAACAAATCTGTCTGCTGGCCGTTTTGGTTTGATCGCTGTACACATGATCCATTCGACGCATGTGCGAGAAGATATGTCTGCTGGTTAGCGTACTAACCAGCAGACATATCAGGTTGACGGATTCCCAGCCGACAGATTTTAAAGCATGCTTTAAAATCTGTCGGCTGGCCAAATCCGTCTGCTCGCCCGTACACACGATCGAATCTGTCTGCTGGGACGGTCGGGCCGACCGTTTCCAGCAGATATATTTGGTCGTGTGTATGCGGCCTTACCCTGTAAAGTAAAAATCGTAATATAGACCTTTTTAGAAAACAACCCCAGCTGAGATGTCAGCTGCTTCTTTCCTGTGGAGGCGGGATCAGTGTACTGATCTCTACACTGCAGCTTTTCATATTGCCTTGGAGGCCATATGCAGGCCTTGTGGTCCAAAGATTGGGGGAGGGTCCTTTCTGGAATTTTGACTTTCAGGCACTGAGTGCTGTCAATGGCACTTTCTGGTTGTAAACCCTCATTGTTTTTAACCTTAATTAATTCTATGCATTATTGTAAAAACCTAATCCGTCTGCTCGCCCGTACACACGATCGAATCTGTCTGCTGGGACGGTCGGGCCGACCGTTTCCAGCAGATAGATTTGATCGTGTGTATGCGGCCTTACCCTGTAAAGTAAAAATCTGTATACAGACCTTTTTAGAAAACAACCCCAGCTGAGATGTCAGCTGCTTCTTTCCTGTGGAGGCGGGAGTAGAGGACACAACAGACAACGAAAGCCCCATAGTATCTATGGTTGACATCGCTTCCCATTCATTTCACAGCTATTGTTGGCCGTGTCCTCTGCAGAGCTTTCACCGCTAGAGACCGGACCGGAGTGGCTTTACAAAAGGTATGTATACTCATTTCTTTTTTACAGGTGGTCTAGATAGGTTAGTGTTAGATTGTGGATGTAGCGATTTTAGTGTTAGGCTGGACTTCTCCTTTAATGCCTTCTAAGCATTAAGATAACAAACCTGTTGCACAAAATCCCCAGCACTTGGCAATTTCATTAAGTAGTAAAAATGAATGTGCTTGCCAAGAATTGTCAAACCTCACCCTTGTATCAATCCTTGTCAAAACGTACTGGAAGACCATTCTGTATAAAAGATATTTAAAAAAAGACTATTGTATTGTACTGTACCCCTTCCTCCGAATATCTAGAATAGCTGTTCATCAGAATATAATACAGTTGCTCTTATTTTTATTTTTTTCATTTTATTTTTATCTTACCCAGGAATTCGTTCGGTTTCCAAAAAGCATTGTGCTCACATACAAAGTGATTTAAAACTTTGTGAATTTTTGGTACTACACTCTACCTTTTTATTTCATGTACTTTTTGGATAACTTGTTGGTTAATTTTCCACTAGGTGTTTTTTGTGGACTATGGCAATCAATCAAAAGTTGAAATGAGCTCTTTGAGGAACATTCCCAGCCATCTTCTGGATCTCCCTTTTCAGGTCAAGTTATGTTTTTTAATAATTTTCTTTTTAAATGTAATGTTCAGAAAATTGCATACAGAATAGGTTCCTACTGATGAACAATATCGCCCATGGGTCATTGGGAACTTCTGAACCCTGAATCTCTTTGATCCAATATAGTATGGTCAACCAATATGGGCAAATGCGCGGGCATAACCACCAAACATGAGTGTGTGTTGCCTGCTCTCTGCATCCCTGCCAACAGAGTCCTGAAAAGATTTAGCACCACTGGGGTGTAGTGCCACCTCGTCAGCAATTTATAATTTACCTCCACAGTTTTGGAGGACATAAGAGATGTGGGCTAATTGGAGAATTGTGTTTCCGAGAGAGGATTTTGTAGGTCTTGTTCCTATTTGGATAAGAAGGAAGGCCACTCCTTTTGAGGTTAGTGACAATAGTACCTGGTAGGAGAGGTTATTTATGGCTCATTCATGCTAATCCATGCCTTAATTATGCTCATCCATGGGCTCATTCTTGCTCATCCATGCATAATCGGTGTCCATTTATGCCACATCTGTGCCTCCTTGGTGCCACATTCATGCCACATCAGTGCTCGTTGGTGCCACATTAATGCCACGTCAATGCTCATTGGTGCCACATTCATGCCATGTCAATGCTCATCGGTGCAACTACAGTGCCTCATAAGTGTAATATGTAGTCAAATTAGATTTAAAATGTATGCCCCTAGAACACCTGATGATCTCTGTATGTGGCCAGGCTGTGGAAAAGTCTCACATGTGGTTACGCCATACTCTGAAGGAATAGTAGAATGTATTTTTGGGTATAGTTGGAAGTATGCATATGCTGTGTGTGATAGATACATCTGTTAATATGACACGTTTGTGGGGGGAAAAAATATATATATATATATATATATATATATATATTTTTTTTTTTGTTTGTTTTGTTTTCATTAAGTAGGTCAAAATAAATGTAAACTATTACTGAAAGATTTACATCTACTAAAACAATATCAAATAACTCATCGCGTTTCTTGTTGCTGACCTCCTGCAGCTGCATAGAATTTCTGGAGATTGGTGTGGAGAGGGTGACAACGACAAAGTGGATCACACATGACATACTGACGGCCTGTCTCATTTCTTGAGACAAGCCAAATACAAAGAACACCCCCCCCCCCCCCATTAAATTAACAGTTTTAGGGAAGTAAACATTTCAAGGTATTTAGTAAGAGGCATGGCGAGTTTTTTGAAGTCATAATTTTTCCCCACAATTCTTTGCAAAATTATATATATATTTATATTGTTTATCATTGGAGCTTTATAATCACACTCTTCCACAATTCAGGCCCTGGAGTTCAAGATCTGTAAGATGCGCCCCTCTGCAAAGTCAATGATCTGTGGAGAGCAGTGGAGTCGTGAAGCCTGCTTGAAGTTTAACTCCTTAGTTAATGGTTCTGCTCTTGTGGTGAAAGTGTTCTCCATTGTACATAACATTCTGCATGTTGATGTCTACCGCTACCATGAAGATCTTGAGGAAGTCAGTTTAAGAGATATACTTATTGCAGATGGTTATGCTGAGTCTGCAGAGGAGACATTTGAATCAAAAGTATGTAATTTTACTGAGCGTTATCGTGTATTTAGCATTATCTGTGTTGGTATATAGAAGAGAGAGAGCTTCAATTTAGGACCTCTATGTGCCAGACAACTTGTTTGTTTTGTGAACTGATGCCTTTTACAGCTATGTCTCCAAGTCAATAAAGGTTAGGGAAATGTAATACCTGAGGGGGGGACTCTAGTATGTCTCTACAATAGATGAGCACTGGCAAAAAAAAACATGTTTTTAAGCCATCCCCCATATAACTCCACCTTCAACCATCATGCCCCAGATTTTTGCTAGTGTCTTAGGCAGTTAAGCACCTTGTTTTGATTGAGAAAAATGCAAGAAAAATGTTCTCTTCCGTTCATGGACAGATAAAGCAGCAATCTTGGCAGTAGGGTATTAGACTTCTTTTAGGAGAGGACTAGACAGAAAACATGTGTTAAACACACATCAGAACTGTAAAGTACCGCCCCGGGAGCGGTCCCTCTAGGTACAATCCCTCTCCCTGCATGTAGCAGCTCAGTTTTTTTCTGCCTAACATAGGACCTAGCTCCCTGTGGGCCCATTGATCCTGGAGTTTTTTTCTAATTTTTGTTCCTGAGATCAAATGCTGACTGGGTGACAGGCTGGACATCAGATCCTTGTAGTCCCCCCCAGTTTCTGCCATTGAGCGTGTGCAGACCTTTAGCTACGCGCTGGACGGCCAAGACATGCCCCGTTGCACAATGGGGGTGGCCGGTGATCTACATGCTTCAGGGCACACATATGACCGGGCTATATGTCCGGTGGCCTGCTCCCTGTTCACCATGGTGGGGTCAGTAGTGCGTCCTGTTGTGGCCAGGGCCCTGGTGTCAGACACTTACTGAATGGGCAAAAATGTTGCACCACGGGTTAAAGGAGCATTAGGCTCCCCCGTACTGTGTGGAACTGTCTGACCAGTTGGTACAGGACCTTAAGTTTGTAAGTCAGCCTTGGATACAATTCCCTTGCTATCCAGAGCCTTGGTCTATGCAGTGTTGCGCCGCCTGATCTGGCTAAAGTGTTGGTTTGAGGACCAATCTTCTAAGAAGGCTCTGCTGGATTTACCTTTTAAGGGTGAGAGACTTTTTGGAGCCTCTCTGGATGACATTATCAAAGATGCCATGGGAGGTAACAGCACTCTGCTCTCGCAATCCAGAAAGGTTAAGGAGCCACGCAGTAGGCAGGGGCCCTCCTTCACCGTGCATAAGCGTTTTTTCGAACCGCCCATTGCTGCGGGTAAACGCTCCCAGGCCGATAAGACTCCTGCTGAAGGACAAAAGCGGCCATGGTTTCGCAAGCCAGCTTTCAAATCTGCATCTGCATGAAGGTCTGCCAAACCCCCCCCCCCCCCACTCGGGTGGGGGGACATCTTTGCGAATTTGCAGCTCGGTGGACATCTCTACTTTTCAACCGGTGGGTTTGCGACGTAGTTTCCTCAGGGTACAAGATAGAATTTCTCTCTTGCCCGCCAAACAGATGTTTTCCCTCCAGCTTCCTCCGATTCGTCAGGAAGCCCTATTTGGGGCAGTTCAGGATCTGCTGGTGTGTGGGGTGTTCGTACCTTCAGGATGGAATCAGTTCGCTCTGTGGTAGCTGCTCTCCATCCGGGGGATTTTCTGATGTCCTTGGACATCAAGGATGCATACCTACATGTCCCCATATGCTCCGGGCATCAGAGATTTCTGCGTTTTGCGGTCTGGGAATGGCATCAGCGCCGAGAGTGTTCACGCCTTGTTGAGACAGCGTGGAATCACTAACGTGGGCTATCTGGACAACCTCCTTCTGAGAGCAACTTTAAGCGTGGGTGGTCTGGGTGGTTCAGTCGGCCCAGGGTCACTGGACTCAGGAAGAATCCTGCTTGCCGATCAATGTCCTGGAACTTTGGTCGATCAGGCTGTGCCTCTCTACGTAGTCACAGAGGCTACAATGGCATCCAGTCAGAATCCAGTCGAACAACGCCACGGTGGTGGTGTATGTTAACCATCAGGGAGGGACAAGAAGCTTAGCGGCAGCGCCTTAGGTCGATCACATCCTGAGGTGGGCAGAAGGCAGCGTGTCGGCTCTATCGGCTGTATACATTCCTGGCGTAGAAAACTGGCATGCGGACTACCTAAGTCACCAGACGCTGGACCAAGGAGTATGGTTGCTACACTTGGAGGTGTTTCAACTCCTGTGTTTGAAATGGGGCACACCAGACGTGGACCTTCTGGCCTCGTGACTCGATCGAAATGTATTGAGATTTGTGGCCAGGTCAAGAGACCCATGGGGGAACTCTACAGATGCGTTGGTGGCCCCGTGGGGTCAGTATCGGCTAATTTATGCCTTTCCCCCTCTAAAGCTTCTTCCCCATCTGCTTCGCAGAGTGGAGGCCGAAGGGATTCCAATGATCCTTATTGCTACAGATTGGCCTTGGCGGCCCTGTTAGACCGACATAGTCTGATAGCAGATGTTCCTTGGCATCTGCCAATGCGAGAGGACCTTCTGTCGCAAGGTCCCCATACTTCATCCTGCTTTACAGTCGCTGGCTTTAACAGCATGGCTGTTGAAAGCCAGGTGCTAAGAGACCATAGCCTGTCGGATTTGGTGATATCTACCATGCTGAGTGCACGGAAGCCATCATCGCGGAAGATTTACCATCGAACAATGGAAGGCCTACATCTCTGTGTGAGGAGATGATGTGGCATCCGCGTGCATTTTTGGTTTCCAGGATCCTGCTGTTTCTACAGCGTGGGGTGGACCAAAATCTTGCCTTAAGTACAATTAAGGGGCAGATTTCAGCCTTGGCTGCCTTCTTTCAACGACCCTTGGCGGCTCACTCCCTGGTGAGTACATTTGTGCAGGGGGTTCGACATGTGGCCCCTCTGGTGCATCCTCTAATACCCCCGTGGGACTTAAATCTGGTCCTCTCAGTACTTCAGAAACCGCCTATTGAAAACATTAGAGAGATTGATTCCCTTACTGACTCTCTCTCTCTCAAAAGATAGCATTTTTGGTGCCTATTGTATCTGGATTTCTGAGCTGACAGCCTTGTCATGCAAGGCTCCCTATTTCATCCTCCACAAGGATAAGGTGGTGCTGCGTCCGCACCCTTCATTTCTTCCTAAGGTTGTTTTGCCCTTTCACCTCAATGAGGACATTGTACTCCCGTCTTTGTGTCCTTGTCCGTCGCAACCCAAAAAGGCTGCGTTGCATTCCCTGGACGTTGTCCAAGCCCTGCAAGTGTTACCTGTCTGCTATTGCTCCATTTTAGAGGTCGAACTCGCTGTTTGTTTCGGTGATTGGTCCCAAGAAAGGTCTGGCGGTCTCGTCGGCCACCATCTCTAGGTGAATTGGACAGGTCGTGATTCAGGCCTTTGCCCTAAAAGGGCTGACGCCTCCATTTTCTGTCATGGCGCATTTGACAAGGACAATAGGTGCCTCTTGGGATTTCCGACATCAAGCATCTGTTTCTCTGGTGTGTAAGGCAGCGACCTGGTCATCCGTTCACACTTTTACAAGGTTGGTGTGAGTGCATCTTCTGATGCTTGCTTCGGCCGCAAGGTTTTGCAGGCGTCTGTTTATAAGTTGCAACTTCTCTGTTGAGGAGCTCTGGTTGTTTGGGGTGAAGTTTGTTTTAATGCTGTTTCCACCCCTCGTTTTTGACATGGGGATGTCTCTACTGTCAAGATTGGTGCTGTGTTCATCCATGAACGGAAGAGAAAATAGGATTTTTGTTCTCACCATAAAATCCTTTTCTCTGAGTTCATGGACGGACATGGCACCCACCCAACCTTTTTCATGATTGTACTGCTTTTTGACAAACTGAGCTGCCACATGCAGGAAGAGGGGTTGTACATAGAGATACCGCCCCCTGGGCCTTACTGTACAGTTTTGATGTGTGTTTAACCTGTTTTCTGCCTAGTCCTCTCCTGATAAAAGGCTATTACCCTACGGTCAAGATTGCTGCTGTCTGTCCACGTTTTTTTTTTTATATAATAAGTATACTTGTTACACTTACATTTTCATTGTATCCAACATTTTTGATCCTTTCAGACCACACTGAACTGTAAGATTGTGGGACTAGCCTGAAATGTGATCTTAGGGCACTTGACTCCACACATTGTGGTGCTTTCCAGATGTATGTGTACTATTTGCTGCACAGCACTGCTCAAGTGTATATCCCTCAAATACATTATAATGTGACCCAGTCACAGAGAACTAGAATATTTAGTAAGGCCAGCCGGGCTGAAGCACTGGTAGCCACCTCACATAGACCGTTTGTCGTTTTTTTAACCACTTAAGGACCGCCTACTGCACATTTACGTCGGCAGAATGGCACGGCTGGGCACATCAACGTATATATACGTTGGTTTTAGTACCCAGCCGTGGGTCGCGGGGCGCGCGCCCGCGGGCGCGCGCCCGCGACCCGGTCCGAAGCTCCAGGACCGGGACCGCGGGATTCGCGGACCCGATCGCCGCTGCAGTGCGGCGATCCGTCCCTGGAGCGGAAGAACGGGGAGAGCCGTGTGTACACACGGCTTCCCCGTGCTTCTCTGTGGCCGGAGCATCGATCGCGTCATCCCTGTAATAGGGGGACGTGATCGATGACGTCACACCTACAGCCACACCCCCCTACAGTTGTAAACAACACATTAGGGCACACATTCCCTACAGCGCCACCTGTGGTTAACTCCCAAACTGCAACTGTCATTTCCACAGTAAACAATGCAATTTAAATGCATTTTTTGCTGTGAAAATGACAATTGTCCCAAAAATGTGTCAAAATTGTCCGAAGTGTCCGCCATATTGTCGCAGTCACGAAAAAAATCGCTGATCGCCGCTATTAGTAGTAAAAAAAAAATAATTAATAAAAATGCAATAAAACTATCCCTTATTTTGTAAACGCTATAAATTTTGCGAAAACCAACCGATAAACGCTTATTGCGATTTTTTTTACCAAAAATATGTAGAAGAATACGTATCAGCCTAAACTGAGGAAAAAAAATGTTTTTTTATATATTTTTGGGGGATATTTATTATAGCAAAAAGTAAAAAATATTGCATTTTTTTTAAATTGTCGCTCTATTTTTGTTTATAGCGCAAAAAATAAAAACCACAGAGGTGATCAAATACCACCAAAAGAAAGCTCTATTTGTGGGAAAAAAAGGACGCAAATTTTGTTTGGGAGCCACGTCGCACGACCGCGCAATTGTCTGTTAAAGCGACGCAGTGCCGAATCGCAAAAACCCCTTGGGTCATTTGCCAGCGTATTGGTCCGGGTCTTAAGTGGTTAAATTCCTGCCTCTTCCATCAGCAGTAACTGTTAAAGCATAGAGAATGTGGTACTGATTTTACTTTCTAGGTGACAGTGCCTGTATTCTATCCTGCCATTTAACCTAGCTGAAGCCACTAAGACTCCCTCTTATGAATCGTCTTGTGCTTCAAAAACAATTATTTGCATTCTGCTCTTTTCTGTGGTTTGGTCATCTTCAGTAACAGTTATGCAGAGTTCTGAGTAAGCAGGTCCTCATCTCACTTTGGGCCTAGTTGTCTTTTATTTTTTGCTAAATAGTGCAAAATGTCTTGGCCAGTTCTGACATTTCTCCTGTGTAAACATTTTTGTAAAAACATTTTTTTTTTTTTGCGTTTTTTGCTTCAAAATAACATGGAACCAGAGATGTGCCAATCTATCGGCCGCTGAAAATTAGAGGCTGAAAATGGGGTGATCAATGTTTTGCTGATAGAAAAAAAGGTGCCTATAATGGCATGCTGAATCCTGTTGACTTCAATGCCAAAATGCCTCTTATTAATTTTAATGCGAAAACGCAAATTGTGATGTTTGGGGGTTATTTAGCTTAAAGTGTTAACTCATATATAACACACTGCCAGAGCCTCTAGCCTGGCATAGCACACTGCTTTAGTATTATCCTGAACTATCTTCAGGCTGGTCACGTGACTCACTCCCACTGTATACCTCCAAAATGGCCCTGGAAACCGATCATGTCACCGTCCTTAAGATCTTTTTATATTATAAAAGACTATACCAGACTAATAGAGTGTCTGGCTGGGGCCATTTAGAATCTTTTATTTTACTAATGGGGGGGGGGGGGCTATAACCTTTTCACGACTGAGCCTATCTTAAAATCCATATTTTTTGCTAGAAAATTACTTGGCATCCCCCAAGAATAAAATGGTTGTTGCAATATTTTATGTCACATGGTATTTTTGCAGCGGTGTTTTAAATGCAACTTTTTGGGAAAAAGACACTTTCATGAATAAAAAAAGTAAAGTTAGTCCAATTTTTTTGTACAATGTGAAAGATGTTATGCCAAGTAAATAGATACCTAGCATGTCCATCAGGCTTTAAACAAGTACACAAGGCCAATAACGAAGGCAAGATGGTTGGGGATGGGGTTATAAAGAGTCTCACTTATGGGCTATTTTCCCAGTCAAGTTTCCCAACCTCCTGAAGGTGGCTGTATAACCTATGTCTAGAGAATTTACTACCTTCCTGTGACCCTTAATGGACTTAAAGATTGTTTTATAATTCTCCTAAAAAAAAAATCGGTAACATTTCGGATTGTGGCGCATGTTAAATGTATTTATTAATGTGGACAGATTGGCAACTATGAAGCGGAAAAAATAATCCTGTGGCATTGCTAAAATTACTCTGGCAAGACATCTGTTCTCTACATTTGCTTTAACATTTTTCCCTGAATAATTTTTTATGATTACATTTCGTCTATAGAAAGGTGATTCAGTTGGAATAGTGTAATAGCTAATCATTGATGTCTTTTAAATGTTTGAAAGCCTAATAGACCACTTTGTGTACTTCTCATAGCTGCTTGATGGCCTGCTTTTGTGTGCTAGGGAACTCCTAAACATTTGGATTTAGGTGTGTTAATCTAGATGTATTAGGCCGCGTACACACGATCGAATTTATCTGCTGAAACCGGTCCGACGGACCGCTTCAGCAGACGAATCCGATCGTGTGTACGGGCGAACAGACAGGTTTTTCCAGCAGACAAATTTTAAAGCATGCTTTAAAATCTGTCTGCTGAAACCCGTCTGTCCGACATGTCCGCTGGTTAGTACACTAACCAGCGGACATATCTGAAAAAATAGGGTTTTCCTCCGTCACAATTTGGCGGGTCGGATGTCAGCGGGCATGTCCCTGCTGACATCCGTGGCTCCATAGACCTTGATGTATTACCCGTTCAGGTCCGCCTAAAAATCTGACAGGTAGACCTTGTACGGTCCTTCCGTGTGAAAGAGGCCTAAGTGTAGTGTAGTCAGTTTAAAAAAACACCCACACAAAAATCAGCACAAGGGCTCGAGTTTAGATTCCAAGAGGCTTTATTATGGCTAATTTTGTAAGACTAAGGGCTCATGTACACACAGACTGTTGACTGCCTGTCGCAGAAAAATGTGGCAGTCAAAACGTTGCTATCTTCCGTGTTAAGTAGAGGAAGGTCCCCCAACTGCTTCTAAACTCTTGTAAAAGCCTATGTGGACATAGACACATGGTTTAGGAGCTTTGGCAAAAAAACACCAAAAGCTCCTATGCTCAAATTTAGAAGCTGTAGTGTACATGTCCTCTTACACAGCTTTTCTCAGGTTCTACAAATTAATGCAGCCCAAAACTGCTACTTAGGAAAGGTCAGAGTTGCAGAAAAAACCGAAGTATAGTCATAATATAAAAAAAACGAAATCTCATCACAGGGGACAAGACTTGTTTGTTATGTCCCTTGTGGTGTTGGCTCCTGCTTTCCTTGATATTTTCCTACATCCATCCTCTACCACCATAATCTTAGTGTAGCAGGGTTAAAAACGAACTGAGGAAATTATCATTTACTCTCAAGAGTGACTACTATGCCCACTTTTCCACCCATCACCTAACTTTCATAGAAGCTTCTGTGAGTGGGTGGGCAGGCCTTTCAATCCTGTCCATGTGCCTGTTTACTCACACTCTCCATGGGTTAGGTTGTTTTAGTTAGAAATGTAACAGGAATAATGAGACATTATTTGCTATAGAGCGAAAAAATTCAAGGTAAGGTCCCTTTCACATTTGTACGACTTCAAAGTTGCGTGATTTCGCAGCCGCGATTTTGCTGCGGTTTGCAGCCGCGATTTCAATATATGCCTGTGTAAGTGGCATCAAAATCGGACCAAAGTAGTGCAAGGACTACTTTGAAGTCGGCACTACTTAAAGTCGTGCCAGTATGAATGGTGTTCATTGAGAATGACTTGTCATACGATTTTGCAGTCCAAAATCGTGGGACAAGTCATGTAAGTGTGAAAGGGCTCTAAGAGGTAGCTCAAAAACATAGTTGTGGAATTCTAAATTTAAATTGACAAATTTAGAATCTGTCAGATTTTTTATAGGACCATTCAACTGTTTACACATTTACTCTCCTCCAGCAAAGCAATGAAATGCTGAAAGAGCTATTTTCTGTGAGTAACAGAGGTGAAATAAAACACGTGCGTGGTTTTGACAAGAAGAGAGAGAAGGAACTCATTGATGGCCTGCTCGAAAGCTACCAGAACAAGCAGTTTGGATATCCAAACAACAAGGTACCAACTTTGCTACTGCATTCAATGTTGTCTCTATGAATTTGCTTTAGTTAGTGTGTCTCCCGGAAGACCAGAAATGGGAGATTATTAAGCTAATCTATATTCTGTGCTTCAACCAAGCGGGATCCAGTTTAATGAAGTTGAGCCTTGATAATTCAGCCACATTTCAATTCTGCACCAAACATTAGCTAGCTTCCTGACAATTCCATCTAGGAATGGCCTTTCCAGATTCATTACCCATGGCTCTGTAGCGCTCAGAGGAATGGTACCAGGACCCCACACTGGACAGCCTGTAAGGTTGCTGCTCTGCACTGGTCCTTGCAGAATGCAACCTTTCCAGCAGTTTATTGCCTTGTAGACCTGTAGAGTGCTAAAATAGGTCCAGAGTATTGAAGATGGGGGAGGGGGTGTGGTTAAAGAGAATTGCTTTAAAATTTAACCGATAGAGCAGGATCGCCTCCATCAAAATCGTTATCCTACCCAAGCTCCTCTACTTGTTTCAGACGCTCCCCATCCCTGTTCCTTATGCCCAACTACGCAAGCTTCAGAGCGACATCCTGTGCTACGTCTGGAATTATAAAAAGCATAGGGTACCCTGCACGGTCATGACCACGTCGCGCAGAGAGGGAGGGCTGGCACCAACTCACCCAAATAGCCTTTTGTGGGATGCAGACGTGGAGTTGGAGCTTTGCCGCCTACTTGGCTCAATGTCCTTGCTTCGAGGGATGTGGCACAGGCTGGCCCGGGAGAGGGCTCTTAAATCTGAGTCCTCCCTGCTGAACCCTTTCATTTGTAATCCTAAACTGCCGGATAGTCTAATGCACCAGATTTCCTGGCCCTGGGCCTCCCAGAACTTATTCCATTTTGGGCACTTGGTTGACCCCGAGATCCCGTAGGCTGCAGACATTTTCGGAGCTCCAAACAAGGTACGATCTCCCGAAAGGGATGTTTTATAGCTATTTACAAATCAGACACTACGCCCAAACTATTGCCCCTCTGCTCCAATTTTTCTCAACCCTCTCCATTTGAACGCATAGTTCTCGAGGGTCGCCATCGTAGAGGACTGATTTTGGACATATACCGGATATTGAATGAGTATGATGCCAGTGCGGGGAAAACATAAATACATGCTGGGGTGGGAGAGGGAGTTGGGGGAGGAGCTGTCGCCAGAGGCCTGGCAGGCCGTCTGGAGACAGGCAACCAAAAGCTCCATGTGTACCCTGTAGAAGGAAAACGCATATAAGGTTCTCTTTTTCTGGTACCAAACCCCGGATATTCTGCACAAAATTTACCCCTCAGTCTCTGACCGTTGCTGGCGCTGCCATCAGGACAGGGGCTTCCTCTTCCACATCTATTGGGCGTGCCCTCTCATTACCCCGTTCTGGCGTTCTACACAACAACTGCTCACCCGTCTCTTTGAGACGCCGGTCCCCCAAATTATTCTTGCTGGGCATATCTCAGCCTAGACTACCTAAGCCCTATAAAAAATTACTTAGGCGCATTTTGACCGCAGCTCACTGCTTGATAGCCCTTAATTGGAAGGAAACCACACCCCCATCTCAGGAAGCCCTCTATGCCAGGGTGAAGAATGTGGAACTGATGGAGAGGATGATGGCCAGGATGCGTGATGGTCTGGACGACCATGAGGTCTGGAGGGAGTGGCATCGGCGGGAGGACGTCCCGGGGGCGGAGGCAGATGCGGTAACGTAGAGACAACTATTCTCTTGTAGCTCTTCCCTCTTTTCTCTCTAAACTTTCCTCTTTCTTTTCTTTCTTTACTTTTGTTTGACTACTGTTGCATTTAAAGCTGTGATGTCTTAAGAATGCCGGATCACCGTGCCGGGGGGTTGGGCATGAGTGGTGGCCGGGGGGGGGGGGGGGGGGGGGGGGGGGGGGGCTGGTTCCTTCCACACTACTCCACTTGTTGGTAAACTGCCATGCCAGCTGCCCTTTCATCCCCCTCTTTCCCACACTGCACTGGCCTTTGGCCTGATCCCACGTAGGGTGGGGATGGTATGCCTACCCCCTTGCACGGGACTGTGTTTTGCACTGATATTCTTGTTGTGTCTTTGGCATTATGACCTGTACACTGTTTTTTCTACCAATAATTTTTTTTTTACCGATGGACGCCTAACCGTTGGGTCAAAACCGATCATTGGTATGCAAAAGCATCGGTTAAAAAGCCGCGCATGCTCAGATTCAAGTCGACGCATGCTTGGAAGCATTGAACTTCATTTTTTTCAGCGCGTAGTTGTGTTTTACGTCACCGCGTTCTGATACAATCGTTTTTTTAACCAATGGTGTGTAGGCACATTAGACCATCAGTCAGCTTCATCGGTTAACCAATGAAAACGATCCTTAGGACCGTTCTCATCGGATGGACTGATCATGTGTACGCGGCCTTAGGGGTAGTCCCTGCTGGTAACCCCCTTATACTTCTCTAGTGATCCTCCTCCTAAGACAGGAAAGGGAATTTATTTTGACCGAAAAATTTGTTTTTCTTTACTGTGGTTATATTTTATTTTTTACTGTATTTGACTTCCCTGGGCCACCCCAAGCTCTACATTAGCACTAAAAGCTCAAGGGCATTCTGGGAGGCACAGGGGGCAAAATGCAAGAGGCAGAGAGTGTTCTCAGCCTCCTGCATTCATCTCAGATTTCTGATTTGCACATGGATGTGCAGTGCAGTCGGTGACATCACAAGTGGGGCAGAGTGCTCTGCATTCCTATGTGAGTAGACAGAACAGCTAGCTGTGAGACCTCAGGTCTGAGTATAATGGTGCTAAAGGGGACTACATGTCACAGCAGTAGCACAAAGAGCGCTTTGTAAAATTACAGTTCCATTTTGGGTCCACAGGTTTTATCAGAAAGGTTATTGTAAGACTACAGGTTTCAGCGAGTATATTAGGGCCCACTTAATATTTTTTTGTGGGGTACTGGTAAGATTAAAAGGGGTCTAATCACCTGGGGGTAACCATGCACTGGTGTCTCCCCCTCGACTGACTCATATTGCTGTACTCAGCAAGGGTCCCCTTACACCAGTGCTTCTCAATTATTTTCTGTCACGCCACCCCCCCCCCCCCCCCCCCTAGGAAGAAGAAAACATTTTGTGCCCCCCCCCCCCCGCGCGACTGTAAATAGTATCATTTGTCTATAAAATTGTTATAAGTAAACCTCTGCATACCACTGTATCCTTATTAACGTATAAGAGAATAAAAAAAGAAAGAAATGTGGATCAATTTACAACAAAGAATAGCTTTATTAACTGTAGCAGAAAAGATTTAAAGGAGCACAGGATTTATTTTAAAAAATTAAAGGAACACAATATTAAAAAAAACTTTAACCTACAAAACAAAAATATATAAAATAATTTGAGCTGATTTTTTTAATCAGAGGTTATGTCTGGATTAATGGCTACAATGAGCATGTTTTGTAATACATAGCTTTTCGAAGCGGGGTTTGAGGCAGGACACAGCAACTCTCAGCTCCTTCTCAATGTGTAGCCGAGACCTGTATTTGCTTATCAGAGCAGCAACAGCAGAGAAGCCAATCTCACACAAGTAAGATATTGCTTCTCCACACTCAGCCAGAATTCACTCAGTGTCTGGGATGTGAAACTTAGTCTCAATATGGAGTCAGATGTGATTTCTATGAACTGCTCCTCTGCAAGACTGAAACCAGTAGGAGCTGGTGCATTAAAAGGATCTCTCACCCAGTCATACTGGGAACTGTTTTCAGGGAAGTACTTTGTAAAGAATCCTATCAGTGATGAAATATGCTGCTTAAAATATGGGTTTGGGTATGGGTTGAGAGGTCCCAAATACCTTCTTCAGATAGGGAGGAACCTGGATGCAGCCTTTTGTGCAGTGTATTGCCTAGGGGTCAGAGTGTTTACTGCGGATCTGACACCTTTCACCTGTCTAGTATATTTCTGCTACATTTGGGACAACTTCCTCCAGTATGTGAGGAAAAGAATTCCTCAATTTTGTTTATTAAATATTACATCAAAGCAGCACAATGTGGGAACAATCAAATGTTACCTTCCTCCAGTACTTTTATCAAGAGCGGAATACTCATCTGCCATTGTGAGTTTACAGCACCGGTTTTTCATAATTCTTGCTGGTTTGGATTGCCTTGGTCACAAATGGTAGCGTTCACCCTCTTATCGCCCCCTTCTTAACAGAAGAGGAACCAGTGAAGGACAAGGTTGAGGAAGACAATGTTTGGTAGATGGGGACTTGAAGGACCCCAGAGTGATGTTTTTTTCCGTGACCCAAAAGGCCTTTGCTATAGTACTTGCCACCGATATTGTCTATCTCACCGCTGTTATCAGCGAGATTGACACTTGCGAGCCCCATCGCGGGAACCAGCGCCAAGCTCGGTTGCTCCTCCCGCTCACCACCCCCAATGGATTCCGCTCCTCCCGCTCACCACCCCCAATGGATTCCGCTCCTCCCGCTCGCCGCCCCCAATGGATTTCGTTCCTCCCGCTCACCGCCCCCAATGGATTCCGCTCCTCCCGCTCACCGCCCTCAATGGATTCCGCTCCTCCCTCTCACCACCCCCAATGGATTCCGCTCCTCCCGCTCACCGCCCCCAATAGATCCCACTCACCGCCCCCAGTGGATCCCGCTCCTTCCCCTCGCCACCCCCAATTGATTCCTATGGATGCGTGGCAACTTGGGGCTGTGAGCGCGAGAAGCACAGCCTCGCAGCAGTGATTTCCAGCCCCATCCCATCGTGCAGGAAACACAATATCGGTGGCAGGTACTGTAGTTGTCTGAACCTCTGCCCCAGTCTTAAGTCTTTTTCAGACTCGAACAGGTTTTCTTTATTGGATTGCCCTGTATTTGCCGCCATACATCTTCCCATCAACTCTGACCAGCTTCTCTGTCTTTGCACAACATGCTGCCACCACCATGTTTCACTGTGGGAATAGCGTGTTCAGGGTGATGTGCAGTGTTGGTTTACTGGCACCCATAGGGTCAGATTCAGCAACACTTGCGCTGGAGTATTTTGATATGCGCCGCGTAACTGTGAAGATGCGCCGTTGTATCTCCGCGGCCGTACCCACCAACCTAGATGCGCCAGAGAACGGGCCATTTCCGACGGCTTAACTTTCCGACGCCAGAGTATCGTCAGCGCATAGTTTCGCTTGGCGCATCAGTCGCGCCAATTGATTTCTCCTGCAAATATGCAAATGAGGGATTTTTCCCAATTCACGAACGGATTAGCACCATACGCTGGCTACATGCGCCGCGCATATGTCGTCCGTCCGTCGCAAAGTTATTTCTACAAATAGCTGCTTTATCTTTACTCCAGACATCCACAGGTCAACAGGAGTGCCGCTACAGCAGTGTTACCGACGATAAGAGCTAGCTGAGCACCCCCACTTGCAGGACAACACCTCTGTCCCTGCTTGTCTGTCAACTTTTACAGCCATGGAGGAAGACATCATAGGTCTCCATAGCCGAGATGACGGCTGACAGCTCCTGGCCTTTAAAGTTCAGCTTTCTCCTGTATGTTTGCGGGGAACGGGAGCAGCCATCTCAGAACAAAAGTAACTTCACAGCGGGGAGGGGGAACAGGATATACTTTAGTGCCGGAATGGCGCATCTACGGGCGCATTTAAACGCCCAACGGAACGCATTGCGCTGTCGTTTCCAAGGAAGTGGTGCCGACGGAAGTTGTGAGCATGCGCACTGGGATGCATTGACAGTCGACGCATGCGCAGGACGTTCGCCGCGGGATCGCGCCTAGTTTAAATAATACACGCCCCGTACCCGCCCAATTTGAATTCCGCCGGCTCATTTTCGATACGCTGCCGCAACTTTAGGAGCAAGTGCTTCTTGAATAACAGTACTTGCTGCTAAAATTTCGGCAGAGTAACGTAAATGAGAAGCGTTACTCCGGAGTAAAGAAACTCCCATCTACCTGAATCTGGCCCATAGCGTTTTTGCTGACCCAGAGCATTTTCTTCCACATGTTTGCTGTGTCCCCCACATGGCTTCTCCCAAACTGGAAACTGGACTTCTTATGGCTTTCTTTCAACTGTAACCCATGGTGTATGAATACTCTGCTTGTGTTCTTGTAATGTACAGGTAAGTCAAATGTTTTTCTCTTGCTCACACGTGGAACGCTGCTTTTCATTTATCCATTGTTCTTAACTGCATTTGTTGAATATTTTTTTTTTTTTGCACTAATCTTAATGTACATTTATTTGTGTCTAGGCAATCCTTTATGGACCATACCATCCCTATAAAATAATTTTTCACAGCATATTAAAAGTTTCCAAGTTCAGGTAATAAATACAGCAAATATTTACATTATTTATATTTTCACTTATTTGGCATTTAAGACACTTTAGCATTGATGTTTATAAATGTGGTCTGTGCATTACCTGTGTCTTTTCTACAGTTGTGATACCGTGTTTTCCAGCAATCGTTATGATTTAGCTAGTGCCAGAGATTTGTGTTGCCTGTTTTTTCAGCTCTTGGCAGATATCCTGGTTGGCTGCCAGCAGTGAATTCATTGTAAAATAATCACAACAGAGAAGGGGCAGATTTAAACTTTACAGTGTTTAGGGAGAAGTGAATCTCGGGTCAATGGGGTCTTGCTGTGAAACATAACTATCTGAAATCTGTCAGTTCTCACTTCTATCAGAGCAGCTCAGCAATTACAGTATATGCTGTAGAATAATTACAGTAGTAGGTCATGTAGACTTTCCTGGTATTTTGCAGGGGTTACCTAATAAAATTAGGCTTTTGTCGTTTACCAACCATTTAAACCCAATAGAAATATATACACCACTTCTAGTATGCCACTTTTTTGTTTGCTAATGTATATTTGCTATATTTAAGCTACATCCATAGATGGAGCCCATTTCGAATGGCACAAATTAACCTACATACATGTAAGGAAGTTGGGCAGATTAAAAAAAATTCCAGCATGTACCTTTCAGTCATTCCTATTTTTGTATTGGTTAAGTCGGCTATATACTCAGAAGGGAACAATGTAGGCAAGAGACAATTGGCAAGGGATAATATTTATACTTGGTTATAAGTAAAGTGGGCACATCTTGAACATGGGATGATGGGGAGAATTCTGGAAGTCTTTTATTGTAATATTCCAGGATTAGTCTGCAACCCAGTGATTTCTGCTGAGGATTTATAGAGGTCTGTACAAACATTCTAATTTTGTGGAAATTGTCACTAGTATCTCTTAAAGTGGTAGTATACTCTATACTACCACTTTTACCTACAGGTAAGCTTATAATAAGGCTTACATGTAGGTATAAAGAATATCGCCTAAACCTGAACAGTTTAGGAGATATTCCCCTCGCAATGCGCGGCTGATTGCAGCGGCGCGTGCGCAGGGGGATCCTCGGCGAAAGGGCCGGCAGCCGCCGTACCTTGCCAAAATAAAATCTCCCGCGCGCATGCAGCTAGTATGCGGTGCATACAAGCTCATTATGGCTTTTGCTTTTCAGGTGTAAAAAAAAAAAAAAACGCTTTAAGTTTGAATATACAGTTGGGTCTGCATATATTTGGCCACAGGCACAATTGTTATACTTTTGGCTCAGTATGCCACCAGAGAAAAAAAAAATGAAACAATCCAAATTAATCTGAAGTGCAGACTTTTAGCTTTAATTCAAGGGCTTTAACATAAATATCAAGTACAAATTTTACATCCATTTTTATACACAGTCCCCCCATTTTCAGGGGCAAACAAAATACAATCATAAATTAAATGTTCATTTTTAATATGTTGAGAATCCTTTACTGACTGCCTGAAGTCTGAGACCCATGGACATTAGCAAAAACTGGGTTTCCTCCTTTCTGGTGCTTTGCCAGGCTCTAACTGCAGCTGTCTTCAGTTGGTCTTTGTGTGTCTTTCTGCTATTTAGTTTTGCCTTCAACAATTGAAATATATGCTTAATTGGGTTAAGATCAGGTGATTGACTTGACCATTGCAGAATATTCCACTTATTTTCCCCCAAGAGCTCCTGGGTTGCTTTTTGAAGTGTGTTTTGGATCATTGGCCATCTGTACTGTGAAGTGTCATCCAATCAACTTTGCTGCATTTGGCTGAATCTGGGCTGACCATATACTGTATTTTTAAACATTGCAGAATTCATCCGGATGTTTATCTTCTGTCACATCATCAATAAACACCAATGACCCAGTGCCATTGAAAGCCATACATGTCCATGACATCACACTGCCTCCAGCATGTTTAACACGTGAATTTGCTTGAGCTGTTCCAAGCCTTCTTCACTCTTTGTTCTTCCTGTCATACTGGTACAGATTTATCCGTCCAAAGAATGCTTTTCCAGAACTGATCTGGCTTTTTTAGATGTTATTTGGCAAAATCTAATTTGGCTTTTCTATTCTTGAGACTTATGAATGGTTTGCACTTTGTGGTGACCCCACTGTATTTGCTCTCATGAAGTCTTCTCTTGATTCTAGACTTTGACAATGATACACCCATCTCCTAGAGAGTGTCTTTCACTTGTCTGGATTTTGTGAATAGGTTTTTCTTTACCATAGAGAGGATCCTGTGATCATCCACCACTGTTGTCTTCCATTGACGTCCAGGCTATTTTATGTTGCTATTTCCTCAAAGTGTACAGAACTGTTGATTTGGCCACTCCTAATATTGCCGCTATATCGCTGATGTATTTTTCCTTTTTAAAGCCTTACGATGGCTGTTTGCATGGACAGCTCCTTTTCAACCCATGATGTAGATTCAGTGCAATAGATTCCAACTGCAAATACCACACTTAAAATCAACTCTGGACCATATACCTGCTTAATTGATGAAGAAATAACAAAGGAGTAGCCCACACCTGGCCATGAAACATATTTTGATTCAATTGTCCAATTACTTTTGTTCCTTTGAAAAAGAGGAGATGGCTAATCTTAAGAGCTGTAATTCCTAAACCCATCCTCCGATTTGGATGTTCATACTCTCAGATTAAACGTAAAAGTGCGCTTTCAGCCCATAGCCCTTTATAGAATTATTTTTATATATATATATATATATATATATATATATATATAGTACAGACCAAAAGTTTGGACACACCTCATTCCAAGAGTTTTCTTAATTTTCATGACTATGAAAATTGTAGTCACACTGAAGGCATCAAAACTATGAATCAACACATGTGGAATTAAATACATAACAAAAAAGTGTGAAACAACTGAAAATATGTCATATTCTAGGTTCTTCAAAGTAGCCACCTTTTGCAGCAGACACATCTCTAGAGCAACTGTTAAAGGGGTTGTAAAGACAAAAGTATTTTCCTCTTAAATTGAAGTCTGACAGTAGCAGATAAAGTAAAAAGTAATGTTTTGCATTATAACTAGTTTGATACCTGTTGAAATCGAGCTGTTTTATTCACCTCTGTCACTCCTGAATCGTTATTCTCACTGACTTCCTGGTTTGCGGTTCTTGCTACATCACGGCCTAATGGGAACTACGGTTCCCATTCGGCTTAGCCTCCATGACTGTGAGAGATAAGAGAGCATCTTTACACAGGGCTGTAGTCATAGAGAGGGGGTGAGCACATTCTGCTTTCCACCATGCAAAACAGCTCAGGTACTGATGGAAAGCAACCAGAGGAGAGACAGGAAATGGCATTTTCAAACCTGGATTACTGTATTTTGGAGGTCAAAAGGAAAAACGAGGTAAGTGATATTTAAATGCTCTAGCTTACAGCAATCAATTGAACTAATAAAAAATTAACCTTTAGTGTTCATTTAAGAGGAGATTGTGTGAATCAGGCCTTAATGGTAGAACATCTGCTAGGAAACCACTGCTAAAGAAAGGCAACAAGCAGAAGAGACTTGTGTGGGCTAAAGAACACAAGGAATGGACATTAGACCAGTGGAAATCTGTGCTTTGGTCTGATGAGTCTAAATTTGAGATCTTTGGTTCCAACCACCGTGTCTTTGTGCGACACAGAAAAGGTGAACGGATGCACTCTACATGCCTGGTTCCCACCGTGAAGCATGGAGGAGGAGGTGTGATGGTGTGGGGGTGCTTTGCTGGTGACACTGTTGAGTATTTATTCAAAATTGAAGGCATACTGAACCAGCATGGCTACCACAGCATCTTGCAGCGGCATGCTATTCCATCCGGTTTGCGTTTAGTTGGACCATCATTTATTTTTCAACAGGACAATGACCCCAAACACACCTCCAGGCTGTGTAAGGGCTTTTTGACCAAGAAGGAGAGTGATTGGGTGCTGCGCCAGATGACCTGGCCTCCACAGTCACCGGACCTGAACCCAATCAAGATGGTTTGGGGTGAGCTGGACCGCAGAGTGAAGGCAAAAGGGCCAACAAGTGCTAAGCATCTCTGGGAACTCATTTCAGGTGACTACCTTTTGAAGCTCATCAAGAGAATGCCAAGAGTGTGCAAAGCAGTAATTAAAGCAAAAGGTAGCTACTTTTAAGAACCTAGAATATGACTTATTTTCAGTTGTTTCACACTTTTTTGTTATGTATATAATTCCACATGTGTTAATTCATAGTTTTAATGCCTTTAGTGTGAATCTACAATTTTCATAGTCATGGAGAGTCTTGGAATGAGAAGGTGTGTCCAAACTTTTGGTCTGTACTGTATATATATATGTCTTTTATAATCTAAAATGTGTGTCTTTGTCCAAATAATATATATGGACCCAATGGTATGTATGTTATGGAGAAGTAGATTATCCATTTTCATTATGTAATTGTATTCCAGTATATTTTAGAGTTTGTGTTTGAGAAAGACACCCGTTAAGCTGATGGTTTCCATCCTTACAACCTGTTTTACTTCTCTAGTTAGTTTGCTACTATACATGAAATGCTTTGTTGGGAATTATCAGCAATCACATTTTTGTTTTTAAATCTTAGATCTGTTTGGATTGAGAAAGAAAGTATCAACTCTGTAGTTGTTAACGATGCTCCGGAGGAAACTCATCAAAGAATGTTTGTTGCCGCATCCCTTTCCGTAAATTCAACTGGTAATTGGATCACCTTCATGTTGCCATCGTTTATTAACCACTTGCTTACTGGGCACATATACCCCCTTCCTGCCCAGGCGAAATTTCAGCTTTAAGCACTGCGACGCTCTAAATTAAAATTGCGTGGTCGTGCGACGTGCTTCCCAAACAAAATTGACGTCCTTTTTTTCCCCACAAATATAGCTTTCTTTTAGTGGTATTTGATCACCTCTGCGGTTTTTATTTTTTTGCGCTATAAACAAAAAAAGCGACAATTTTGAAGAAAAAAAAACACAACACAATATTTTTTACTTTTTTGCTATAATTAATATCCCATTTAAAAAAAAAAAAAAAAATTTTCTCAGTTTAGGCCGATATGTATTCTACATTATTTTGGTAAAAAAAAATAAAAAAAATCGCAATAAGCGTATAGTGATTGGTTTGCGCAAAAGTTATAGTGACTACAAAATAGGGGATAGAATTCTGAACTTTTTTTTTTTTTTTTTTACTAGTAATACGGCGATCTGCGAATTTTGTCAGGACTGCGATATTGCGGCGGACACTTTTGACACATTTTTGGGACCATTCACATAAATACAGCGATCAGTGCTATAAAAAATGCATTGATTACTGTATAAATGTGACTGGCAGGGAAGGGGTTAACACTAGGGGGCACGGAAGGGGTTAAATGTGTATCCTGGGTGTGTTCTAACTGTGTGTGGTGGGGGACTGACTGGGGGAGGTGACCAATGCTGTGTCCCTATGTACAAGGGACCCAGCATCTGTCACCTCTCCCTGACAGGACATGGAGCTCTGCCCCCTAGTGGCTGGACGACTGGAGGACGTCATATGACATCCTCCTGGATTTACAGAGCCACCGTCATTTGACAATGGCCCGGGGCTCAAGAAGTTAAAGCAAAAAAATATACATTTTAATCAAATGGCCAAATTTAGTGGAAGTACTTCTATTTGGACTCTTAATTGCAAATAAATTAAAATTTTGTTTACCTTGTGATCGACGCAATCCAGCCAAGACTTCTGGAAAATAAACAGTTGGCCACAGTTGAGCCATGCAGCCTTCTTAATAACCTCCCCCAACATGTGATCATTATGAAGTCATCTATTTTCTATGGTCAGATGGCATCCATTTTTGGACAGCATTGCAGTGTAGGACCTGACAGGATGACCATGCTGTCACTCCTGTCAGAATTCTGCTGTTCTGTTAGACATTCAGTTCAGGCTTTCAGATGCTTATCAGAGTGGAATCCACAATCAGTGGTGGTCACTGTTTAGCTTTCTCTTTGAGCCTGTCGCAATAAAAGGTGTCACAGTAAGGCCCCTTTCACACGGCTGTTCCATATGTCTATTTTTCATCCATCTGTTGACAGATGAACAACCGACATACATGTATCTCTACATGAGAGACCCCGCTGTTCCTTCCGCAGACCCCCCTCCTGACGTCTGAAAGGGAGTGAACTGGCCTTTTTGTTTTTAGAATGTTTGTAGACCCCTGCACTAAGGAGAAGATTGTTCAATCTTTGCATGTGGTCTACACTACCTGAAGTTTATGGCTTCGTTTTGGGAGTCTGGTTGGTTGGTTCAGCCTGTGGGTCCTTGCAAGGGGCAGGCCGCTTCCACAAATTTTTTAGGCCTATGGCCTTCAAGACATGTTTCCTTGCCCATTCATCAGGACTGTCAGTGCTTTGTGGGCAATTCAGCATCATGCTTGTCGTTTGTCTTTGTAAGGTTGCTACTGTGTCTGCTGTTTACATATTTACCAGGTGGATGTTCTACTATTCCATAGTAGCCAACTGTTGATTTTTTTTTCCAGGGACACGTCTTTTCCCCGCTTCTTTGAACCTGTTCTGCATGCTGACTTCTTGCACCCACATCTGCTCCGATAGGTGTGTGGATAGGGTGACCACATTTCCAAACTACCATTCAGGGACACACCCCTTTCCAAAAATCAGCTTGTGCTGTAACGAATCACAGCACAGTGATTGGACACAGGAGGCAGGATTTATGATTTCTCCAATTACAAGCAGGGGCGGGGACTGTGCTCCTCCAGTCATTCCCGGCCAGGACAAGTACTGTCAGTGAGTAAAGCGTGATGTGGCAGCCTTTTTGGGTGGCACTAGTTGGCTTGGGGGGTGGCTGTGTTAGTTTCATTCCAGGACACTGTATTGTCCTGGAATAAAGGCACCCAAGACAGACCTGCAAAATGCGAGACTGTCCCGAGTAATCGAGACACGTGGTCACCCTGTGTGTGGGCAGCCTATAGAGGTGGATACAGACACAGCTGCTGCATCGACACAGCCGCATGTATCTGACTTTTAACAATTTAAATAGCAGGCAGGTGGTGTATGGCTGCAGACAGTGCGTGCTCAGTTCACTGAAGCTACTCCTCCCTGCATGTCAACTTTTAAAATAGTTTAATGCAGATAGGATCATGCAAGCGCTGTGTCAGCACAGCTCTGTATTTCCCAGTACATGTTTGTACCTCTGCCCACCTCTGTACCCACCAGCATGATTCCTTACCCCTCATCGCATTCCCTAGCACAGTTCCATACCCCTCAGCACATCTGTAATCCCAGCAGGACTCCATACTTACCCTGCACACTTTGGTAGCACCCAACCCCCAGCACACCTCCTCTCATCCTTTACCCTACAGCACATCTATGCTACATATTTTACCGCCCATTGTCACTCAAAATCCAAGACAGTTGGCAAGTAGGACACTAGGCAGAGCTTAGCAAATCCTATCGGTAGTCTTCAGTGCATAAAACCCCTTTACTGCATAAGCCACCAGTTAGTATTAAGCAGTGTCTAAAGCAAACTCTAATAGAGAGGTGGGTGCTGTGTCCATCAATGAACTCGGAAAACGGAATTTTATGATTAACAAAGATTCTGTGCTTTTTCACTCATTGACACACAGCTTTGCTTTTTTTCATATTCATGACTTATAGGGATGTCCCAAAGCAGTGCCACAACGAGGGGTGGGCAAACCAAACAAAAGGAGCAACTAGGAAAACCAGCCAACACCCAAAACCACCCTGAGAACCTTAAACAGCAGCTTGCAAATTGGCATCTGAAGAGGCCAACACATGAATTTTGTTTAAGTATGCAGAGACTAGGTCGCAGCCTTGCAAACCTGAGACAGACGCCTGATGTTAGAACGCACAGGAGGCACTAATCACCCTAATGTAATATGCTGTAATTGGAAAGGGAGGCTCCTGCCCCTTAATATCATACGCCTGAACAATTGTTTGCTGAATACAATGAGCAACAATGACAGAAGAGGCCACCATGCTCTTCCTCAGACAGTCTATGAGCACTAAAAAAGTGAGATTTCCAGAATGAGGCCGTAGCGGATTAATACACCCCAATCGCTTGGACCACATCTAAGGAGTAGAAAAAAAAAGTTTGTCAAGCGCATAGACAAATGGAGACTGTGATGCGTTGCTTTGGCTGCTGGTACCCCAAACTCCCAAGACGGATGAGACAAAATTAAAAACTGAAGGGCGAGACAAAGTGATATGTCATAGTAAAATCAGAAGCATAACCATTGAACAATATGCAATAAGCCCTTTATTCCATAGACAATTGGCATACAGGTTTCAGAATGTTTAAACCAGGGGGCAGAATCAGGTTTGTCTAGGATTAATGGCAAGGGAGTTCCTGTGGTAGATGGGATGCTAGCTCGACCCAGGGCAGATGAAAGTTGCTGGCCGGGGAATTCAGAGATGTGCCTCGTGTGCATATGCAGAGGGATTCAAGGATATGCCTTGTGCAGCCTGTAGGGATGGAGCAAGCTGGTGACACCAGTGCGGATGTTAGATGCCGGCAGCTGCTGGGTGACTCAGAAGTGAACAACGTGTGCAGGGGAGGAACCACTGCAGTAGCCTGGGGATTATGTGGAGTACTGGCAAAAGTGTGCTTTGGTGGTCCGCCATCTAAGGGCAACATCAAATACAGAGGCTGATACCGGAAAATTGAGGCCACAAAGGTTTGTTCCCATAGAAAAGAAAAATAGGGTAAAGTAATAACATATATAATAATTTGGAACTGAGATGAAACAAAAGGGGGGGGGGGGGTTAAGAGGGCAAATGAGCCAATAGATCCACAAACCTTACTCCCACTCCACCCATATTCTTATCCAGCCTAATAATTTTTAGTTATTAGGTTTATTTATTCAAAGGTTTTTTTTTTCTTTTTACTGTCAAAGGGGTTTAAAGGATCCCCCCCCCCCTAAATAGCTTCCTTTACCTAGTGTAGTCCACCTTCACTTCATCTTTTGATTTTGCTTTTAAATGTCCTCATTTCTTCTGAGAAATGCTCACTTCCTGTTCTTCTGTCTAACTCACCACCGTAATGCAAGGCTTTCTTCCTGGTGTTGAGAAAGCCTCTTGAGGGGGCGAGCAGGCAAGTCAGGACATTCTCTACTTTGCAGATAGAGAAAGGAGCTGTGTGTTAGTGGGCGTCCTGACACTCCTGCTCACCCCCCTCAAGAGGCTTTCTCCAGAGTTAGACAGAAGAACAGGAAGTGAGGATTTCTCAGAAGAAATCAGGACATTTAAAAGTAAAATCAAAGGATGTAAATAAAGGAGGACTGCACTAAGGTAAAGGATGCTATTTAGGGAAACAAATGTTTTCCTTTACAACCCCTTTAACTATGACTGTAGAATTCTTTAGTCTGTGCATCTTTGACACTGGTCCATGTCATTTGTTTGCTTAAGACTAGTCGCTTCCGGCTTGCATTTTTAACTGTACACCATTGTGGCTTCAGTGTTCTGGTGTTGGCCTCTGTGTCTAATGTTGCCCGTAGATGATGGAGCATTGATGTACTCCAAATAATCTCCGGGCTTCTGTCGTTTCTCCGGGCTTCTGCAGTAATTTCCGGGCCTCCCAGCCACTGCTGGATACTAACATCCACACTGGTGTCACTGGCTTGCTCCATCCCTACACGCTGAACATAAAGCATATACTTGGATTCCACTGCATATGTGGCTGCAGACGAGGCACATCTCTAGATTCCCTGGCCGGCACCTTCCATCTGCCCTGTGTCCAGCTAGCATCCAGGAACTCCCTTACCATCCATGTGGCTTCATGCTCAGGTACATTAGTTCTTGGTTACACTTGATCCTGCTCCACTGTGGCCATTAATGAAACCTGTATCTCTATTGACTATGTAATAAACTGTTGCATATTATCCAATGGTTATGCTCATCAATAATTTCACTATGGCACAGTGCTTTTTTCCGCCCTACATTGGCAATGCCATTTCCTTAAAAATGCAATGATTGAGGACACAAGTCGGACTTATTCAGGTTAAAAGCTGACACCTCCTTCTGAAGAAAGGAGGGAGATGGTTAAAGAACTAACTTGTCCTTGTGATATGGAGGCTTAAAGGACAGGGTCACCATCTTGCTCCATGGAAGCAGGGCTTTTTTTCTGGGGGAACTTGGTGGAACTCAGTTCCACCACCTTTGGCTCAGACCCTTTGGTGCCCGCTCACCACAATCACTTGTGAACACAGAAGTCTGGTTTCTGTGTTTACAAGTGACTGCTTTGTAACCCCCTGAACTCTGCACACTGTATGTAATGCAATTCTGGTATTTAATGCCCCTTTAAGACCCTTCTACTTTTTGTGAAATCTGAACGGGTCGTGGTTGAGTTCCTGCACCTTTTTTCTGAGAAAAAAAGCTCTGCATGGAAGTAATTGCAAGCAGGAAGGCCCCTTTTTGAAAGTAAGCAAGGAAATACCCTGAATTCTCTGAAAGGAATATTTCCGAAGAACTAAATTGAAGTTCCATGGCAGCAATTGCTGCATGTCAAACCCCCTGAATAAAGGTGAGGATCAAAGCATGCATAGCCAAGGGCCACTGACAGAAGACACCTAGGATAGAAACTTTACCCTTAATTGTATTAAAGGCAAGTTTTTGGTCAGCACCCTGTTGCAGAAAGGCTAACACCAGAGTCAGAGAAGCAACGAAGATGAAACCCCCGAACCTCGCATCAAACTGTGTACTTGCGTGCCTTCAACTTTGTGGGTGGTCACAACATCCGACAAGCCCCTGTCCCTTATTAGAACCTAGGTTTTTTTTTGTTTGTTTCTTGTACAAAAGGATTTATTGAAAACACACCAACAGGAAAGTACAAAACAGTGGTGGACACATCATAGAGTAACAAATATAAAACTGCAGACATCAGAAAGATTAATCCTGAGACCTGAACTTAGAGCATATCATCAGAAGACCAAGGGCGTGTGTAACTGATCAGCAAAAGGAAGTCCATACCTTGCGTGGCCTGCTTAGTTTTCTGTATTCTGATTTAGGGGACCCACCAGCTGTCTCAGTGGATTATAAGTAAAAAAAAAACTTAAGACAAGATGTTGATATATCATACAATAGTACAAAAAAAGAGATTATATAAAAGAGGGAGAAATTCACCAATTTGCAGCATAAACAGTCAGTGGCACAACATGTGTCCAAGCCCCACAGGGCCAAGCCTGTGGGCCAGAGCAGCAGAGAGAAGAATGGAAGAGAAGGAACCAGAATGATAAGAAAGAGGGAAATGGGGGAGAAGGGAATAGGGGAAGTCAAACCCGGAGGAACGTATCATGAGTGTCCGGTAGAACCGCAGTCAATTTCTCATTTACCATAATGTCATTCACGCAGTTTTTAACTGCTACAAAGCTGAGGGCCTGGGTCTTCCAGGACCCTGCTTTGGTCAATTTAGTTGCCGTAAAAATATGCACCACTAACTGGCATTCAGGGCGAAGAAGCCAGTAATTGGTTTAAACAAAAGGGTCCCTTTTTAGATTGGTGTTGAAGAGATTGCGGACCAACGCATAGACTCTAGAGAGCACCCACAGAAGCATAAAAGGGAGTAGGATGGAATAGAACCTAGTTTTTAATAGCCATGCTGTCAAAGCTAGAGAAGACAGTAAAGCAGGTTATAAATGTGGCGATACCGATCCCACCGTGCCACCAGCGCATCCGTCATGGGAACTCTTGTCCCTTGCAACAATCCTTGAAACGTTCCTGTTGGGGTGAGATTCCTGCAGGTCCACGGCCTGCATTTCCCAGTGTATGCAAATCTGATGGAACATGTCTGGGTGCAAGGACCACTCTCCCTTGTTTAGTTTCTGATGGCTGATATATTCGGCCTGCCAGTTTTTGACGCAGAGAGAGTCAGAACAGACCATTCATCCCACTGGAGAATGCAAGATCAATCTAGAGACTGCCGTACTCCATATGCACCCTTGGTGATTGACATAGGCCACTCTGGTGGTGTTATTGGATTAGATCCTGACCAGGAGACTATCGGTCCAGTGCTCTTAGGATAACCTGATTACTCATAGCTCCAGAACATCAATGGACAATCAAGCTTTCTCTGGAGCCCAGCGATCTTGAGTTGGACTAGGGCCCAGAACTCCTCCCCAGCCATACTCGCTGGCATCCGTTGAACACCATCCAATGGAGAGGGAGAAAAGACTTTCCAGCCTGGAGACCAGGCCCACCAGAAGAAAGCCCTTATTTGACCGATCCAGACAAATCTAGTTGTATAGAAAGAGAGTAGAGACCTGTCCTCATTTCAGAGGCCAGGAAATTCCCCCGATGTAATGGATTCTTGAAATTTTTAACCTGCAAAAAGCATTGAGGTCTAGGATTGGACTAACCCTGTACTTGAAAACCAAGAACAGATTAGAGTAGAAATCCCGGAACCATCAGGCTTTGGTACTAAAACTAGTTTGCCCTGGCACAGGGCCTGCATGACCTCATACAGAGCCCAAAAGCACTGGGACGAGAGGTGAAGTTTCAAGGGAAAAAAATCTTCTCTGGTGGAAAGAAATGAAATTTGATGTAACTTGACATCACCAGTTCATGGGCCCACCTGTCGGAAATGAGAGAGATCCAAGGGTACATGAACCAGTAAAGGCGACTCCACACTCCAAAGAAGGGTGAGTGCAAACCTTCATGCAGAACTGGGCTTATCTGTGGGCTTGTAGTACTTTTGGAGCCAGGGGCACCCAAGAGAATTAAAAATCATCTTCTAAACTGTGAAAGCCTGAGGTTTTTTTGCGTAGCTCCTTTTCCCTTCTTAAACTGCAGGAGGAAGGTACGCTTGCCGCCCATCACATTTTTAATGGTGTTGTCCAAAAAAACATTTGCTCTGGAAAGGCAGTACTGCAAGCCACACACAATCAGTCCATCCGATGAGAATGGTCCGGAGGACCGTTTTCATCGGTTAACTGGTGAAGCTGACTGATGGTCTGATGTACCTATACACCATTGGTTAAAAAAAGATCGTGTTAGAACGCGGTGCCGTTCACGTGTTTTAACACGACGACGTGCTGAAAAAAAAGTTCAATGCTTCCAAGCATGCGTCGACTTGATTCTGAGCATCCGCGGCCTTTTAACCAATGCTTTTGCATACTAACGATCGGTTTTGACCCATCGGTCAAATTTTAAAGCAAGTTCTCTTTTTTTGACCGAAGGATAACCGACCGATGGGGCCCACACACGATCGGTTTGGACCAATGAAACAGACCTTCAGTCCATTTTCATTGGTTTTGACCGATCGTGTGTACACAGCTTTAGAGGTATGGTCTGCAGATGAACACTTGAGCCAAAGGACCAGGGTAATACTGTGACACGGACTCCAGGACCCAGTCATGTGTCCCCCGCCAGTCTTTTAACTTGCAGGCTGCTCTGGTCCAGGACTGAGCTGTTGCATTGTGTAAGCTCAATGGCTAGACTGGGGTGACCACTTGGTTTTAAAATATCCAGCCTGTCGCCCAACCCGACTGTTCATTGAAAATGACCCGCAGGAAAAAGAAAATCAGTGGGACCATGCAATGAGAGGGCGTTTTATGCACTGAGGACTGCCTATAGGAGGTGTCGAGCTCTTGCCTGCCTAGTGTTCTGCTCCTGGTACTTGGCCTATAAAATCACACGAGTCATGAATATTGTGAACTTTGTGGGTTCTTTAGCTCAGCGAGATAAGTGCTTAAACCTTAGTAGTGAAAATAAAGTTTTTTTTTTTTCCAAACCAAACCAAACAACGTTTTATTATTATTCTACAGAAAGCTTTAAATATAATACATGTAACAAAAAAATATATAGCGTGGGAGCAGAACAGAGATGTGATGTTTACAGATCCAATCTACCCTACTAGTTTCGCCATACAAGGCTTCATCAGGGGATTTAGGACTGGATCATCTCAGTAAAATACTCTGAAGGAACAGAAAATAAATTCAGCAAATACATCAATATACAGATAAAATGTCATGTATAAACATTTCAACATTGGTTCAAAACGTATAGTTCGACTAGGATCCATGGCGAGGCAGTAGCAGCCAAAGAGTCTTCTCAACGCGGAGGTGTTGGAGGCACCACTCGCCATCATGCAGTGAACTCGGGAGAGGGCATCGGCATTCTGATGCGGTCTCCCGGGTCTGTGCTCTACCATGAAGTTGAACTCCTGCAGAGACAGAAACCACCTTGTTACTCTGGCATTGGTGTGTTTGTGTCATCCACGTAAGAGGAGCATGGTCTGATATAAGGCGAAACCTCCTACCTAGGAGAAAATACCGTAGGGAGTCCAAAGCCCACTTTAAGGCAAGACATTTGCGTTCCACCACCGCATAGTTTTTCTCAGCTGGCGTCAGTTTCCTACCAAGAAAAACTATTGGGTGCTCCTCTCCGTTGATTTCTTGAGACAGAACTGCTCCTACCCCTTCACTTGAGACATCTGTCTGCACTCTAAAATCCTTAGAAAAATCCGGCACCACAAGCACCGGATCCTGGCAGAGTGCTGTCTTAGGCATTTGAAAAGCTTTTTTAGCCTCGGCATTCCATTTGATCGTGCTAAATAATATCTGGAGTGAAACCAAATATGTGATCAAGGTATTCAAATGCCCCAATTATGGAGCAAGTATAAGAATATATCAAATTGCAGTAGACCAATACGTGTAAATATCAAATAATGTGCACAGTTTTTTTTTTTTTTTAAATGCTAAAAAATAAAAATAAGTGAAATACCAAATGGTACCACCAGGATACTTCACACTCAAGTGAAAATGGATATGTATCACAAATAAATATCCCGGAAAGATACGTCCAAAGATAAAAGATCAAATGCTAATATATGTTGTAAATAGCAATGTAAATAAAAAGCAAAACATGGAAACTCTGGTGATGAAAAAGTCCCAATGTAAAATGAACAGAATCACATTAAAGGGGTGTTCCACCCAAAAAAATGACCCCTTCTCAATCCACTTCTCACCCCCATACATGCCACATTTGGCATGTAATTTTTTTGGGGGGGGAGTGGGGGCTTCAGTAGGAGTGGGACTTCCTGTCCCACTTCCTGCTTCCGCCGAGGGGCTGGTTAGGCGATTAAGCTTAATCGCCTACACCAGCCCCCTCCCTGTAGGCGATCACATGGGACACTGACAGGTCCCATGCGATCGCCTCTCCAATCAGCGGCGAGCCGCGCCGCGCACGCATGCGCAGTACGGCTCGCGCATGCGCAGTGGGTGCCCGGCCGTGAAGCCGAAGGCTGTCACGGCTGGGTGCCCACAGTCAGGATGGAGACGCCGGCCGGGGAGGGGGGCAGAGGAGCGGAGCCCCGGTCGGCGCGTCGCTGGAACGCAGGAGCAGGTAAGTGAGTGTTTATTAAAAGCCAGCAGCTACACTTTTTGTAGCTGCTGACTTTTAATAAACACAACTTAGGGCTGGAACACCCCTTTAAGGCAAACGGAATTGCAAAAACGTGTAGAATAAGTCCATCAACACAGGAATCGGATACTTCAGTGATTTAAACAGGTAGTAAAAACCCCATCGGCGGTCAATCTCATAGGATCCACAACAACATCCAATCAGTACAGATAAAAGTTGGGTACTCTTACCGGATGGCGTGGACACACGCGTCAGCGACGGTGTATCAATCAAGCGTGTACGAACTCCTGGAAAGCGATGATGTCAATGGGAGACCGTTGAGCCAATAGACAATCGATCATCAGAAGCCGAGTGGATCCAAATGGATCCAAATCCTTCAGGGGAAACTTATGGATAATGGCATTGTGGCAGGTAGACCCATCATATTATCATGTAAGGAAAGAAAACACACACAACTACGCATAGTGTGGTTACTTCCAGTAAAAAAAAGGCCTTTATTAGGCATAAAATGGTATACAGAAAAATAGGCAAAAAATAAAAACCTAACCCTTATTTATTTATTTTATTTTTTGCCTATTTTTTTGAAGTACCCTGGTGGTACCATTTGGTATTTCACTTATTTTTATTTTTTAGCATTTAAAAAAAAATAATTGTGCACATTATTTGATATTTACACGTATTGGTCTAGTGCAATTTTATATATTCTTATACTTGCTCCATAATTGGGGCACCTGATTTAAATACCTTGATCACATATTTGGTTTCACTCCAGATATTATTTAGCGCTGCACTTCTTTTCTTTTTTGTTTCTGCATACAACATGGTCCATTGTTGGTGCTGGCTGCTATATTCCTACATTTGTTTTTAAGTCTAGCGCAACTTTTTCGTTATTTTCTATTATTCCATTTGATTGTGACTGACTTTCGGCCTTTGGTGAGGTCAGTCAGTGCCGCAATGGTGGCGAAGTTGGGGACAAACCTCCTATAGTACCCAACTACACCTAAAAACGCTCTGACCGTTTTTTGTTAGGGGGCGGGGCCAGCCCTGTATGGCCTCTACCTTGCTCATTTGGGCCTTCACTAACCCTCTACCTACAATGTATCCTAGGTACTTGGCTTCCTCCACCCCAACCGCACACTTCTCCAGATTGATGGTGAACCCTGCTCTTCTTGAGGAGTCTACCACTGCCTGTACCCGGGGAAGATGGGAATCCCAATCTGTGCTGAAAATGACTGTCATCCAGGTAAACGGAGGCATACCGTTGGTGTGGACACACAGTTTTGTTCATGGCCCTTTGGATTGAGGCGGGGGCGGAGTGTAGACCAAACTGCATTCTCTTATACTGGAAATTACCCTCCGGGGTAGAGAGACATTTTCTCCCTGGCCTCCTTAGTCAGGAGAATCTGCCAGTAACCTTTTATGAGGTCCAGCGTGGTAATGTACCTGGCAGGACCCAACCTCCTAATCAGCTCATTTACCCGTGGCATGGGGTATGCATCGAACTTCGAGACCTCATTGAGTTTTCTAAAGTCGTTGCAGAAGCGGAGAGTACCATTGGGTTTGGGCACCAACACAATCGGACTGGACCACTCGCTCTGCGACTCTTCAATGACCCCAAGTTTGAGCATCCTTTTAACCTCTCTGCCACTCTATGAGCTTCTGGGATATGGTATGGTCTTAGTTACTGGGCCTATCCTCCCAAGCACCCTGACATTTACCAGTGTGACCATGCTGCCGGAGTCCAGTAGAGCCCTGGCAGGAATGTGGTTCACCCACACTTGACACTCAAACCTTCCGGAAGCTAGGTCAATATGCGTGGCACGCGCTCTTTGCACATAAAAAGAGCTTCTTTGGGCAACCCCGCAATCCATAGGCTCCTCCTGGAGCGGGCATTGTGCCCGGGTATGCCCCCAGAACCGACATCGCCAACACTGTATGTCCCCCATCTTTGGCATAGGAACCGACTTCCGTGGTTCTATGGCAGACGGTGAAGACCTGGGGATGCCAACGTCTGGCAAGGCTTCTCTCCTCTGGGTGTCCTTGGTGTGGGTTCCCGACGCTTGGCAGGTCCTCCACCACGGCGCACCGCTCGACCAGCTGGTCAGCGTTGGTAGGGTTTCCATGGCTTACCCAGCGCTGTAGGTCGTCTGGTAGGGACCGTAGGTACCAATCCATCACCACTCGTTCCACCATTTGTGGACATGACAACTTTTCTGGCTGCAGCCATTTTTTAACTAACTGAATTAGTTCATGCATTTGGGACCTGGGTGGTTGTACAGGTTTGTACCGCCAGCGATGCGCCCTCTGAGCCCGGACAGCTGTGGTCACTCCCAGGCGGGCCAAGATCTCAGCTTTTAGACGTTCATAGTCCCTGACGTGCTCAGCTGAGAGGTCAAAATAGGCCTTTTGTGGGTCACCGGTAAGAAAAGGGGAGATGATGCCGGCCCCTTGGTCCCGGGGGCCACCCCTTTCTCTCTCTCTCTCTCTGCGATCCTTTCAAAGGTGGCGAGAAACGCTTTCACATCATCGCTGAGCGTTAGTTTTTGTAAGAAATGGCTGGCTCTCACAGACACTGGGTTGCTAACGGCAACGACCGCTTGCTCTTGTCCCTGAGCCAACCGCTGTACTGCCTATTGCAAGGCAGCCACCTGTGCTTGAGTGGACTCCTGCTGGGCCTTAAACTGCGCGGCTAGCAGCCGTGTGTTTTCTTGCTGCTGAGCCATCGCTTCCTCATGGCGACTGTTTGCCTCTGCTAACGCTTACTGCTGGGTCACAGTGGCTTGTGCCAAAGCCTTAATGACCTCCTCCATGCCTTTGCCTGCTGTTTGTAATGCCTGGGCTGACTTCACCCAAGACCTGCCATAAGCACACTGTCTCTTTAAATGTCAGTTTTTACTTTTAAACGTTTTTTTGCACTTTGCCCGCATTCGACACCAGTTGTGAACTTTGGGGGTTCTTTAGCTCAGCGAGATAAGTGCTTAAGCCGTAGTAGTGAAAACAAAGGGGTTTTTATTTGCAAACAAAACAACGCTTTCTTCAGCAAAGGGAAAATCATCAAAACAAAAGTCTCTTGCTTGTCTTCAGCACAAATGAAAAAAAAAGTCTGTTTTTCCTTCAGCACAGCAAACAAAACAAAACACAGGCACATACGGTTTGGTAAGTATTCCAGTCCTTCTCAGCAGCATACAACTTCTGCAGACACCTTCTCTTCCACACTCCTTCACCCTCTGTCAGCACTTCCTCTCCTTTTATCTGACTTCCTGGAAGTTGTTAACCCCCTGTGTGCCTGAAAGCCAGTGGTCAGAAGGGGAGGCTCTTTTCCCTCCAGAATGTCGCTCCAGAGCCTCCGAAATTCCAGGCCCCCAAATAACATTAAGAAAGACAGAGAGGACTGTAAGCATGTCCTCTCTGGGCTGGGTCCATTTTTTTATTTCCCGGAATCTCTCACCGCCTCTGGGTGACCTCCTGAACTAGTGTTTTTAAAGGGACCAGACTCCAAAAATTAGCGCTATGTAGCGTCCATCCAGGACCCAACCCTGGCATCCTGTACAATATGAAGAGATTCAAAGCTGTGTTCATCAATGAACAAAGAGATATTCTATTTACTAGCACTATCCTACTCTGTGATCAAAAGAATTGGATACAGCTAATTTTCCTAGTGGGTACACAAACAGGAATGAAAACATGACAGTGGTTTTAACCACGTATTCAAATTTTAAAATAAAGTTTCTTTCTCGTACATCACGGGACACAGAGCGGCATATTCATTACTATGTGGGTTATATGGAGTACCTTCAGGTGTGGACACTGGCAATCTTCAAACAGGAAGTCCCCTCCCTATATAACCCCCTCCCCTAGAGGGAGTCCCTCAGTTTTTTCGCCAGTGTCTTAGGTGTTGGTCACGGAATAGCTTTGCTCCACATCCTTGGGATTAAGGGCGGGCTAACCGGATCTGTCCAAGGAGCCTCAGTGCCAAAGTGGACAGTACCCGGGCCCCAGACCGTGGGGTTTTGCCTATAATGCTCCTCTTTGGAGGGCTGGACCCTGGGCCCAGGACTTGGAGTTTGCAAAACCATAAAGTTCCTGTTTGCCAGGGTGCTATATAGGTCCAGGACAGTGGGTACCTTCATAGGACCCCAGGGCCTGAAGGTCTACTACGCTACCCACGGAGATGGGAGAAGATTGGATCAGTTTGCTGGTCAAACATCCTGCAGCATGGAGCAGGTAAGGGGGAGCCTGCGGGACTTGGTTCGACAGCAGGCTCCCCGGGGTAACCTAAAAGGGGGGATAGCCTAAGTATGCTCTGCATGGGCAACCGTGATCACTATGTCTAAAAGACAGGATGACACCCTTTCTCCCCCCATCACTAGGCCCCCCTGTTTAAATATGTGTTGCTAGCTAACCTGCTGTTTCTTCCTAGGGCTAGTAAGGATCCCTAGGGGCCTTGAGAGAGTCCTACCTGGCCGGGGGTTTGAATCTGCCGCCTGTTTCTGCGTGCCTGGATCTCCAGCAGCGCGGCTCCTCCATGTTCCTCCTGTTTCCGGCATACGCGCGCGCGCGCGTGCGCGCGCACGTCTTATTGACGTTTTTCGCGCCGTCCAGACAGGAGGGCGGGGGGGGGGCGGGCCTGCGGCGTCATACAGGGGCGCGCCTTTGTGCTGTTATAGACAGCAGGCTTTGTCAGTGCTCAGTCTGAGGCTGATCTTTCAAGGAGAGGACGCAGAGCGGCAGAACAGTGACTCCCGGTGGCGGAAGAGGGGTAGTACATGTGGACTTTGTTCCAATGCCTTTATTGTTAAGCCAAGAATCCCCCTTATTTTGCAGCAGGTTGGAGGCTGGCAAACTTAAAGTAGGGTCACTGTATGTTGTCAAGGAAAATATATAATATATAATATATAATTATTTAAAAAAAAAAAAAAAAAAAGAAAAAACCAACATACGGGCCCATCAGTTTTTGGGGACACTAAGTGATCTATTCTCCCCTAAACTCTGAAATTTGTACTCCTGCCCACTACAGTCTGTTGTGTGGGCGGAGTCCCTCGATTTTGTATTATGGCTTCCAAGGGTTCGGGGTCAAAGGGTACAAAAAAGACCAAAAAACAAAAGGGTTCCCTTTCTGATTCTGATATGCCGATTCTTTCCCCGCAGCTTATTAATTTAAGGAGCGCCTTGGATGAGCCATTAGGGGGATCTGGTGCGGAGGCTGGCCCAGATCAGCCCAGCCCTGTGTTTATCACAGAGGAGATGCTAGCCGTATCCCTAGGGGGGCTAGAAGAGAGAATAGCGGCATTGATCGCTAGAGCTATTCCTGGTAAGAAACGGGTTAGATCCCCATCACCAGGGGGTGTATCCTCAGATGCTGAGATTCTCTCTCCGGAGGAATTAGAATCACAGGAGGATCAACTGGACCTGAACCAAGAGGGTTCAGGGATGGAGGGGTCTACCTCTGAGGAACCATTTTCAGACTCCCAGACAGAGAGACTGTGGGTACAGTCTTTGACGGACATGGTCCGCTCGGCATTTAGTTTACCATTGCCAGAACCTCAGGTTCCTCCGGTATCCTCTCTGGGCTCTTTGAAAGCCCCGTTAAGCAACGCAGTTTTTCCGGTCCATCCTCTCTTGGAGGAATTGATCTTTCGGGATTGGGTACGGCCGGACAGGATTTTTCTGCCACCGAAAAGATTTGCGGTCATTTATCCCATGGAGGAAAAATTCTCCAAGAAGTGGAGGCTCCCAATAGTGGATGCAGCCATCTCGTGTGTGAATAAATCACTAACTTGCCCGGTGGAAAACATACATATGTTTAAAGATCCGGTTGATAAAAGATTAGAGACACTTTTAAAAGCATCCTTTGCTACGGCAGGAGCAGTGGTGCAGCCAGCGGTAGCTGCAATTGGAGTTTGTCAGGCATTAAAAGACCAGACAAAAGAGATGTTAAAGGACATGCCTACCCAACAAGCAGAGGAGTTTGCTGACATTCCCAGAGCTCTGTGTTTCGCGGTAGATGCTATAAAAGATTCCATCCAGCAGGCTTCTCGTTTATCACTATGTTTGGTGCACATGAGAAGGCTCTTATGGTTGAAGAACTGGGCGGCGGAGCCCCCATGCAAAAAGCTTCTGGCAGGATTTCCCTTCCATGGAGGACGACTCTTCGGAGAAGATCTGGATAAATATATTCAGACTATTTCAAATGGCAAGAGTACCCTTTTACCGGTCAAAAAGACATTCCGGGCTCCTACATTTAGGAGGCAGTTTTTTCCTGTCTCGGGGCCCTCTAATTCCAGGCAGTATCGACGGCCGCCTGCACGATCCAACGTTATCAGTAGATCGCAAGGACAGACCCCTGGGGGTAAGAAGCCGTGGTATCGCAAGCCGTCAAAGACAGCCCCTAAGTCTGCATTATGAAGGGGCGCCCCCACTCTCAAGGGTGGGGGGAAGGCTTCGTCTCTTCTCAGAAGTTTGGGAAGCCAAGATCCCCGACAATTGGGTCCGGGCATCTGTAACCACAGGTTACAGACTGGAGTTTCTAAGATATCCTCCGCCTCATTTTCAAGAATCAAGGCTACCAAGGGATCCAGCAAGGAAGGCCTCAATGCTGGCAGCTTTGGATCACCTGCTTTGCCAGGACGTAATTATAGAAGTGCCAGCCCAAGAGCAAGGCCTAGGTTTCTATTCCAATCTCTTTGTCATACCAAAGCCCAACGGCGATGTCAGGCCAATCTTGGACCTAAAGAGGTTAAACGGTTATCTAAGGGTGCGTTCCTTCCGGATGGAATCCATCCGGTCAGCAGCCGCCGCGCTTCAGAAAGACGATTTTCTGGCCTCCATAGACATAAAAGATGCTTACCTTCATGTACCAATCTTTCAGGCGCATCAAAGGTTTTTACGCTTCGCGGTGGGGCAGCGACACTTCCAATTCAGGGCGCTCCCTTTCGGGCTGGCCACGGCCCCCCGGGTATTCACGAAGATTCTAGCCCCAGTTCTGGCCAATTTAAGCATCCAAGGAGTCACAGTCCTAGCATACTTGGACGACCTTTTAATCATAGATCACTCACGGACGGGTCTGCAAAAGGCAGTAAACCTCACGGTTCGGTACCTCGAAGAATTCGGCTGGGTCCTAAACCAGGGAAAGTCAGCATTCCAGCCTACAAAGCAGTTGGAATACCTCGGCATGAGGTTAGACACAGAACATCAAAAGGTGTTCTTGCCCCTTGTAAAGATCAAGGCGATCAAGGGGTTGGTTCAGTTGGTTGTAAACAAGAAAAGACCAACTATTCGCCTGTGTATGCGATTACTAGGCAAGCTAGTGGCCACATTCGAGGCAGTACCATACGCTCAGATCCACACTCGCGTCCTACAGGCAGCCATTCTAGCAGCCTGGGGCAAGAGGGCACATGCCTTAGAGTCCCCTTTGACGCTATCATCAAGGGTCCGACAAAGCCTGGCCTGGTGGTTGAACCCTCAGAACCTTCTAAAGGGAAGATCCTTCAGCCCTGTTGTCTGGAAGGTAGTTACCACAGACGCCAGCCTGGCAGGCTGGGGGGCGGTCTTCGAGGGGTTCTCCCGCCAGGGAACTTGGGTGAAAGCAGAGAGGCGGCTCCCCATCAATATCTTGGAAATCAGAGCTGCTCGCCTAGCCCTGTTGGCGTGGACCTCCAGATTAAAGGGGTTCCCGGTGAGAATCCAGTCAGACAATGCCACGGCGGTGGCATACATAAACCACCAAGGGGGAACCAGGAGCCAGGCCGCTCAAAGGGAAGTGAACTTGATTTTTCAATGGGCAGAGGTTCATGTACCCTGCATTTCAGCGATATTCATTCCCGGAGTGGACAACCTGCAGGCAGACTTCTTAAGTCGCCAGAGTCTGTTGCCAGGGGAGTGGTCTCTGCATCCCCAGGTCTTTCAGACAATCTGCCAGAGGTGGGGAACGCCAGACGTAGATATAATGGCATCCAGGTTCAACAAGAAACTAGACAGGTTCGTGTCGCGAGCGAGGGATCCTATGGCCTGCGGAACCGATGCGTTGGTTTGCCCTTGGCATCAATTCAAACTTCTATATGCGTTCCCTCCACTACAGTTACTCCCCCGCCTGTTGCGCAAGATCAGAGTGGAGCACAAGCCAGTCATTCTAATAGCTCCAGCTTGGCCCCGGAGGGCTTGGTACTCACTAGTCCTGAATATGGCAGTGGGAGACCCTTGGACTCTTCCTCTACAACCAGACCTACTCTCACAAGGCCCGATCCTCCACCCTACATTACAGCGTCTAAATTTGACGGCCTGGAGGCTGAATCCCTGATTCTCAGGGGTAGGGGTCTGTCTAGGCAGGTAATCCCTACCCTGATTAAGGCTAGAAAGCCGGTCTCCAGGGTAATTTATTACAGGGTGTGGAGGAACTATATAGGCTGGTGTGAATCCAAAAGATGGAATTCCCGCAAATATACTATGGATAGGGTGTTAAGTTTTCTCCAGCTAGGAGTGGATAAAGGCCTGGCACTAAGCACAATCAAAGGACAGATCTCAGCTCTGTCAGTGTGGTTTCAGAGGCCGCTGGCCACCCACTCGCTGGTAAAGACCTTCTTACAGGGGGTCTTGCGTATTAATCCTCCTGTCAAGTCACCAGTTTGTCCTTGGGACCTAAATCTTGTCCTGTCCACTCTACAGAAACAGCCTTTTGAGCCTTTGGCTGAGATTCCTTTACTCTTACTGACAAGAAAACTGGTTTTCTTGGTCGCCATAGTTTCGGCCAGGAGAGTGTCAGAATTAGCAGCCTTATCGTGTAAGGAACCATATCTTGTTCTGCATAAGGACAGGGCAGTTCTCCGGCCCCATCCTTCCTTTCTACCAAAGGTTATATCCAAATTTCACTTAAACCAGGATTTGGTACTTCCATCCTTCTTTCCAAAACCTACATCTAGAAAGGAGGGGTTGCTGCATACCTTGGATATTGTCCGGGCCATGAAGGCCTATCTTAAAGCTACGGAAAAGATCCGGAAAACAGATGTGTTATTCGTTCTACCAGATGGCCCCAAGAAGGGGCAGGCAGCTGCAAAATCCACCATCTCGAGATGGATTAGACAATTAATCATTCAAGCCTACGGATTGAAGAGGTTGCCCCCTCCGTTGTCGGTAAAGGCCCATTCTACCAGGGCCATGGGCGCCTCTTGGGCAGCACACCATCAGATCTCTATGGCTCAGATATGCAAGGCGGCAACGTGGTCATCAGTCCACACGTTTACAAGGTTTTATCAACTAGACGTGAGAAGAAATGCGGATACTGCCTTTGGTCAGGCAGTACTACAGGCTGCAGTTTGAAATCCTCGGGATCAGAAACACCCTTGGTTATATAAAAAAAAAAAAAAAAAAAGAAAAAGGTTCTTCTTTCTTGACTAATTTGGAAATATTATTATGATTTGAGTTTAGCTCTAAAATTGAATCCTTCTTTGGAAGATGTCTCCCTCCCCTCATTAAAGCATTGCTTTCGGACATCCCACATAGTAATGAATATGCCGCTCTGTGTCCCGTGATGTACGAGAAAGAAAAAGGGATTTTTAAATACAGCTTACCTGTAAAATCCTTTTCTTGGAGTACATCACGGGACACAGAGCTCCCACCCCTCTTTTGGGTGACCATTTTGGGAGGCATACTGCTTGCTACAAAACTGAGGGACTCCCTCTAGGGGAGGGGGTTATATAGGGAGGGGACTTCCTGTTTGAAGATTGCCAGTGTCCACACCTGAAGGTACTCCATATAACCCACATAGTAATGAATATGCCGCTCTGTGTCCCGTGATGTACTCCAAGAAAAGGATTTTACAGGTAAGCTGTATTTAAAAATCCCTTTTTTGCCTTTTAATATACATTATAGTAAAAAAAATGTTTTTCATTTATTTACAGACGTTTTTATTTCCTTTCCGATATAGGCTCTTTGCTAATGCTGCGGGAAACGTCTTTGCTTCCATCTATTCCAGGATTGCCAGCACTTATTACTATGCTGTTTGCCCCTGTAATTGAGCTAAGGTAAATTTTGTGATAAAATATATACAATAACACAAACTTCCTGTTTTATATCATGTCGCTCTTCTTGTAGGGTGAGGGTACAAATGAGCAACACAAAATAGTCCATAATGTCTACACGGGGGGGAAAAAAAAGAAGAGTACTTGGCATTCTCAAATTTATTGATAAATTGAAAATTTGGGGAAAACGGTTTGCTGGGTATACAGTTTTATCTGTTGGCAACTCAAAACAGCCACTTCAACAGCCAGTAGGATAGATTTAAGCAGGCAATACATTCCGTCGAATTCCAAAATAATTTTCTTACATAAATCGTAACTAAAAAATGTTGGTTGAATTTTGCACCATTAGTGGGGTGCAACAGTCGAATTTGAGTGATCAGGTATGTTGGAAATTTTTGGAAAAACAAAGAAATTTCTAATTATTGGAGTATCGTGCAAGAAGTATAATTAAAAAAAGAGAGCACAAGCTGTCACCTGGAAAGATACGATTCCCGACCATGAAAATTATTTTTTCTGTAGTAACATGAGGTGAAATTGAAAGCTTGGTTGTTCGAGTCTCGAAATCAATGGTGGCACCATTGGATCACAAAACGCATAAAATTTCTGATTTTCTAAAGAAAATTTGTTGGGATTTCAAACCATTTATGTATGGCCTGCTTTAGTCAGAACCTTACCTTAAAGATAAATGGCATTGGATAATTTTTTTTTAGAGGTTTCGGATACAAGCACCAGTATGCAAGTCATAATACAATGGTATCAAAGAATATGCATAATTTCATTGTCTAGACAATATACTCGGGATATAAAAAATGTTGGCTTCTAAGAATGGAAGACTGTAGTAATTCCACACATTTAGGAGTAGATTTTTATTTTATTTTTCTGTTGAAATACCTAAGAACATTTTTCTAAACGGATGTTATTTTAAGTTCTGTTTGTTTTTTAGAGTTGATGACATGAGAAGAGAGTACACAGGTGTCCTCTGTGGTCTAGGTTGGCATTGCAGAAATCTTGCAGTATGGCCAGAACATGACATTGAACTAGCTTTTGATGTCCGCTTCACCACTGAAGATCTTGTGAAGGTTTGTGATTGAACAGATGTTTCCTTTGCTTTTCTACTCTAGCATTCCATATTGGCTTTGCTTATGTTTTTTCCTTTATTAAAGCTAAATATGATGAGGTCGGCTGTAAACAAATTGGTTTGCTACAGTATTGGTGGCTCTGTCAGCAAAGAATGTACTGGACGGCTTCAGGAAGATATTCGGGAACAGCTGTTGAGGTATAAATCTTTTACATACACAGACTAAAGTTTCTGGCATTGTGATTGTATGTCGGCACAGGTAGCTACAATAGAGTAATGTCTCTTCCCAATACATTTGGCATAGAATCTGTTCTGCATTGCTTAAATATTTGTATTGCTACAGTTTTTGCTTTGATCTGTCAGCCATATATAATAGTAGATTATCTAACACGTCATGACCTAATTAAATTGCTCTGGAGGTACATTCTGTAGCATACGGACAGTTCAGTAATCTATAATAATTAATGGATTGCTTGCAACCAATAGGGTTGTTAAGCAACCTGTCACTTCAGCTCTGTCAGATCATGCCCCATTTTATTAACTATTTTGGTTTGTTACTTAAAGCGAACAAACGAGTCCTAGACATCCTTTTATTAAAGAGTTTTAAGGATTTTAGCATGCTTTATTGAATTGCATTATTTGCCATGGGGCTATTGGGGTTGCAGCTATGTTTAGTTGGAGTCCCAGATTTGAGGTTTAAGCTTGGGTTGATAGTATTTAGATTGGCGCAGGACAGTTCCGCAAATTATTTAATGAGCATATCATCAGTGTCTTTTCTTCCTAGATTGGAAGTCGTCCTTTTTTAGCTTGGATGATCTTTGAGTTTAGTGAGAAGGAAGTGTTCCACTTTAAATTGAATTATCTGCCAGCCCCTCAAGACAATAAAACGTTTCACCTGCTCAGTTGTCCTAAGCAGTACAAACCAAAAGCTAGAAACAGAAAATGATTTAAAGTGGTTGTAAACCCCCATTCATGAAATCTGACCTGGACGGATATCTGTTGTGTTATCTCTACAAAGCTCTAAGTGTTGTTTTCCTGCTGCTCTGTTCCTCTGTTATCAGCATAATAACTTCTGACCCATTCCCTGAAGCACCAAATAAAAGCAGCTGGAAGTTTGTCTAGGAGGGAGCTTGGAGGGAGATGAGCAAAGAGCTTGTCTATTCAGACTAAAGCTCTGCAAGTTTCTTTATTCTTCTGCTTGTATGGGGGGGGGGGGAGTATGTGTGTGTGTGTGTGTGTGTGCGCCTTTTCTCCAATCGGCTGTCACACAGTGTATACCCAGACTCCACACCCACGACTGAAACAGAAGAAAGATTTGGAACACTTTCTAAAGAATCTAGAAAGGGAAAGACTGCAGATATACAGGTAAAACTTATGTAGAGAGATTTGTTACATCTCTGTGTATCATCTGAGACTATTCACATTAGGAAAGTGTTTACAACCACTTTAAGGGGAGGTAGCTGTGTTCTCAATGGACCCAGAGAAATGGAATTTAAGCTGAGATCTTGTTGTCTCTGTCATCCACTGAAGGACATTACTTGATGCCAGGAAACATCTAAAAGCCATTCAAACTAGGGTTTCACCGATGCTAGTATTGGTGCCGATACCAAGCTTTTGCACGATTATGGCTACTTGTGCAAATGCTTTGATGTCTGTTGTTGTATAGGACCAGGCATCCTCGGGGGGGGGGGGGCAGCCTCACAGGCGATCAGTGCAGTGGCGGGGGGCAGTTACAAGCTCCGATTCCCTTGTATAGCCTTTCAATAAAGCCAATGACAGCCTCCTCTCCCTCCTATGGTGGTCAGCTGCTTTATTGGAAAGCTATACAGAGGGGGATCAGTGCTTGTAACTATCCCCACCGCCACACCAATTACCCCTGACTGTGCCCTGTGTGTTCCTCCCCTCTCTCCAGTGTCGTCCTCCTCCGGGTCCCAGTCTATGATGCTTCTGCTGTCTCCAGTCCATTCATCTTCAGTGCAGCTGAGGTTGCTGAGAGAGGGACTGGGGAATCTGTGTCCTCGGCCGATTTCTCTGTTTCGAAGGGGAGATTCTGTCAGGGGTTAAATTGTAAAAATAAAAATGTAAACACTGACACATCCACGATCGGTACTTGAGTTGTTTGAATCAAAAGATTATACATCTGTTAGAGCAGGCACATCAACTGTAAAATGTAAAAATGCTGCAAACTTGGTCCCATCTTATTAGTGGCCCTGTTGTAAAGTAAAATCTCTTTGTTACTGCTGGCTGTAGCTCCACATCAATCTGAAGCCCAATTTTGGAAATTTCTAGCGCTAAGTCACTCCCACTATCTAAGTGGACTTTAATTTTATGATCATGAATGAAAACTCAGCACTGTTGGGGTCGGTACCGTGTGTGATACAGCATTGCTGTTTGTGCACCCATAAAAGTTAAAGCTCACTAAGCACTTCCAGGCTGTGTGATCTTTCGGCCCAGACAGTGTATGTTTAGCAGCAGCCATAGATAAGTCACATAGTACTGCAGGCTGTATGGTGTTTTGTGAATGGCAGCATGTCTCCTTATCTACTAATGGTACAGAACGGTGCTGTCACTCACAAATCTCCTTTCCAGCAGTGTTTGATAAACTGTTCAACCACTCTGCTTGACAAAAGGCCAAGGTGGATTTGAATAGGAGCTGCATGAACTTGGTCCCCTGAAGGGTTGAAAAGTTTAGTGATACAGTGGATATAAAAAGTCTACACACCTCTGTTAACCACTTCCCACCCGCCGTTTGCAGAATGACGGCCAGGAAGTGGTTTAGTTATCCTGACTAGGCGTCATATGATGTCCAGCAGGATAACATGCCGGCATGCGTATCGATCGCGGCGTGTCGGTCTGACATACCACATCTCTGATCGTGGTAAGAAGCCTCTGTCAGACCGATCACAGCGTGAACCAGGAATTGCCAGTAAATTCACGCGAGGGCTCTCCCTGTCAGAGTGGGGGTCTGTGCTGATAATCAATTGACGCCAAATAAATTACTCTGAAACTGGATGGGATCCGTGCCTCATGCACGAGGCATCGCCTGTAATGTCTCTCTTCAGAGGACTGGGCTCTAGGGTCCAACGCTTTCGCTCTATACGCTAAAAGTCCTGGTAAGAGTCTTTTACAAGGCGCAGGGGAGAGGTCTCCTTTAAATAGGAACCCATATTTCTGAAGGTTGGCACACAAAACCCACCGTGATGGGTGAAGATTGGTGCTGTCTGAAATTTCAGCAGAAAAACCTGCAGCGGAGATGAAGATAAGAGGACAAGGAATCCTAAGAACAATCTTAAGGGCCTTTTCCCAATTTTAAATTAGGTGATTTCTCTATTTTCGCCACTAGAGGAAGTAAAGAGCTGAGTTGTACTCACCACGCTCTTAAGCAGTGTCAGATCCTACTGACACGCACACTTCCTCCGCTGCAGAGCTCTACTATAGACGGCCACCGCTTCTCTTCCTCCAGATGCTGGGTAAGACACAGCACGTACAGTATCTGTCAGGAGAAGGCTCACCCTCACCCCTGGACAGCCACAGAGGAGTGGGGTCACGAGCGTGCACATGCGCACACTAATTCGAAACATGGCGCTCATTACAGAACCCATTAAAAGACCCAGAAGCAGCAGACGCTTCCTTGAGACACGGCAGAATTTTGGGGGCACTTAAGCTCTATGTGGTTGTTGGGGCACTCCCAAGAGAGACACCTAATCCTTGCATGAAACTGTGTGTTTAAGTTGCATGCTATATGTAGATTGCTAAACTGAGCACAGTAGTATATGCGTGTGGTACCTCGGCTTGTTGCTTGGTAATGTCTTCCCTGAAAATTAATTCAGGGACTAAGAAAGACAAGAAAGCACCGCTGCCTGAGACAAGGGGCTCTAGCTGTGCCTGCTCTTTACCTTCCTCCCCTGTAAATTTTTACGTACCTATATAGGAGAAGGCATTGCCACTATCAGGAGTAACAATTTCTTCGGTGGCACCTTGGCCTGCATATGTCGCTGAGGACACTTTGACAGCAGCCCTCGAAAACCTAGAAGGAAGCTCCGCTACGCTAATCGCAAACTCCTCGCAAAAGGACAAAAAACAAAGCAGATCTCCTTCAGTGGTTTTAGATCCCCTTTCAGAAAAATCTGAGGAGAAGGATAAGGATAAGGCAACACCTGCAGAAGACAGGGATGAGGATATCAGAGGAACCCTTCTTTGCTTCCCAGATGCTAAGGTTACAGGTACAATGTTATGTTGAAACAGTGCATACTGCATTCAGGTTGCCCTCTTCGGAATTAACTGAATCACCTGTCTCCTCCCTGGGTTCATTAAAATCCCTGCAGGGTGCATGCTTTTTTTCAGTTCATCCGTTAATAAAAAAAGTTAATTTACGCAGACTGGCTACGTCCAGATAGGCGTTTCTCACCTCCAAAGAAGTTTGAAATTCTTTATCCTATGGAGGAATAGTTTTCAAAGAAGTGGAGTCTGCCTTCAGTAGATGCAGCCATTTCTTGCATAAATAAAAACCTGACTTGTCCGGTGGATAACGTACAGGAGTTTAACCACTTTACAACCGCCCTATAGACAAAGTACGTCTACAGGGCGGTTGCTTAACTCTGGGAGGCTGTTAATTAACGGACTCCCAGATTGGCGCTCCTGTGCGCCCCCTGAGGCGCAAACACGGGAGTGTCCGTGATATCGGCAGTTTACCACGTGATCGCTCCATCCAATGACGGAGCGATCACTTGTAAACAAGCCAACGTCATGTAATGACGCCGGTTCCTCCCTCCCTTCTCTGTACCGATCGGTACAGTGTGAGAGGAGAGGGGAGGGAGCGGATGTCAGCGGCAGTGCTGTGGGCTGGATCTGTGACAAATGTAGTCACAGATCCATCCCTCCCTCCCTGCTCAGCCATCCCTGCTGCAATACTCTGCAAACTCTGGACAATGCTCTGGGGGGCCAATACTCTGCAAACTCTGGGCAATACTCTGCATACATTCTGGGCAATACTCTGCATACACTCTGGGCAATACTCTGCATACACTCTGGGCAATACTCTGCATACACTCTGGGCAATACTCTGCATACACTCTGGGCAATACTCTGCAAATACTCTGGGCAATACTGTGCATACTCTGCAATACCCCACAATATGCCCCCCTCCTGCTTATACCGACAAAGCTACGATCGAAACCAGGATTGTTTTTTTTAGGCTTCCCACCCTAGAGGTGAGATGTGGGGTCTTATTGACCCCATATCTCACTGAAGAGGACCTGTCATGTCATTTTCCTATTACAAGGGATGTTTACATTCCTCGTAATAGGAATAAAAGTGATCAACATTTTTAATTTTTTGCGGAAAAAAGTGTCAAACTAAAATAAAATTAATAATAAAATATTTATTTTAAAGCGCCCCTGTCCCCGTGAGCTTGCATGCAGAAGCAAACGCATACGCAAGTCCCGCCCACATATGAAAATGGTGTTCAAACCACACATGTGAGGTATCTCTGCAAACGTTAAAGCGAGAGCAATCATTTTGGCCCTAGACCTTCTCTGTACTTAAAAACATGTAACCAGTAAAAAATATTTAAAGCGTCACCTATGGGGATTTTTAAGTAGCAAAGTTTGGCGCCATTCAACAAGCGTGTGCAATTTTGAAGGGTGACATGCTGGGTATCTATTAACTCGGCGTAACTTCATCTTTCATATTATGCAAAAACATTGGGCTAACTTTAATTTTTTTTTTTTTAAAGCACAAAACTGTTTTATTTCCAAAACAAACGTATTCGAAAAATTGCTGTGCAAATACCATGCGCGATAAAACGTTGCAACTACCGCCATTGTTTTCTCTAGGGTCATATATAATGTTTTGGGGTTCTATGTAATTTTCTAGCAATTTTCCCTGCATGTTGGGCCTCTGTATGTGGCCACGCTGTGTGAAGCCGCGTACACACGGCAGAGAACCTCGACGGGCAGAACACATCATTCCGCCCGTCGAGGTTCTCTGCCGGCCGTCAGATTCGGCGACCCGCCCGTCGGGAATGGCAACCAGCCATTCATTCAGGCGGGCCGTCGAGCAAATAGAGAACATGCTCTCTATTTCTGCTCGACGGCATTCCCGACAGGATGCTCGCCGAGAGCGTACACACGGCCGAGGTTCTCGCTGGAAACCAGTGTACGCCGCCTAAAAGTCTCACACATGTGGTATCGCCATACTCGGGAGGAATAGCAGAATGTGTTTTGGGGTGTAATTCGTGGTATGCATATGCTGTGTGTGAGAAATAACCTGCTAATATGAACATTTTGTGGAAAAAAAAATTAAAATAAAAAAAATCTTGATTTTGCAAACAATTGCGAGAAAAAATTACAACTTCAAAAAACTCACAATGCCTCTTTCTAAATACTTTGGAATGTCTTTTGGGGGGTATTTGTACTTTTCTGGCATGTTAGGGTCTCAAGAAATGAGAGAGGCTGTCGGTACATCAGGTGTGATGAAATTGATCAATTTTCAGTAATTGGTACCATAGTTTGTAGACCCTATAACTTTCACCCAGACTAAATAATATCCATTTTTTTTTTTTTTTACCAAAGATATGTAGCTGTATACATTGTAAGCCAAATTTATGAAGAAAATTTCATTTTTTGCAAAATGTTATAATAAGAAATTAAGAAATTTCATTTGGTTACAGTGTTGTATGACTGAGTTATTGTCATTCAAAATGTGATAGCACCGAAAGCTAAAAATTGGTCTGGTTATTAAGGGTGTTTAAGTGCCCAGTGGTCAAGTGGTTAAAGATCCCTCGTAAAAGAAGTTGGAAACCTTACTAAAGTCTTTGTTCCTTTTGGCTGGTTCAGTTGCCCAACCTACTGCAGCAGTGGGTATCTGTCAGGTCCTCAAGGATTGGGTAAAACAGGGGCTTAAGTATCTGCTTCTGGAACAAGTCAAATTGTGGGAGAATTTCCCTAAAGCTTTGTTTTACAATAGATGCTATGAGAGATCCAATTGAACAGGCATCTTGCCTCACACTTCAGCTGGTGCATATGCACAGAATTCTTTGGCTAAAGCATTGGTCAGTAGAGGCACCATGCAATTTTTTTTTTTTGCCAGTTTCCCCTATCAAGGCAAATGCCTCTTTATATAAGATTTGGAAAAAATATATCTAAAAAAAAATCGAGTGGGATGACCACTCTATTACCCGAGAAGAAGAAAAACAAGAGGCCTTGTTTTAAACATTCTCTCTCCCAGTCTCCTGGTAAATCTACCTCCAGCCAGTGGCAACAGCATTTTCAGAACAAGGGGGGGGGGGGGGGCGGCTTCGGCAGTTTTCAGCAGCATGGCAGACAGAAATCTAGGACAGATGAGTAGTATCCACAGTATCCTTGGGGTACAAGCTGGAGTTTCAAGAGATCCCATCTTCTCAGTTCCCAAGCTCAAGGCTCTCTAAGGATCCACTAAAGAGTGCCCTTCAAGGGATTGGACCACTTGCTGTCTCAAGGGGTGATCATAGAAAAACCCTCTAAAGGAGCAAGCGTCAGATTTTTATTCAAACCTCTTTGTGATTTAAAAAATTCTGAACATTTGCCATTTCCGAATGGAAACCATTCGATCAGTGGTTGCCACCCTACAAGGCGGAGAATTCATGGCGTCGATAGACATCAAGGACGCATATTTACATGTGCCTATCCATCCTGCTCACCAAAAATTCTTAAGGTTTGCAGTAGAACATCACCACTTCCGTTTTGTGGCTCTGCCCTTTGGTGTGGCTACCGCACCCCGGGTATTTACAAAGGTACTAGCCCCTTTATTGGGCACAGGGCTTAGCGATAACAGATCTAGATGATCTCCTTGTGATAGACCAGTCAGTGGCAGGATTAGATAACACTGTGCTCACCACTATAAAATACCTGGAGCTTTTAGAATGGATTGTAAACCTACAAAAATTGTCTCTACAAGCCCAAAGAAGGGTAGAGTATTGGGCATGATCAGACACAGCCCAAAGCCGGGTATTCCTGCCAAAACCAAAGATCAAGTCACTAAAGGACCTGATCAACAAGGTCAAGGAAAATAAAAGACTGTCTATTCTTCTTTGCATGAGGCTATTGGGGAAGTTGGTAGCCTACTTTTGAGGCTGTCCTTTATGGCCAGTTTCATTTAAGACTACTTCAAGGCGGTATTTTAGCTGCCTGGAACAGGAAGATCCAAGCTCTGGATTCACCCATGCTCCTGTCTTCACAGGTGCACCAAAGCTTCAGTTGGTGGTTAAAACCCAAGAAATTGCGGAAAGGAAAATACTTTCTCCCAGTCACCTGGAAGTTGTTGTCCACGGATGCCAGCCTAATGGGCTGGGGAGCAGTGTTAGAAGGATCCTCAGCCCAGGGAATCGGGGCCAAAACCAAAAAGAACCTGCCCATCAACATACTGGAAATGTGGGCAGTATACCGAGCCCCTCACAACTTGGACACCCCGGATGTAGACCTGCTAGCTTCCAGGTTCAACAGGAAGTTGGAAAACTTTGTGTCCAGGACGAGAGATCCTCGGGCCTTACGGATCGGATGCACTAATAATTCCGTGGAATCAGTTTTCACTGATTTATGTATATATGTGTGTATGACTGTGTGTCCCTAGCGTGTCAAGATCCTACGGGGAAAAAATGACCGCACCAGCCAAGCAGACACTGGCTGGAAAAAGCGCCCAGAGGCGATTCAGTTCGCATGCGTTGCGCTATACAAGTCATTCATTCATTATGCGTTTCCTCCGATCCCTCTTCTACAAACGCTACTTTGCAGGATCAAGAAGGAAGAAATTCCAGTAATCCTAGTGGCCCCAATTTGGCCCAGAAAGCCCTGGTACGCCCAAATCTTGAAGATGGTGGTAGGAAAACATTGGAAGCTTCCGCTTCGTCAAGACCTGCTGTCGGAAGGTCCAGTGTAACATTCTGAGGAAACGAGGCATGTCGGGTCCAGTTCTTTCTACACTTAATAATGCTAGAAATTCAGCCTCCAGGCTTATCTACTATAGAGTCTGGAAAGCATATGTTTCATGGTGTGGAACTAAGAAATGGATTCCTCAAAAGTTTGACATACAGTGGGGAACGAAAGTTTGGGCACCCCAGGTAAAAATTTGTAGAAGCCATTCTCTTTAACTTCAGCTTTTTCACAGATGGCATCAAGTTACCATTTTTACCAATTTGCTGAAATTGTATTGAATCCATTTTTCCTTCTACTCGTGAAATGTTCCCTGTGCCACTGGCTGCAATACAACCCCAAAGCATGATTGATCCACCCCCATGCTTAACAGTTGGACAGAGGTCCCTTTCATTAAATTCTGTGCCCTTTCTTCTCCAAACGTACCTTTGCTCATTCCGGCCAAAAAGTTCTATTTTAACCTCATTGGTCCACAGAACTTGTCTATAAGTAGATTTGCAAAGTTCAAACGCTGATTTTTATGGTGAAGACGTAGAAGAGGTTTTCTTCTGATGACTCTTCCATGAAGACCATATTTGTACAAGCATCTCTTTATAGTGGAATAGTGTACCACAACTACAGTGTCTGCCATATCTTTCTGGAGGGATCGTGCAGTCAAACGTGGGTTTTGAATTGCTTTTCTCACAATCCTGCAAGCTGTTCTGTCTGATATTTTTCTTGGTCTTCCAGATCTTGCTATAACTTCCACTGTTCCTGATGATTGCCATTTCTTAATTACATTCCAGAGGATAGTGACATCTGAAAACGCTTTGCCATCTTCTTATAGCCTTCTCCAGCTTTGTGAGCGTCGTCTATTTTCAGTTTTCTAGACAACTGCTTAGAACAGGGGTGGCAAACTAAAATTCATCGAGGGCCGCATCAGCAGTGTGGTCACCCTCAAAGGGCCAGTTGTATATGGGTCGCACTACATACAGAATGCAGAGTTCAGGATTACGTCAGGATTATGTTACGTACACAGTACAGGAATTCAGGGGTGCGCTACGTACACAGTGCAGGGATTCAGGGGTCCGCACAGACCCCCGTTACATGAGAGTCCGCACAGACCCCCGTTACATGAGAGTCCGCACAGACCCCCGTTACATGAGAGTCCGCACAGACCCCCGTTACATGAGAGTCCGCACAGACCCCCGTTACATGAGAGTCCGCACAGACCCCCGTTACATGAGAGTCCGCACAGACCCCCGTTACATGAGAGTCCGCACAGACCCCGTTACATGAGAGTCCGCACAGACCCCCGTTACATGAGAGTCCGCACAGACCCCCGTTACATGAGAGTCCGCACAGACCCCCGTTACATGAGAGTCCGCACAGACCCCCGTTACATGAGAGTCCGCACAGACCCCCGTTACATGAGAGTCCGCACAGACCCCCGTTACATGAGAGTCCGCACAGACCCCCGTTACATGAGAGTCCGCACAGACCCCCGTTACATCAGAGTCCGCACAGACCCCCGTTACATCAGAGTCCGCACAGACCCCCTTGTAATGCTGTGGACTTGGATGTAAAGGGGGAACTCTGATGTAAGGGGGGCTCTGCCCACCAAAGCCCCCTTCATGCACCAGAGTCCACAGAGCACCCCTTAAATTAATTTAATATATACACTGGTAGGTGGGAGAGGGTGAGCTTACCCACCCCAGGATGGAGGGTCAGGGGCGGGCTGCCTGCATCTTTCTTCACATTTTCCCGGGGATGTGTGAGCGGGGAAGACACAGGGGGTGTGGGCGTGCCACACAGTGTAGAGAGGCAGGAAGAGGAGGGGCAGCGTCCGAACAGCTGAACTGTCATCGTGGATTCTGAGCTCTGTGTGAGAGAGACACACAGCTCAGCCAATCAGCCGCGCCGGAGCCCGGAGATGACACAGGCACGGCCGCATGGCGGTAGGTGAGCGGCGGCCGCGACCTGTGTTAACCCTATCCAGGCCGCGGGCGCCGCTTACCTCCCGCTGTGCGGCCTGAGCGGCAGCACTGGAACAAGCGGTGGAGGCTGGCGGGCCACATGACAAGGCTTGGCGGGCCGGATTCGGCCTGCGAGCCTTGTGTTTGCCACCCCTGGCTTAGAAAAACCATGGTGCTGATTGTTGGGGCAAAGTGAGATGAGTCTGGGCATTTAAAACCTTTGAGATTGACATCACCTGGTCTTCCCAGACGATGATTGAGAACAATCCATGACACCGGCAGGTCTCAGCTTTGCAAAGGGGGCAGTGCATGTAAATTCTGCAGGGTGCCCAAACTTTTGCAGACGACATTTTTTTGTTTTCTGTAATTTTGAAAGTGTAAATAATGGAAATAAAATCTAACCTTTTTTTGACATACGAAAATGTCTAATCTGTAATTTGATGCCTTTTGGAGATTTTTCCATCTTTCCTTGGCTTTGTTATGCACATTAATACAAATTTTTACCTGGGGTGCCCAAACTTTCGATCCCCATTGTAAGTAGGATTCTTGGTTTTTTCGAGCTAGGAGTGGATATTAAATTAGCCCTTAGTACCATTAAGGGTCAAATATCGGCTCCATCAGTCATCTTTTAACCACTTTAGCCCCGGGCCTGTTTTTCAGATTCGGTGTTTACAAGACTAAAACATTTTTTTTTGCTATAAAATTACTTAAAACCCCCAAACATTATATATATTTTTTTCTAACACTCTAGAGAATAAAATGGCAGTCATTGCAATACTTTTTGTTACACCGTATTTGCGCAGCGGTCATACAAGCGCACTTTTTTTGGAAAAAATTCGCTTTTTTAAATTAAAAAATAAGACAACAATAAATTTGGCCCAATTTTTTTACATATTGTGAAAGATAATGTTACGCCGAGCAAAATGATACCCAACATGTCACGCTTAAAAATTGCGCCCGCTCGTGGCATGGCGTCAAACTTTTACCCTTAAAAATCTCGATAGGCGATGTTTAAAAAATTCTACAGGTTGCATTTTTTGAGATACAGAGGAGGTCTAGGGCTAGAATTATTGCTCTCGCTCTAACGATCGCGGCGATACCTCACTTGTGTGGTTTGAACACCGTTTTCATATGCGGGCGCTACTCGCGTATGCGTTCGCTTCTGCGCGCGAGCTCGTCGTAAAGGGGCGATTTAAAAAAATTATTTTTTTGTTTTCGTATTTATTTGTATTAATTTTACCAATTTTTAACACTAAAATAAAAAAAATTATCACTTGTAATAGAAAAAAGCATGACAGGTCCTCTTAAATATGAGATCTGGGGTCAAAAAGACCTCAGATCTCATATTTAGGCTAAAATGCAAAAAAAAAAAATATATATAAATGTCATTTTTCAAATGACATTTAAAAAAAAATGTCTCTTTAAGACGCTGTTTGGAACTGACGTTTGACGTCACTTCCGCCCAGCAGAGCTACGGGGATGGACGAGGGAAATTTTTTCCCTCACTCGCATCCCCGCTGAACAGACGAGCGCACCCGATCGCCTCCGCCGCTACCGACGGCTCCGGTAAGCGGCGGAGAGCGCGGGAGGGGGGGGGACGCTCGTCCGCCACCGATAACGGCGATCTTGCGGCGATTCCGCCGCGGAGACCGCCATTATCGTTTACCCGACCGCCCACAGAAGAGATGGATATCTCGGTTGTGGCAGCAGCTGCTGCCGTTACCGAGATATCCATCTTCAAAGTGCCGACGTATACCTGCGGTGGGCGGTCGGGAAGTGGTTAAAGACCGCTGAGGTTATTCCCTAGTTTGGGCTTTCATTCAGGAAGTACTGCGGATCAATCCGCCAGTCAAGTCTCCCTTGTGCCCATAGGATTTGAATTTGGTATTGTCAGTGTTACAGAAGCAACCTTTTGAACCTATTTTCCATATTCCGCTGATTCTTTTAAAGCGGAGCTCCACCTAGGAAAACAACATTTTACAATGTTGTTTAAAAAAATAAAAAAAAACCTGAAAAAAAAAAAAAATACTCACCCGAAATACCTGTTGCTATGCGAAAGTCCGTAATCTGCCTCACCTGCACCGCGGTCCGATTTCTTCTTCTCCTTGTGAATGGGGCGCGCTGCTTTCTGGGAACTGTGTGTGTTCTCAGAGAGCAGCGCGCCCATTCACAAGCCAGCGTGAGACTCACGCAGGCGCAGTAGGAAATGGGCAGTGAAGCCGTACGGCTTCACTGCCTGTTTCCCATAGTGTGGATGGCGGCGCGGGACCCGAAGCAATCATGGGACCGGCATCGGGGGGGGCCATCAGCGCGGGCAAGTAGGACAAGGTAAGTGTTCTTATTAAAGTCAGCAGCTACACTGTTAGTAGCTGCTGACTTTAAAAAAAAAAATTTGCGGCTGGAGCTCCGCTTTAAGCTGGAAATTGGCCTTTTTGATTGCCATACCTCTTCGGCTAGAATCAAATCTAGAAGAGTATCGGAATAGGCAGCTCTTTCTTGTAAAGAGCCTTATTTAATTTGTCACAAAGACAAAAGACAAAATTGTGCTATGACCCCCATCCTGCCTTTTTACCTAAGGTGGTGTCAGCTTTTCATTTAAATCAAGACATTGTTCTGCCTTCTTTTTTTACGGATCCACGGACAGCGGAGGAAAGATTATTGCACTCTCTAGGTCTAGTGAGAGCAGTAAAGGTGTATCTGCAGGCAACCGCTCAGATACGCAAAACATATGTTTTGTTTATTTTGCCAGATGGTCCCAAGAAGGGACGAGCGGCATCAAAATCCACCATCTTCGACAAACCATTATTCAAGCCTATAGTTTAAAGAACAGGATGCCGCCCTTTTCTGTTAAGGTGCACTCTACCAAATTGGGTAATTGCTTCATGGGCAGTGCATCACCAGGCTTCGTTGGCTCAGATCTGTAAAGCTGCAACTTGGTCTTCAATCCACACATTTTCCAAATTCTATCAAATAGATGTGAAAGGACATGAGGATGCCGCCTTTGGGCGAAGGGTGCTGCAGGCAGCAGTATGGGGCTTCTTGTCCATAGCGGCCTGCTTGATCTGTGTCTCCCACCCTTCATATGGAGCATTGCTCTGGGACATCCCATTATGTAAAGAATGGCTCTGTGTCCCGTGGTGTACTCCAAGAAAAGGATTTTACAGGTAAACTGTTTTAAAACCCTGTTTTTATAACAAACGAAGAAATAAACTTTCTCTCGTGTTCATGGACGGACACAGCAGATTATCTTAACAATAGGGTATTTACCTTCTATCAGGAGAGAACTAGGCAGAAACGTTGTTAGTGTTAATGCAACCTTAGACTGTACAGTACCACCCAGGAGGCGGTCCCTTCCGGGTACAACACCTCTCCCTGCACACAGCAGCCTCAGTTTTTTTCTGCCTAGTATAGGAGTTGGACCTGGCTCCCTATGGGCCCTTATTCTGATTTTTCTGATTTTCGTAAGCTTTTTGAAACTTTTTTTCTGCTACGATCCTGAGATCTACTATCAACTGCCGACTGGGCGACAGGCTGGACATCTGATCCTTGTAGTCACCCCAGTTTTGGCCAGCGAGCGTGTGCAGGCCTCTAGCTACACACTGGGTCGGCCACGACATGCCCCACTTGCTCCAGGGGTGGCCAGTGAGCTTTGTGCTCCGGGGCACACATATGACCCAGCTAATTACTCAGTCACAGTGTGCCGGGCGGACAGCTACCCTCATACTGCTCGGGGGGTGGGTCTGTGTTTGGATTCTTCCAGTAAAATTATTTTGCAGGATCAGGAAGTACTTCCCCCCCCACCTCGGTAGGGTGGGATGGCTGGACGTTCCCTGGGAGGTCGATCGGGGGTTCCTTTTCTCCCTCCCATGCCTCTGGCACGCCTGCTGCGATTCAGGGGTGTTTTCCTCACCTGAGGGGGCTTTGTGTGCTGGTCCGCTGTCCTGGGGTTGCACCTGTGGGAGGGTCTCCCGGCCGAGGAGACAGTGTTTGTGCTGTGCTCTGCCACATCGCCTGTGCCAATGTGTCATTTTCTTTTTTCTCTCTGTTTGGCGGCCATTTTCCCTTAGCCGTTCAGCTTACTGTGCAGCGGCCATTTTCTTGTGGTCTGCAAGCTTTGTATAGTTTACAACACAGCTGCCTTTTTGCTCTACACGGTGGCCGCTCGGCAGCCATGTTTCTGGTGTTTTTTTTTTTTGTTCTCTAGTGTCAGTGTCTGGGCAGTGTAAAACAGCCGTCTTTCCTGACTGCTTCCTGGGGGGGGGGGGGGGTTACTTCTGTCAGAGCAGGGCGGACAGCGCTGGGTAGTCGTTTCCTTCCCTATTGGGGTGGTGAGTCCTCTGGGTCCCCTCCTTTTTTCCTTGGTTACAAAGCAGCTAGGAGGGTGGGTTGTGTGCCTGTGCTACGTTCCCCAGGTTCAGACGTGGAGGCTATGTCGGCATGTCATAACACTTGCATGGAGAGATCCAAATATAGTCAAAAAGTTCTCCAGTATCCAAAAAATAGTTGAAAAAATTATCTCCGCCAAAAATATAAATTGGAAAGGAGCGATACAGTCCGAATCTGATAAACAGTATATATTCATCATCCAATGTGGACAGGTTATTAACAAATGCTGTGTATAGGCAGCCAAACAATAAAGTCCAGAGACAGCCCGTAACAACAGTGTCGTATGCCCCAGGGTAGCAGCCCTTGCCGAATTAGGATTCGTCTTGATTTATCAGATTTGGTCTGTATCGCTCCTTTCCAATTTATATTTTTGGCGGAGATAATTTTTTCTACTATTTTTTGGATACTGGAGAACTTTTTGACTATATTTGGATCTCTCCATACAAGTGTTACGATCTACATATCTGGTTGGAATGTTTTCAAGATAATGAAATATATCTTTATAATGTTAAATTCCTTCTGCTTGTCCTGAGGAAGCCCAACGGCAAAACGTGTAGCCGTTATATATAGAGGTTACTATATATATATATATATATATATATATATATATATATATATTCATATTCGTTTTTTTATCTTTATTGTTTCTTTGGTGTTTTTTCTGTTATAGTTTGTAATAAAATGTATAATTTTTTATATTTCTATCTTGCCTTTATATTCCGACCATCAATTACTGCTCTTTAAGTAATTGTTTCATTTTTTGCGTTCATATTTACGGATGTGGCATATGTGAGTGCTCCCCCTCTTCCCCTGTTTTTTGTTTGATTCGTTTCAAGGGTTTTATTCAAACCTATTTGTGGTCTCGAAGGAAGGGGTCTGCTCAATCCTGGACCTCAAGGATCTGAATTGCTTTGTGGAAGTTCAGAATGTAATCGGTGCGCTCGGTAGTAGCGCCACTTCAACCGGGGGATTTCCTGACGTCCTTGGACATCAAGGACGTGTACTTTCATGTCCCCATATTTGTTACATAGTCAGGCCGAAAAAAGACACAAGTCCATCCAGTTCAATCATAAAAAAATAAAACAAACAAAATAAAACACAGTACAATCCCATACACCCAACTCCATACCCACAGTTGATCCAGAGGAAGGCAAACAAAACAGCGGAGCATGATCCAATTCGTTACAAGAGGGGAAAAAAATTCCTTCCTGATCCCCCTAGAGGCAATCGGATTTACCCTGGATCAACTTTACCTACAAATCTTAGTACTCAGTTATATTGCGTGCATTTAGAATCCACTGTGAAGAAACCTTTCCGTATTTGGAGGTGAAATCTCTTTTCCTCCAGACTTAAAGAGTGCCCCCTTGTCCTCAGTGTTGACCTTAAAGTGAATAACTCAACACCAAGTTCGCTATATGGACCTCTTATATATTTGTACATGTTGAACATATCCCCCCTTATTCTCCTCTTCTCAAGAGAGAATAAATTCAGTTCCTCTAATCTTTCCTCATAGCTGAGCTTCTCCATGCCTCTTATCAGTTTTGTTGCCCTTCTCTGCACGTTCTCCGATATCCTTTTTGAGAACTGGTGCCCAAAACTGGACTGCATATTCTAGATGAGGTCTTACTAATGATTTGTACAGGGGAAAAATTATATCTCTATCTCTGGATTCCATACCTCTCTTAATACAAGAAAGGACTTTGCTCGCTTTGGAAACCGCAGCTTGGCATTGCATGCCATTTTTGAGCTTATGATCAACTAAAACCCCCAGATCCTTCTCCACTACGGATCCCCCCAGTTGTACTCCCCCTAGCATGTATGATGCATGCATATTCTTAGCCCCTAAGTGCATAACTTTACATTTATCAACATTAAACCTCATCTGCCACTTAGTCGCCCACTTAGACAGAGCATTGAGGTTGGCTTGTAAATTGGAGACATCCTGTAAGGACGTTATTCCACTGCATAGCTTGGTGTCATCTGCAAAGACAGAAATGTTACTTTTGATCTCAGACCCAATATCATTTATAAATATATTGAAAAGTAAGGGACCCAACACCGAACCTTGGGGTACACCACTGATAACCTTGGACCATTCAGAGTATGAATCATTAACCACGACTCTCTGAATTCTGTCTTTCAGCCAGTTTTCTATCCATTTACAAACTGATATATCCAATCCTGTAGACCTTACCTTACACATGAGCCATGTGTGGGGAACTGTATCGAACGCTTTTGCAAAATCCAAGTATACCACATCCACTGCTACGCCTCTGTCCAGGGTTTTACTTACCTCTTCATAAAAAGAAATCAGGTTTGTCTGACAACTTCTGTCTTTCATGAATCCATGCTGTCTGCTGCTTAAATAGTTTGTTTCCAGCAAGAACTCATCCATGTGGTCTTTTATTAAACGTTCCAGTATCTTCCCAACTATAGAAGTTAAACTAACAGGTCTACAGCTACTTGGTAAAGACTTTGTTCCCTTTTTAAATATAGGCACCACATTGGCTCTACGCCAATCCAGTGGTACTATTCCTGTCATTAATGAGTCCCTAAATATTAGATACTGTGGCTTTGAAATTTCAGAGCTCAATTCTTTTAGGATCCGTGGGTGTATGCCATCTGGTCCAGGTGCTTTATCCACCTTTATTCTGTCTAAATATTTCTGGGCCATATCACTTTTGAGCCATTGTGGATTTGGGGCTGTGTCACTCCCACCCCCATTATGGACATGATCTCCCCCATGCTCCATTTTATACACAGAGCTGAAGAAAGCATTTAATAAATTTGCCTTCTCTTTGTCCTCAGTCATCCACTCTAGATCGGTGCCAATATTCTCTCCCAGTCCAAGCCCTGGAGAGCAGTCCTCATCCTTTTGAAAATTTGCTCTCTTGAAATTAAGTGTTTTTTTCTTTCCTGTATGTATTTCTTGCTTATAGTTAACATTAAATGAAATGATGTTATGATCACTGCTACCCAGGTGTTCCTTTATCTGAACATTAGTAATAAGCTCTGCATGGTTTGAGATTACCAGGTCCAACAGAGCATCATTCCTAGTTGGGGCCTCAATAAACTGGACCATAACATTGTCCTGCAATAGGTTTTTACATTTTTGTCCTTTAACTGTCCCAAAAATTCCATTATTCCAGTCAATTTCTGGGTAGTTAAAATCCCCCATTATCACCGTCCCAGCCCTTGCAGCCCTTTCCATCTGTGCAAGGAGCCGAGTCTTCACCTCCTCATTAACATTGGGTGGTTTATAACAAGCTCCAATGATTAACTTTGAACTGCGCACATCTGTATGCAGTTCCACCCATAATGCTTCAACTTCATTACACTCTCCATCAACCAGGTCCTCTTTCACGCTTGCTTTGAGGTCACTTCTCACATAGAGACAGACCCCTCCACCTTTCCTTTTTACCCTGTCTTTCCGAAAGAGAGCATAGCCAGGAATATTAATAGCCCAGTCATGTGAGGATTGAAGCCAAGTTTCAGCAATACCGATTACATCATAGCTCTCCTCATGCACCAGAGCTTCCAACTCACCTGTTTTGCTTGGAAGGCTTCTGGCATTGGTGAACAAACACAATGTACTGTTACATTTTTCGCTGGTGTTTTTCATATAATTTTTAGTAGTGCAAATGGCACTAAAATTTCCAATGGCTGTTTGCAACATGGGAACTTTCTTGTCACCTGCCATAACCCCACCTCCATCTATCCCCATTCCACTCTCTATTAATGTCTGACCCCTAACTGACCTGTGTGCCCGATGTAATTCTAGTTCACCCTCCCCCACAAGTCTAGTTTTAATACTCCTCCAGCATTCCCCTAAACCTCTCCCTCAGCACAGCAGACCCCCTTCCATTCAAGTGCAAACCATCTTTAGCATATAGGTTGCACCGCAATGAAAAGTCAGCCCAGTGCTCTAGAAACCCAAATCCCTCCTTCCTACACCAGGTCTTTAGCCATGCATTCAGCTCTCTAATCTCCCCCTGTCTTTCCTGTGTTGCGCATGGCACAGGCAATATTTCAGAGAATATCGCCTTGGAGGTCCTTCCCTTCATCTTGCAGCCTAGTTCTTTAAATTGATTCTTAAGGAGCCTCCACCTTCCATGTATACTGTCATTGGTTCCAACTGTCATTGGACTGTATACTGTCATTGGACCAAGACAGCTGGGTCATGCCCAGCCCCTCCCAGTAATTTATCCACCCGGTCCACCACATGCCGAACCCTGGCACCAGGGAGACCGCAAACCATTTGGTTGAGGCGATCCTGGCGACAAATTATTCTATCAGTCCTTCTGATTATAGAATCCCCTATTACCACCAACTGTCTAGGCCTACCTGCACTCCCCTCAACACTTCTACAAGATGGGTTGCTCTCCCGTCTGTTAGGGGTAGCAGTAACATCTAGGGCTGCCACCTCTGTGTTAGCCACCTCCACATCTTCACCCAACTTGGCAAATTTGTTTTGATGCACAAATACAGGATTGGCCTTCCTTTTCTGCAAGCCCCTTCCACTCCCTCTAACTACATTAACCCATCTTCCTATCTGATAATCCTGACTTGTCCCTCCACCCTCTACATCAACCCTACTGACCACCTGCTCAGCCAGCAGAGGACCCCTTTCAAGGTTGTCTTTTCTGCCCAGTGTTGCAACTTGCTCCTCCAGATCTCTAATGTGAGCTTCCAGAAGGGCAACCTGCTGACATCTGTCACAGCGGTATCCATCCTGGAGCTGTTGCACCAATTTTGCATACATGTGGCACACTGTGCACTGAGCAAAACCGTCAACCCTCCTAGCACACATTTCCCAGTTACAATATAATCACTTGTAGGAAGTTTAAGATGTTACTTACAGTTTAGAAGACTCCAGTCTTAACTCCTGTTTTCAACTCCTGTTTTTTAACTCTTCCACTTGTGTTCAAAGAATCCACTTCTGATCAGAAAATCCACATGTGAGAGCCACCATCAGCTGGGAGCCATTTGTCAGACATCAAAGGTTTCTGCGTTTAGCGTTCGGGTACAACCACTACCAATTTGTGGCTTTTCCCTTTGGCCTGGCCTCAGTGCCAAGGGTGTTTTACCAAGGTCCTCGCCCCGGTCCTAGCTTTGCTGAGGACCTGGTGGGGTACCTGGACGACCTTCTTCGAGCTGCTTCAAGCTCAGAATTTGAGGTGGATGTGGCTATTGTCATCCAGACCCTTTGAGATTTCGGTTGGGTCCTGAACCTCCAGAAGTCTGTGTTGGCGCCGACTAGGCGCCTAGAGTACCTGGGTCTGGTTCTGGATTCCCTAGAGGCGGAAGTTTTTCTTTCCTCGGACAAACTGAGAACTTTGCAGGAAGCGGTAAAGCTACCGACCTCCCGCAGTCTGTCATCGCTGCATTTTTGCATGCGAGTCCTGGGCCTCATGGTGCCCTCTTTCGAGGCAGTGCCATGCGCGCAATTTCACACTCGTACTTTGCAGAAGAATATTCTGACAAAATGGGACAAGTATCTGCTGTTCCTGGATTGCCAGATCCTAATGGACCCGGGCGTTCAAGGCCTCCCTGGTCTGGTGGTTGAGGTCTCTGACCCTCAAGGCCAGAAAGTCCTTTCTTCCCCTTCAGTGGACAGTGATCACGATGGACGCCAGTCTGACCGGTTGGGGAGGTGTTTGCGGTTGCCAGTGGGCTCAGGGTTGCTGGATGCCGAAAGTATCCCGCCTTCCAATCAAAGTGCTGGAGCTTTGAGCGATCAGGCATTGCATCTCTTGGTGGTCTCAGAGCCTTCAGGGATGTCCGGTCCGGATCAAGTCGGACAACGCCACAGCTGTGGCATCTGTCAACCATCAAGGGGGACCAGGAGCTCGGAGGTCGTCCACATTCTGCGGTGGGCAGTGCCGGCTCTCTTAACCGTATATTTTCCGGGTGTGGAAGACTGGCAGGCGGACTATCTGAGCCGCCAGATGCTGGACCAAGGAAAGTGATCGTTAGACCCAGAGGTGTTTCAACTCATTTTCAACAGTTGGTGCACGCCAAAAGTGGACTTTCTTGCTTTGCGACTCAATCGGAAGGTGTTAAAATTAGTAGTGTGGTCAAGAGACCCCTGGGCCGACACAACAGATGCGTTGGCTCCGTGGGGTCATTATCGACTGATTTACGCCTTTCCTCCCCACTGAAGCTTCTTCCCCGTCTGCTTCACAGGGTGCAGACCGAGGGAATCCGATGATTATAATTGCTCCAGATTGGCCTCGCCGTCCTTGGTACGCCGACCTAATGTGTCTGGTGGCGCATGTTCCATGGCGACTACCGCTGCAAGTGGACCTTCTGTCGCAAGGTCCCATACTTCATCCTGCTTTACAGTTGCTGGCTTTAATGGCGTGGCTATTGAAAGCCAGGTGTTAAGGGACTGTGGCCTGTCTGATGCGGTTATTGCTACCATGCTGAGAGCACAGAAATCTTCCTCTAGAAAGATCAATCATCGTACTTGGAAGGCCTACATCTGTGCGAGGAGCTGAAGTAGCATCCATGTGTATACTCTGTCTCCAGGACTCTACAGCGAGGTGTGGACCAGAAGCTTACTTAACGGATCACTAAAGGAAAAAAAAAATTAGCTAAATAGCTTCCTTTACCATACTGCAGTACTGGTTTCATGTCCTTATTGTTTGTTTTTGCTTTGAAGTTGCTGTAATCCTGCTCTGTTCTCCACACTTGCTGCTTGTCTGTTTCCTTATAACCACAGTGCTGGGAGCTTTCTCACGATGGTCTAAGCTGTCATTACTGTGTGTCTAAAACTTCCCAGAACCAATCAGATTCATTTTAAAAACAAAACACTGCCCTGGATTTGTTTGTTTTTGTTCTGTGTGTCTATTTCTACTTCACAGAAACATGAAGCCAGTTCAAAAGTGAAACTAACCTGCAGACACATTATATGATTGATTTTTATCTATTTTTAATCATTTTGAAAAGAAAACAGTTAACTTGTATGTTTCTATACCCTGTAAACAGTCATTTCAGCAAAAAAAAAAATTTCCTTTAGTGACCCTTTAAGTACTGTTAAGGGGTAGATTTTTGCTTTGGCCGTCTTTGTTCAACAGGCCTTAGCGGCGCACTCACTGGTGAGTACGTTCGTACAGGGGATCCGGTGCGTCCACCTCTGCCTCCGTGGGACTTAAATCTGGTCCTCTCGGTACTTTTTTTTTTTTTCTTTAAATATTTTTATTGTTCTTTTCTATTTTAACAGACATTGTGTATGATTACATGCAGTTTCTAAAAATGTTTTAGTACGCCATCGTTATTCACATATAAACCATTATACATTGTGCAAATCAATTGTCTACAAAAAGTGTTCACCCCCTCCCACCCCTCCCTCCATTTGATAGAGGACCCAAGAGCCAAACAAAAGAAAGGAAAAACGAATATGCATCGAGAAGGAGAGGATACCATAGTCTAGGGTGGTTGATTATTCATTGGAAAGTACCCTTTGGGAGCAGGGGCTAAAATCCGAGAGACACCTTGGGGAGTTAGGTCAGACTCAAGCATGGAGATAGTGGGGTTTACTCTCTTTCTGTTGATATTGTCTTCTAAAGTAACCTTTAAGCCTACTTGGGGTAAAGGGGCTTGCGGGTTCAAAAAAGCTGTCATCCATCTAGTGGGAATCCCATTTCTTTTAACCAGGGCCCCCATACTCTTTTAAATTTGTTATAGTTCCCTTGTTTGATAAGAGCTACCCTCCCACACCAGATCAGGGCATTGATATTTTCAACCCAGTTCTCAACGGATGGGGGAGCCTGCGCTTGCCATCTTTGTGCTATCAACTTTCGAGCCTGGAACAGGCACTTGAGTACACTCTCCAAAGCTCCTGCCGGGTTTCTCTGATTATCCATACCTCCTAGTAAGCAAGTCCTGACTTCTGGCTCTAGGGAGGTCCCAAACACCTTATTAGTCCTGTTTATCACTTCTATCCAATATCTAAAGAGCTTGAGACATCTCCAAAACATATGAATAAGGTCTCCTGGTGCCTTACATCTAGGGCATTCATCACTCAACATTTTTCTGGGTGTGTGGTAAGCTCGGTGCAGTAGAAATAGATGAGACAGCCTCTGGGCTGGAGCAATTGATACCAATGTCCCCCTGTGTAAAATCTCATTCCACTGTTCCAAGGTTATTGACCCAATGTCTCTTTCCCATCTTTCTCGGCTCTTATAGACCCCGGTTTGACTTATAGCTTTAGCGCCCAATTTATAGTACAGTACGGATATTTGGCCTCTCGTGGCAGTAGTTTGAATCACTTTAAGCAGCCCAAGAGTAGGAGTCCTAACTAATGGATGGGTCTTAAACTGGATTTGGAGAGCGTGCCTAATCTGGAGGTAATTGAAGAAGGTTTTATTTGGTTTATCAAATTCTACCCTTAATTTAGTGAACATTTTAATAAGCTCTCCCTCATACATATGTAACAATCATGTTATTCTCTGGTTTTCCCAGACTCTAGGGATTTCTATATGTTAGATTTTTATTACGCCAGAGGGGGGTGAATTCAGTTATTCCCTTATAGCCCAGGAGGGCTTTCGTGGTCTGCCACAGTTTAATTAGTTTAATGGTCGGACATTGATGGTGGAATGAGGCTCCTTCCAAAGCTTCTATTATTGTGTTATGTGGGGCCCTTGATAGCATTAACCTAAAACAGTTGTTCTCTGGATTTTGATTACCACAACCCACTAAATGCTGTAACTGAGACGCCAAAAAATATAATCTTGGGTGTGGGACCGCCATCCCCCCTTCCCCTACCGGGAGCTGCATTGTCTGCAATCTGATTCTAGCCTGTCCTCCCTTCCACATTAATTCCCTAAACAACGTTTCAATTCTCCTGAACCACGTTTGGTTTACCCAGACCGGAGAATTATGCAGGACGTATAGAATCTGGGGGAGCCAGATCATTTTTATCAAATTGCATCTCCCAGCTACAGAGAGAGGGAGGCGGTTCCAAATATCTTTTTTTAGTTTGAGCTTTAGCAATAATGGGACTAAGTTATTGGTAATATATTCCTTAGGCTCACTGGTTATCCAAACCCCCAGATATTTTAGTTTTGTTGAGATTTTTAACTGGGGTGCTTCGGCTATTGCCTGTGTACCTAGGGGATCTATTGGGAGTAAGGCAGATTTATCCCAGTTAACTGTTAATCCCGAGAATCTTCCGAACTCCTTCACCATTTGGACCACAGGGGTCAGTGAACTGTCTACGTCTCCTAGAAAAAATAGGACATCGTCTGCAAAGAGCGAGATCTTATCCTTCTCCGCACCCCTTCTGAGCCCCTGGATATCTTTGTTTAATCTCGCCTTGATAGCAAGAGGCTCCATAGCCAATGCGAAGAGGAGTGGAGAGAGGGGGCACCCTTGTCTCGTACCTCTCAAGACCAAATGTATCTGAGACTGCGCCATTAACTTTGATTTTTGCTTGTGGTTCCCTATATAATAGCTTAACCCTTTTAATAAATATTGGTCCAAATCCAAAGATTTCTAATACCCTCCAGAGATATGGCCATTCAATGCTGTCAAACGCCTTAGCAGCATCGAGGGCCAGCAATGCTCTAGACCCCTCATTATCAGTCGGAATTTGTATGTTTAAGAAAGCTCTTCTGATATTTATACTAGTTGACCTATTTGGGATAAACCCTGATTGGTCCGAATGGATGAGATCCTCTATACACCCTTTAAGACGATTTGCTAACACTTTGGCAAAGATTTTTGCGTCCGTGCAGAGCAATGAGATTGGCCGGTAGGAGGACGGGTCTAATTTATCTTTTCCCTCTTTGTGAATTACCACCACCGTTGCCTCCAACATGGAAGGAGGGAGAGATCCCTCCAGGAACGCCCTTTCCAGTGTCTGAAGAAGCTCTGGTATCAGAATTTTCCCTAACCGCCTGTAGATCTCTATTGGGAGGCCGTCAGGGCCAGGTGACTTATGGCTAGACATCTCCCCCACTACTGACTGAAGTTCTTCTAATGTAATAGGGGACTCTAGTTTTTCCCCATCAATTGCTGACAATACTGGAACCGGGAGATCATGAAGGAAGGATTCCATACCCTCGTTTCTTCCCCTGGACTTATAGAGAGATTTATAGAAATCGTAAAATACATTGCTTATTTCTTTACCATCAGTGGAGATATCTCCTGTAGGATAAGGTGACCAGATTTTTATAATGAAATCCGGGGACATATTTTTCTTTACTAGTAATTGCGGCAATCAGCGACTCCCCGTCGCCACCGCCGCCCGCCTCACAGCCTGTCAAGTTTAATGCCGCGTACAGACGATCAGACATTCCAACAACAAAACGGTGGATTTTTTTTGATGGATGTTGCCTTAAACTTGTCTTGCATACACACGAACGCTAGTTTTACCAGACCGAGCGCTTCCGTCTCGTACTTGATTCAGAGCATGTGTGGAATTTTGTGTTTTGGAATTGTCTACACACGATCGGAATTTACGAGAACTGATTTTTTGTCGGAAAATTTGAGATCCAGCTCTCAAATTTTTGTTGTCGGAAATTCCGACAGAAAATGTCCAATGGAGCATACACGCGGTCGGACATTTGTTCCCATTGAACATTTGTTGTCGGAAATTCCAAGCGTGTGTACGCGGCATTACTTTCCGGGCCCCGGCTACTACTGGGTAGAGAGCAGAGGAAGACAAGGAGATAGGCATGTGGCTGGCCGGGACTTGAACCAAAGCAGAAGAACATGCGAGCAGAGCGGAACGTGCATGCACCCGAAACTGAAGAAATATTTCCCCTGCTCCGACCAGCACATCAGATCATCAGAAAGGGATACAGATAATGGGAAAAAATACCCCCCCCCCCCCTCCCATAAGCTGTAGGAGCGTCAGGAGCGGGGTGTGTTCAATTTTTTTTTCTTTAATTTTGCACTGATTGTCTTTGAATTTGCCCCAGCCCCTGTTCAAATCCAATCCGGGGACAAAACCGGGGACAGACTTGGTCCAGGGACAGTGTCCTCAATCCAGGGACTGTCCCCAGAAACCGGGGATGTCTGGTCACCCTACTGTAGGAGTCCTAATTGCTGCAATATTTGAGGAGGGAGAGTTGGCCTGGACCAACATAGACAGTGCTCGTCCCACTTTCTCTCCCTCTCCGAATTTAGTTTGTCTCTGAAATATCTGATAGTTTTGTGCTTTCCTCATAATAGACATCCTATATATCTTCTGTTTATCTAGCCAATCTTTCTGCCTGCTTAAGGTTGGGGCCTCAATATAGCTTTGTTCAGCTGCTAGGGCTTCATTTCTAAGTTTCTCCTCCACTGCCCTAGATTCCTTTCTAACCCTTGCCACCCTCTGAATCAAGAGACCTCTTAAATAGGCCTTTAGTGAGTCCCAGACCACTCCGGTCTCAGCCGAGCCTGCATTGATTTGAATATATTCTTCTAGGCTGTTCAAAAGATCTCCTAGTTCCCCCAGTAGCTCGAGCCAATATGGACTGATTTTCCATTCTTTTGGGGCGATTTTCTCACTGGTCCTAATAACCAAGTCCAGTGGTGAGTGGTCTGAGACCCCCCTAGGGCCATACTCTATCTCTGTGACATTGTTTAATGCCAACTCATTACCCAGAGCCATGTCAATTCTAGAAAGAGTGACATGTGAGGTGGATAAGCAGGAATATTGTCGGATACAGGGGTGGCGAATGCACCAAATATCTTTTAGTCCTATCTCCTCCAGAAATTGGGAGAGGCGGCTCCCTTCCTCCGGAGTTTGCTTCTGGGCCGAGGGGAATCTATCATAGGCTCTATCTAAGACTTCATTGAAATCTCCCACTGCTATTAAAGGGATATCAGTTTTGTTCAACATAAATTCTACCAGTCTCTGAAGGATATCGAACTTAAAAGGGGGGGGGATGTAAATATTAGCTAGTACATATGGTCTGCCCCCAATGGAGCAAGCTAGGAATATGAACCGACCCTGATCGTCTATCAGACTTTCTTCACAGATAAATGGCACCCCCCTACCCACCATTATGCTCACCCCCCTGGAATATGAGGAGTGGACCGAATGGTAGCGAGAGGGGAATTTCCGTGAGCCCAACTGGGCCATATTGTCTTTGGTTAAATGTGTCTCCTGTAAGCAAAGTATCCCTGGCCCTCTCTTGTCCATTGATGCCAATACCAAGGCTTTCTTGATGGGGTCTCCTAGTCCCCGTATGTTCTATGACCTAATCCTCCAAATCATAATACATAGGGATATGAGTGACTGTAGGGGGCAGTAGTGGGAGGAAATACGCAAAGGCAGCCCTCCCACCCCTCTTCTCTCCCCTTTCACCTCCCTTTCCTCTCTCCTGCTCCACCATCTCCTGCTGTCGCTCCAGACTAGTGCCTCTCCTATACCCTATTGGACTTGGTGTATTTTCCTCTATCAAAATTCCCCCCTTTGTTTTCCCTCCCACTCCCCCCCTCCCTTCCCCTCCCCGCCCATTAGGGCTTCCCCTTGGGGCTTCACCTGTGACCTTACCACTCATAACTGTCCACCTCCATCCACTCTTTCTAACACTCATTGACCTCTCGGCCATGATGAATGGCAAAGACCTCATCTCTCCCTCCTCGCCCCCATCCCATCTCCCACTCTAGATCCCGATTTCCACTAAGAAAAAAAAAGGGAAAAGACGGAAAAGAAAAAGGCAAATATAACATTCATAGATATACCTCCCTCACAGGCATGTTAAGGGCATTAACAATTTAACACAATAATGTTCATTATAAAAAAGACCTGATATACCAATTTCCCCCTCTCCCTCCCCCCTCCCTAAACAACAACAACAACAAAAAAAAACCCAACCCCCGCTGGTGTGTTTAGTTTCAATAGACATATATTGCAATTCTTTAAATCAAGAGAAGGAGAGGGGAAAAAAAAAGAAAAAAACCCCGCTGATGTGTTTAGTTTCAATAGACATATATTGCAATTCTTTAAATTAAGGGAAAAAAAAGAAAAGAAGGAAAGAAAACAATTCCCTTCCTCCCCTCCCCCCCACCCAATCACCCCCCCACCCAATCACCCCCCACCTAAGCTAATAGTGCTTTTAGTGCCATTGATCAGATTCAGTTAAGAAACCCCCCCCCCCCCCCCGCTAGTGCATTCAACATCAGTGCTCTTCTATTGCAATATTTTAAATTTAAAAACCAAAAACCGAAGAAAAAAAAAGGAAAAGGGGGAGAAAACTAAATAAATAAATAAATGGCTAAATCATTGCAGTTGTTTTGCAACCACTGCAAATATTTAGTTTGATATAATATTTAGATTAGGAGAGGGAGAGGGAAATAAAAAAAAAGGGAAAAGGGGAGGGAGGTCCAACCGAAGTAGGCCCCCATCCTAGATAACCTTGTTCAATGCCCTTCTTGTTTTAGTTCAAGTTCTGAGAAATTCCAGAATGTCCTTACAGCTTTTCCATTCCATTAGCAGATAGTTAGATGCCCAAAAAAAAAAAAATATAGGACAAAAAAAAAAGGCTTAAGACTATACTAATGCCTATAAGTCCTTGCTATTTGCTTCCAGCCATTGTGCTCCCTCTGCTGGTGAATTGAAAAAGAAAGTCCTGCCCAAGGCTGTCACCCGTAAGCGAGCCGGATATTGTAGGGCATATACCACCTTATGTTGCTGTAGGGTACGTTTCATTGGCATGAATTCAGCTCTACGTTTTTGTAAAGCCGGAGAAAAGTCGGGATAGAATGAGAATTTAACTCCTTTATACATAATGTCCCCTATACTCCTAGCCTTATGGAGCAGAGTGATTTTGTCGCCATAGTAGAAGAGCTTAAAGATAAGTGGTCTAGGGCGCCCTCCCTCTTGTGGGGCTTTGAAGGGGACTCGATGAACCCTCTCAATTGCAAAAAAAGGGGAGAACGTATCAGGGCCAAAGATATCCCTCAGCCAGCCCTCCATGAAAGATATAGTATCAGGTCCCTCACTTCGTTCTGGCAGGCCAATCATACGAAGATTGTTCCTTCGAAGTCTGTTCTCAATTTCATCTAGTTTAGTTGTTTGTACGTCCGTCTTTTCCTGCAAACCTCTTGAGTTCTTTCTCAAGCGGGTACAGAGAGTCCTCCACCGTACTCACTCGCTCTTCCAAGGTGTTGATTCTTTCAACCGTTTTGCGCATGTCCTGGTGTATTAAAACAAGCTCTTCGCTAAGATTTTTTAACTGGGTATCGAAGCCCACCATGAATTGTTTGCAATCATTGACAGCTCGCAAAACGTCTTTCAGTGTAGGCTCCTCTGTTGATTCAAAACCTGTTAAGGTAACAGGGTCATTTGTTAAGAGCACCGGCACAGCTGTCGCTAATACAGCTTCCTTCATTTCGCTGCTAGGTCCTTTGTTGTTCAAGGCTTTGTCACCACTTGGGTTTGTGGGGTTAGTTGACTTCGAGGCTACCGCCCCTTGACTTTTCCTAGCAGCGGATAAGCCTGGAGGAGCCTTAGTCTGGTTAGCAAGAGGTGTTTGGCCCCCTCTAGTGGGTGATTGGGATGCAGTTTGAGCAGGTTGAAAAAACTGGTCCAGCTTCGCTGCTGCTACCTGGCTACCCTTCTCCTTTCCCTTGGCGGAGCGTGTAGTAGGTGCTCCATCTGTGTGTTGCTGATCCTCAAGGCCCCGTTTAGTTGTCTTAGTAAACATGGGAGGGGAGGATTCTGACAACCACAAAACCACAACAGACAGTCCACCAGCAACCCTTTACTGATTTCAAGCAAGTATATCTGAAGAAAAATAAAAAAACTCAGAGCCTTGTATCAAAAAAAAGAAAAAAAAAATTTTTTTTACAGCCAGCAGCCCAGTAGAGTGACAGTTAGGAGCCCTCAGTTAGATATTTTTAGAGCAATACAATGCGATACTTCATGAATATTTGGATAGACTTCTGGCACCTTCCTGGTTTATTGGTTTATGCACAGTATACTCTATTTCACCTCACATTCCCCTCCTCCTTACCCTTGTCTTCTTGCTCACAGGTTACCTCATTACACTTGCAGTTCACAAGAGAATGGCCACAGTTCCATACCATATGCTCAAGTGTAGTAGTACAATGATACCAGTGAATCATTAATAATGGAGGGTTTGGAGGAGTATCTCGAAGGATCGTCTCTTATCATGTACTGCTGGCGGTACAGAGCAATGCACTGAACATGGTATATTGATTTTACCTTAATTCAGGTCTTGGAGCTGGATCCCATAACCACAATACAGTAGTGTGTACCTTTTGTTGGCCCCTTTCACGCAAGGAGGGCACGGTACGGTCGGTACCTCTGGCTGTCAGTTCAGCATCCTGAAGTCCTGAAGAGCGGTCCGCTCGACACAGCACGCGAGGCCCCGCGAGACTTTCGGCAGCGTCAGGGTCCGTGCATCTCCTCCTAGGAATGGATTGAGTCTGGAGCCCCCGGCATCTCTTCTCCAACAGATCCGTTCCAGACCAGCCGGCGAATCCAGGCGCCCGCCGTGGATACAGGGAGCGACGGCACTCCTAGAACAGGAGGGCAGGAAGGCAGACCCAGGCTTAGGTACGGCACGGCATAGGGCTCCGGTTAGGGGGAGGAGGGGAGATGAGATCAGCCATCCACTCACTCCAACATCCTCGCGTCTCTCACATACTACATCCGGTTACGCCCCCCCTCTCGGTACTTTAAAAACCGCTGGGAGATTCCTCTATTGACTCTCTCTCAATATGTGGCCTTTTTGGTGGCTATTGCATCTGTCAGACGGGTTTCTGAGCTGGCAGCCTTGTCTTGCAAGGCTCCTTATCTGATCCTCCACAAGGATAAGGCGGTGCTACGCCCGCAGCCTTCGTTTCTTCCTAAGGTTGTTTCGGCTTTTCATCTCAATGAGGACATCGTACTTCCGTCCTTGTGCCCTCGACCATCACATCCTAAAGAGGCTGATTTACATTCCTTGGACGTGGTCCGAGTTATCCATTTCATGGCACGGCTCATTCTACCTGGCCGATAGGTGTGTAAGGCGGCGGCGACTCGGTCTTCATTTACACTTTCACAAAATTCTACAAGGTTGATGCGAGTGCATCTTTGGATGCTTGCTTTAGCCGCAAGGTTTTCAGACGGTCGTTTAGTGTTGCATCTCCTCTGTTGAGGAGCTCTGGTTATGTTTGGCGTGAAGTTTTTGTTTTTGATTGCTGTTCCCCCCCTCGTTTTTCTGACACTGCTTGGGGACGTCCCTATTTTCAAGATAATCTGCTGTGTCCCTCTATGAACACAAGAGAAAATAGGATTTTTGTACTCGCCGTAAAATCTTTTTCTCTGTAGTCCATGGACGGACACAGCACCCACCCCTCCTTTTTTATGTGTGTATTGCTTTTTGATGAACTGAGGCTTCTGTGTGCAGGGAGAGGGGTTGTATCTAAGGTGACCGCCTCCTGTGCGGTACTGTACAGTTTAAGGTTGTATTAACACTTTAACAATGTTTCTGCCTAGTCTTCTCCTGAAAGAAGGTAAATACCCTATTGTCAAGATAATCTGCTGTGTCCGTCCATGAACTAGAGAGAAAAGGATTTGTTGGTGAGTACAAAAATTTGTTTTTGTTTTTTTTCAAAAATTTCGGTCTTTTTTAGTTTAAAAATAAAAACCGCAGAGGTGATCAAATGCCACCAAAAGAAAGCTCTATTTGTGGGAAGAAAATTATAAAAATGTAGTTTGTGTACAGTTTTGCATGACAGTGCAATTGTCAAAGTGTGACAGCTCAAAACTGTCCTGAGTAGGAAGGAGTGAACGTGCTTGGTATTGAAGTGGTTAAAATGTCAGGTTTCTGTGGTGTAAAAAAAAATGAGACGAAGATAAATCCTTTTCCTTTTAATGTGGTCTATAAACTGTACAACTTTGTTGTAAAACTGATCTTTTTTTGGGGGTGGGGGGGGGGGTCAAACAGAGCTAAAATAATGTGGTTGCGGAAGTGTGCACTCCCTCTTAAAATTGGGGGTATAGCTGTTCAGAAATAAGAAATCGCATTCAAACTCATTTTAAGCCCTGGTTCACATTGATGCTACTTTGAAATTGCGCTACTTCATTTGAAGTAGCGCGATTTTAAAGTAACAAGGTCAGCACGCAATTTCATGTGCTACTTGATAGACATCTGTCTATTGAAGTTGCACCTGATAGCGGCAAAAGTAGTGCAGGAAATATATTTGCAAATTGGTGTGGCACCAATTAAATCAGTGCCCTTGCCTCCAATAAGCTGCGGCATGTCATGAAATTTGATCACTCAAATCGCATGATAAATCTCTCCAATGTGAACCTAGACTAAATAGGAGTTGGCACACACCTGCCATCATTTAAAGTGCAAAAGAAAGGATGATCTGCGCTTAGGATAGTAAATGGATAACTAAAAGTGTTGGACTGCAGCTCCCCCTAAGTATAACGCCCCTAAGGGAGTATAATGGAAAATATGAAGAAGTGGGGGTGGTGGCGCTGTCGTTGGTAGGTTGTGTGTCTGGGCCAGTAGGTACCTCAATCAGAGGGTGGGTGTGGCCTATATGGGCAACCTTCCCTGTTAAGTGAGGGGTGACGATAAAGTCCGTCTGAACCTCAAACCAAGTAACCAGCTTAGATAATAAGTGTGAATACCAATATGGAGTATAAACCAATGAGACAATGTTACCTCATGAGCTGCTATATACTGTTCAAGCATACATCCAGTTAATAAGATATGTTAGAGTTCAGAACACACTGTGCCGTGTATAGGGACAAAATATAATCAAACAAAATATAATAAAAAAATAAAAAACTACGAACTAAATACTGAATGAGTCCAGTCATAAGCAGATAAAACGCAAATGCTCTCCTAAGTGTGTAGTTAGACACAATGGGGGCCTAGGGGAGCAATTAATAGAGTGAACAAAATTAGGTGGACACAATCAGCAGTCGGAAGTCCAGATTAGATATACAAGTCCATTTATCATGGATAATGTAGGATAGCTGAGACGGTGAATAGTCCGAGGTGATCCTAAATGAATAGGTGATCATAAACAACACATTGGGTGCTCTTCGTAGTGGGTCCGGTGCTCCCCCTTCTGGTTCCCCACTCACCAGAGGCACTTACCCCTGCTGGGGTAGAATGCGTATAGTTAAACTGCTCCTTTATGCTGCTCCCTCGTTCCTGGGCTTCTGATGTGTGTCCTGGATCCGGATGGCAGTGTTCCGTACAGCTTTAATATTCATGTGCTGAAGATGCAGGCTGCCATAATTCCTCAGTCAGTGCCCCAGGAACCAGAGCTGTGCCTCTGATTAATCCCAAATAAAGTTCAGATGTTCTAGTAGGCCTTTCCTGATATTTTCCTAGTCGCATTCTACAGCAAAAGCCATGGTCTGCATAGAGCTTCCAAAGCATCAAAGAAATCTCATTGTTATTAGATATACGTCTCTCCAAAATTGATGAAAAAATTAGAAGAAAACTGGCCATGGAGGATGCCAAGAGGCCTACAGCAACATTAAAGGAGCTGCAGGAATACCTGGTAAGTATTGGCTGTGGTGTACATGTGACAACAATCTCCATATTCTTCATATGTCTGAGCTATGGGGTAGAGTGGCAAGACAAAAGCTTTTTTCTTACAAAGAAAAACATCCAAGCCTGGCTAGATTTTGCAAAAACACATCTGAAGTCTGCCAAAAGCATGTGGGAAAATGTGTTCTGGTCTGATGAAACCAAGGTTTAACTTTTTGGCCATAATTCCAAAAGATATATTTGGCACAAAAACAATACTGCACATCACCAAAAGAACACCATACCCACAGTGAAGCATGGTGGTGTCAGCCTCGTGCTTTGGGGCTGTTTTTCTTTAGCTGGAACAGGAGCCTTAGTCAACGTAGAGGGAGTTATGAACCTTTTCAAATACCAGTCAATATTGTCACAAAACCCTCAGGTATCTGCTAGAAATCTGTGATGTGACATGACACTGATCACTGCTTCCAATTGCAGGAAGCGGTGATCAGTGTCCTTGTCACTAGGAAGACTTGGGAAATGCTTGTTTACATTAGCATTTCCCCATTCTTCCTCACCGTGAGACGATCGCAAGTATTCCCATGGACATTACCTGCAGTCGGGCTCACGGAGCTTGCGGTGTGCGTCCACAATGCTGATACTTAAAGGTCAGGTATTTATACGTCCTCCTGCCTGCCCGTACCATTCTGCTGACGTATATGGTCGTACGATGTTCGGGAAGCAGTTAAGATATGTACGGAAGACCAGGTCAAAGCCTCTCAAATCTGACACCTAAGCCTGATGGTTAAATTACTGTGCTAGTGGGGTTGGCATTTCTGAGAACAAGAGGTACCTTTTTGCAATAGTTTGGATGCAGGAAAGAAAGTTTTTTACCTAGTCTTTGCATGAGTGAAGTAGGTGAGTAACTTTAGTGCACACTACTGCAGTCGCTCCGAAAAAGGTTCCTGTACTACTTAAATTTCGACTTCTAGGCGACTTGAACCCTTTGATTTCAATGGAAGTCGCTTCCAAGTCAGGAAGTCGCCCCAGTGTGAACAGGCTCTAAGGCAAACTCTTCCCTCCCACAGAGCTGGTATTTGGTATGAATCATGAGGGGGAACTCCACACCAAATTTTAAATAAAATACCGGCATGTGTTCCCCCTCCAAGAGCATACCAGGCCCTTAGGTCTGGTGTGGATTTCAAGGGGAACCCCCCTACGCCGAAAAAACGGCGTGGAGCTCCCCCCCTCCCCCCCCCAAATCCAGACCCTTATCCGAGCATGCAGCCCAGGCCGGTCAGGAAAGGGGGTGGGGACGAGCGAGCACCCCCCGAACCATAACCAGGCCGCATTCCCTCAACATGGGGGTAGGTGCTTTGGGGAGCCCTGCGGGCCCCCCACTCCTAAGCACCTTGTCCCCATGTCGATGGGGACAAGGGCCTCTTCCCGACAACCCTGGCTGTTGATTGTCGGGGTTTGCGAGCGGGGGGGCGTATCGGAATCCAGGAGCCCCTTTTAATAAGGGGACCCCCAGATCCTGGCCCCCCACCCTATGTGAATTAGTATGGGGTACATCATACCCCTACCCATTCACCTGGGGGGAAGTGGTAAGAAAAAATCACACTAGACAGGTTTTTAAATAATTTATTAGTCAGCTCCGGGGGTCTTCTTCCGACTTCTCCGCTCTCTGGTTCTTTCTGCCAGGCTCCTCCACTATCTTCTTCCAGCTCTTTTACTAGCGTTGGCCTGGTCTTCTCCCTTCTTCCGACTTTGGGGGTCTTCTTCCAACTTCAGGGGTCTTCATCTGACTTCTCCGCTTTCTTCTCCCGCTCTCCGGTCCTTTCTGCCTTCTGCCAGGCACCGCTTTCTTCTTCCAGCTCTTTTATTAGCGGCGGGCCGGTCTTCTGCATCTTCTTCCCTCTTCTCTTCTTTGATGTTGACTCAACGCTTCCTCCCACTGTAATTCCGGGTGCGCAATGATTTATATAGGCCTCTTATGATTTCACAGTCCCATCATGCTCCGGCCAGTGGTGATATATGGGGCGTGGTCACCGGGTAATATCACCCTGTGACCACGCCCCATGCCTATATAAATTGTTGCTCACCACACACCAGGCATTACAGCGGGAGGAAGCGTTGAGTCAACATTGAAGAAAACAGCGCAGAAGACCGGCCCGTCACTAGTAAAAGAGCTGGAAGAAGATAGCGGTGCCCAGCAGAAAGAAGCAGAGAAGTTAGAAGAATACCCCCAAAGAAGGGAGAAGACCGGGCTACCGCTGGTAAGAGCTGGAAAGAACCAGAGAGCAGAGAAGTTGGAAGAATACCCCCGGAGCTGACTAATAAATTACTTTAAAAACCTGTCTAGTGTGGTTTTTTTTTCTTGACACTTCCCCCCCCTACCCCATACTCATTCACATAGGGTGGGGGGCCGTGATCTGGGGGCTCCCAGATTCTGATAAGTACCCTGCTCGCAGACGCTGACAACCATCTGCCAGGGTTGTCAGGAAGAGGCCCTTGTCCCTATCAATATGGTATGGGGACAAGGTGCCTTGGGGTTGGGGGGCGCACACCTACCCCTACATAGCGGTCGTGGTGGGAGCGATTGTAAACTCCAGATTGGACTATGCAAATGCCCTTTACCTCGGACTCCCCAAGTACCAAATCGCTCGTCTTCAAGTCGTTCAAAATACGGCCGCCAGACTTGTGACTGGGAAAAAACCCTGGGAATCAATCTCACCGTCGTTGAGATCCCTTCACTGGCTACCAGTCAATGACAGAATCACCTTTAAAGCACTCTGTCTAATGCATAGATGTATCCATGGGAATGCTCCCCATTATCTATGCGAAAAATTTAAAATGTACAATCCCAATCGTATTCTACGATCCAACAATCAAAATCGGCTTCAGATACCGAAAGCCAGATACAAGTCCAAAGGAGACAGGAGATTCGCTGTCCAAGGTCCCAGACTATGGAACGCCTTACCAGTCAGCATTAGACTGGAGGAGAACTACTTAGTCTTCAGGAGAAAGATTAAGACTCATCTCTTTTGATCTCAAAGGAGACAGGAACAACAAGCGCCCAGAGGCGATTTACTTCGCATGTGCTGCGCTATACAAGTTCTTCATTCATTCATTCATTCATTCATGATGAGGGCATGCGGCCTGGTATGGCTCAGGAGGGGGGGCTCGCTCGTCCCCACCTCCTTTCCTGACCGACCGGGGCTGCGTGTTCGGATAAGGGTCTGGTATGGATTTTTGGGGGACCCCTGCGCCGTTTTTTCTGCGTAGGGGGTTCCCCTTAAAGCCCATACCAGACCTAAGGGCCTGGTATGCTCTCCCCCTCCTGGAGGCGACTTCAAGACGCGTTGTATGTCTCCCCAAGTCGTGCTGTGATTCATACTCCAGTCGTGTCCAAGTTGCCTCCCAAAGTCGTGCTGGAAGTCGTGTTGCCCCTGTGTGAATGGGCTCTGAGGCTCATGTTGTGTTTTTAATGATGAAGGGGACACATAACCCAGCTAGCATCCTAGGATGTTTGAAGTCGGGGACAAGATTTTTTTTTTTTCCAATACTTGGTAATACAATTGTTGACTGGGGAGGAACACAACTTGAAGGAGCTATATATGTCTATGGAACCAAACCCAGACACCACAATAGTGGAAGGAAAGTTGGCCTTTTTTAATTTAGGTTGAACAAGCTGTTGGAATTGGATAAGGGGCATAGGGTCCTTCTGTATTGGTATGGCCATTTTAAATCCCTGGGATCAAAGAGAACCACAGAGAAACCTCCTCCCTTCCGATGTACACCAGACATGTTGCTAACAATCTTATTGGCTAGCCAAACTCCCAAAAGAATATTTATGAACCATCATGTGCTTTGCATAGGGAGACTGTAAAAAGTGGTCTCAGAACTGCTAGACACTATGTACAACCAATAGATCTGTACTACATTACCTACAGGTTCTACTGCAAAAACATTTATCCTATGAATGGCGCTGTACTCAGACTGTTACCTGCTTTTTTTTCTGCCATAGCAACACACAAGAAGGTAATGTCTGTGCATACGCTCCCTAACCTCCTAAGTTCTAAATGACAAATTACAGAAGGAGGAGGTTGGGAATTTATAATTCATGCCCAGGCCTCCAGATCAAATATAGTCTGAGATTCAAAAAGGAGGAGTGTTCTCACAGTGGGCATTTTATTTGCATCAGTGGACCAGCAGCAAAATCACCTGAAGAGGCCGACCATCACTCCTTTTATTAAAAATGGCAGTGGAGGAAAAGGGCATTAGCTTGTGGGCACATATGGAACAAGGAGGGGAGAATTTTATTGTAGCCTGACAATTAGAATGTTATTATGATCAGCAATAGCAGCCTGTACACTTTGTTGATCACAGGTTTGTTTAATGTAATGGTTCCCAACTTCATTCCTCAGGTAACCCTTACATTCCATGTTTTGGGAATTTCCTTTAAATCTTAGATAAAATAGCTGTCATAAATTCCAAACCATTGACATTGATTGCACCTGTGCAAGGTGTAATAAATCCTTAAAACATGACTGCTAGTAGTCAAGGACTGAGGTTGGTAACCACTACTTTCGGGTATCAATCTTTTCTCATATGAAATGCTGACGCAGCTTAAGATGTACATAAAATGAGAAATTTACTAAGTCAACTTTTTCTTGTCTAAGCTTGTTTCAAAAGGCGAAACCTTCTGAGGTGATCCCTGTGAAGTGCTTTGAGAACCCTTACCAGTGGAACCAGGTAAAATTCAGTTTCTCAACCATACTGAACTCTTGCAGTATTAGGTGTTTTCATTAGGAATGCCTTCAGATAAATTCTATTTCATTGACTGATGCAATTAGTATATATTTGCATATTGCTGGTCTGGATACAACCTGCTGCAATACTTCATAAGCTTGTGTCTGCCTAGAACTATGTCCTAGAAGGGTTGAGGGGATTACTATGTAATAGGCAGTGTTTGAATGTTAGCAGTACCAAGCAACTGCACAATCTGGTACTGTAATTTATGCATAGGTGGCATGGTTGGGCATCTTGTTTGTGCACCACTCCAAGAAATTTCACCTTAAGAACCAGGGACAAGTTAATAACCAGTCGTTAAGTGCATTGGAGCTTTAACTGGTCTTCAATCAAAGGTCTGTGCTTTCAGACCATTACAACCTGGATATGAAGAGTAGTTACAGGAAAAAAGGGGGATGCAGATTAAGACATACTGTTAAGGATTGTTTCATCTTCCCTAATGGGTGTTAAGTCATTGTTATTACCTTGGGGTTCAGGTTCAACCTTCATGTTCGGTTTTTTCATTATATTCCCAGTGTATGAACATCTACTTCTGTACCATAAAAATGAACATGTAGTTTAGAGATAAATAGAAGACCCTAGTCAAGTGCTCAGAAGACAGCAGAAACATGGAAAACCTTTATCCTATATCAAAGGAACATTGGCTTGCATTTATTCTTTGAAGTTGCAATTTAATCTCATCTATTCAAACTTAAAAAAAAAAAAAAAAAAGCACCTACTGAAGTACCCTTATTAAAATTCACACTTCTGATGTTAGCGACTTTCTGTACTTTTAAACTCTAGGAAGCATAAATCTCTTTTCCTAAATACATAGCATGTCCAAATAGTGAAGGGTCCATGCAGTGATCTCCCATCACAGAATCTTACCTGTTTTTAATGACGTGTCCTCTAAGGGCCCAAAAATCACAGGCAGCCAACATTGCATTTTAGCCTTGCGCACAGATTCCTCCAGATATACAGTTAACAATAGACAAAAAATTGTTCCTCTCTAGACACAACAAATGTGTAAAAGTAATATGTAAATGACACACATAATGATAAACCCATGTCACTATATGTTTCAGACCCATGTTTCAGCACAAAATTGTGAACAATGCTAGATTTTTTTTTTCACCGATATAAGGCAAGAGTATCTTTTTTAAACTGCTTTGTGTTACACAGTATTTAAAATGCAGAAAGGGTAGTGTATACCCAAGCTTGTCGTGTGGTCGGACATCTATTGGCTTTGCTAGCATCGCCCTCCACACAAGCTGAGCCAAACCAGCCAGTCCTCCTCCCCGTCTAAGCGAAGTGGACCCACCCTCGAACAAAACGACCCGAGGCGGCTGGTTTGCCTCCCAAGCCGAGTGGATGCTCCCCCACTGCACAAGCTGAGCCTAGCCAGCCTGCCTCCCCGCCAGAGCTGTGACAAGCATAACCGCCCCCCGCTGTGATGAGCAGGCTGTCCGGTGTTCTGATGATATGGTTCCTTTATCGGATAAGTTCCGACGGAGGCTACAGAAATCTCCGAGGCCGAACAGCTGTTAGCTGTAAACAGAGCATGCGTAATGAACATTGCACTTGCTCCCGACCCGATGCTTGCTGCTGGTTATACACGCCTCCTCCACTCGCTCTATACAGCAAGGGGCAGTGGTTATACACGGCCCCTCCACTCGATGGCCAGTGCTTTTGTCAAAGGTGCGGATGTCCTATAGAGCAAAGTATAACCACTGCCCCTTGCTGTATAGAACGAGTGGAGGGGGCGTGTATAACCAGCAGCAAGCATCGGGTTGGGAGTGAGTGCAATGTTCATTACGCATGCTCCGTTTACAGCTAACAAACAGCTGTTTGGGCTCGGAGATTTCCGTAGCCTCCGACTGCGCAAGTGCAGCGCCTGTGCAGTCGGATAGAGGAACCATCTGGACAAGACACCGGCAACTTTGTAGTGAGTTCCCCCGTTTCTGTTTTTGGGTTTTGAGCATGTTTGGCCTTTTTGTTGTTGCCCACCCATCATGTTCACTGGTTTAGGACATTCCAAGTAGTCATGAATATGATGTATTTTATGTTCTGAGATGTACGAGTAGGAAGTTTGGATTTTTGGTTTACCTGTAAAATGCTCATCTTGTTTGTACAGTACAGGACTCGGTCTGGTTATTCATAGTCCCTGAGTTATAGGCTGCTGTCTCTAGGTGATTCAATATTGCCAGAGTTTTGTATATGCCTTTTAGGTGTTAACATATAGAGTCCACTTCTCCTTATGTGATGGACCGCTTCTCTCTAAAGATAGAGAGGAGTCACCGCTCCAGGTGGGATCACTAAATGGTTACAGGTGGTGCAGGATACCGAGGGTGCTGGCGGTGCACTAAGCAAAATGAAGACAAAGAAAAATGGATAGCCGCACTCCAAAACCTGATGGGTGGTCTTTTATTCAATAGACAGAATTTTTCCCATTCATATGGGATTCATTTCCCCTATAATTAATTAATCGACAGGACCCCAGGCATATTGGTGGGTTAATAAACGATGTACACCTCATAATTATGAATATTGCAGTTATAGACATACGATTTACTCTACTGTTTATCTTCTCTTTTTTAGAACTTTTCATGTCCTATACTCGGGTATATCTATGGTTATGCACACAATGCAACCCGATTACACGGATATCTCGGACCTTATTTTGCATTTTTTACTGTTTCTTTTTTACTTAGTATTAGTTGTATCCATATGCATGCACATCGATGTTCTATATGTACTATCTCCACAAACACCTAGTTTTGTGTGCGTTGGTTTACAATAAATTCCTGTGCATTATACACCTTTTCAAACAATGTTAGGGATCATATGTGGCCATGTACATTTTTCTACCTCCAACATAACATATATATGTATACACGCCTACATATGTATATATTTATATAATTTTTGGGAGCATCCTTCCGCACTAATGGAACACAATATACTGGCTTTCAGTTAACCAGCTCTATTTTCAGCCTAATTAAGTTCTTTCGGATGCACTCTCTAGATCCCTATACATGTGTTTGTCATAGGTTAATTTTCATTCCACCCATAGAAGACAACCTTTTAATTAACTTCCTTCATTTTCTATATAGGTGTATTTTATATATATATTATATATACTTTTTTTATATACATCATTCTGCTGTTATAGCCAATGGGTCCTTTTACTTTCAGCAGACATTATTATCATTCTATATATAAAATTAAAAATTCACTATTTCATTGGGCCAGCTTTGGACTTCGTTTACATTACATTCTCATATTGAGAACCTTTTTACCTTTCTCTTTTGCCTTGACCCAAATGTTTTAGAATACATATACCAGCATCCCTACACGGAAGTTTTTCACATTTGCTGACACCTTTGATCACATTATGTTTTGGTCTCTCACTTCAGTGACGCCCATTATTAATTATTTCCATTTCACTTTCATTCACCTTTTTCACACTTTTCATATTTGGCTACGATGTGTCTACATGCTTTGACACAATTTGCCACTCTTCTTTTATGTATGAATATATTTTTTATGATTGGATGTATTTATGGGTGCATTTTTCCCGATTGTTGTCATTTAATTTCGGGTAACCCTTTACATCCACATTCTCAATTATGTTTATATGCACGTCACCATAATGGATGAATCCATCTCCAATACACACATAGATCTATTCTTTCTGCCATTTACCAAGTTGTTAGATAGATCTAGTGCTTCATTTCATTACATATGTTTTCATTCATATCGACACACACACATTCACATTCATTTTCACTTTTATTCATATTTATTTGTTCCATCACCATTATACATTTCATTTGCATAGTTTATCTTATGCTCTTTTTACAGCCTATTGTGGTTTGAATTGCATCGTCTTTAAGCTTTTATTTTATTTCATTCATCATTGCCTCATGTGTTACCATTTTGTGTCACTGTAGTACTATGTATGTACCACATATACAGTATTTTATATGTGCATTATGTTTATAATGTGCTATTATTTATACATTTTGATTATTGGTTTCACATTTGTGTGTATTTGTTTGTTTTTTCTTGCTTTGGTGTGCACAGGTGTAATGTGACTATCTCATTGGCATCAGGGGTTGTCCTAATATCATAGGCTCCTCCCGGGCAATTAATTGAGATTGGTCACATGTTCACCCTATGTTCTATATATACCTAACAGTTTTAATGCTTCATTAGCCATGAATAAGCACTGATCCAGTGCGAAACGCGTCGGCTGTTCCTTGTTTCTACTGCTGTGACCCTATTTTTGTACATGCTGTCTATTGAATAAAAGATCATCAGGTTTTGGAGTGCGGCTATCCATTTTTCTTTGTCTTCATTTCTCTCTAAAGATGTTACTATGCTTCACTACCTTGTACTAAAACCATAGAAGTAGTGCATTCCAGATCATTGTAACGTTAGTAATGCATAGGGAACAGTGTACAATCCCCATGCTGTGGAGATGGCCTGTGTCATGGACCGTGAAATACTGAAGTGTTTCTACATGAAATCCTAATTCATGTATTGCAGAAGATGAGACATTGTGGATAGGACATATTGCAGGATGCCTCTGTCTGTCTAGATGGGGATTGCAACGGAATCAGCCTATTGAGAAATATTGAAATGCTAAGTGGCTTGTGAGAGACATTGCATTGTCCAGTGTGTAGAGGTGTTCATTCAGGTCGGCTCTTAGACCTTTCTATTGTGTGATAACACTGTTTTGAGCCTTTTGATTATCAGGAGTATTGGATTAGCCTGTCATTATCTAAAAGAGTGTGATCTCTCAGATGTAGTAATGACCTCCTCTCTATGCGGAGACAAGCTGGATAGATGACGTATTCTGTTTACTTCACTGATGTCATTATCTACAGGAATGCCATTCTCTCTGAGGTAGTAAATTCATGCTAACTACATCGGTGCCGAAATGTCTATCTGTATGGAAGCCTCAGTGTGTGAAAAGGGGGTGGAGATTTCATTGTTCTTTGATTGATGACAAGCTTGTAACCTGTATATAACCAGCAGAGTGTTTCAATAAAGTTGAGTTCTGGTTGAACATACATACAACTCGCTTGGTGTGTGTTCTTCATGGATCCAATCGGCACATAGCTGTAGGTTGGATCCCGGAATCTTGGATGACTGGACCATCATCAGATGTTCCAAGCTGCAATCTGATCGAATAGAAGCAGAGGAGTGTATGGAGAGCAGGACCTGGGCGAGCAAGGGTCTCGTCACAGCCTGTAATGTTTCTTTAAACACCAAATCCTTCTTGGTGCTTACCTTGGCACAGAGTATAAGTTCAGATAGCCACAAGGTGCTATACAGGGCCAGGGTCCATTCTTGTGGATCCCAGATCGTCTGGGGTCATGCCCACTGTGACAAGCAAAGTTTGGACAGATGCAGGGACCAACTGTATGAAATGGTTACAGGTTTGTCCCATTATTGGACTGATACTGTAGCCCTATAGCAAGTATGAGGCCGCGTACACACGATAGGTTAACCGGAGGACAACGGTCTGATGGACCGTTTTCATCGGTCAAAACCGATCGTGTGTAGGCCCCATCGGTTATTTAACCTTTAGTTAAAAAAAAAGCCAACTTGCCTAACCGATAGGTCAAAACCGATCGTTAGCAGGCACGACCATCGGTTAAAAATCCACGCATGCTCAGAATCAAGTCAACGCATGCTTGGAAGTATTGAACTCACCGCGTTCTGCTATGATCAGTTTTTTAACCGATGGTGTGTAGGCACATCAGACCATCAGTCAGCTTCATCGGTTAACCGATGACAACAGTCCTTCGGACCGCTCTCATCAGATGGACTGATCGTGTGTACGAGGCTTAAAAGTGCACATGAAAGCATATCCCTCTATAGCGTGCACTTGTCTTAAAGGGGTTGTAAAGGTAAATGTTTTTTTGCATTAAGGTGAAAAAACATCCGACAATACCGTCGATCACATCCAATGATGCGGTGCGACAGGGGCGGGGCCAAGTGATACAGTGAGTGGCAATAGCCGCCTGCTGTATCACGGGAGCGTGCCCGCAGAAACTCAACACCATGCAAGCTCGCTCACATGAAGGTGTTGAGTTCTTGCGGGGAGGAGCCGAGACAGCTGGGGATCCCAGAAGACCAAGTTTGGGGGGACACTGTGCAAAACAATCTGCACAGTGGAGGTAAGTATAACATGTTTGTTATTTATTTAAAAAAAATTACAACCCAGTCCTGAGCACCAAGTGTAATTTGTGTCCACTGCCTCATTCCTCTGCTATAAGCATGAGTCTCTTTTAGTGGGTTTTCCTGACACCAAGAGAAAAAGTGACAAATGCACAGCCTCAGCTCTGTTGCTGTGTCTTTAAACTCCCCCTCCCCTCCATTCGGCTCTCTTGAGTTTTCACTGATGTAGCTTTATGGCATTTTTTTTTGGACCTTAATGCAGGAACTTCATTAATTAAAAAAAAAAACATTAGATCCACTTTAACATCTTCACTACTTGCACTACACTTAAGTGATTCCTAAATAGTCAGAAAAACAGGAATTTGTTTGACTTGATACACTGTTGGATAATTAAGCTTTTGACTTGGTGGTAATTCCACCATTCAGAGCTTAGCCTCCGGTCGATGACTAGGTGTTAAATCAGACCACAGGTCATATTACAGCAGGGCCCTTATAAGGTTCACATGCACTTCCTCCTGCCCATTTTGCAGAAATTTCAGAACCTGTTGTATATCCTTCTACGGACACGCTTAGTTTATGCATCCTACTCTAAAAATAACCCACAGGGGCACCCCCTCACCGATGGCAATGGTGGACACCACCTTGAAGCATGAGTACCCCATTGCTCTCCTTAGGCATTCTCTTCCAAGCCAAAATTCAGTCCATTTTTTATTTTTTCCAGCGCAAGACTTGAAAGCAGTTCAGAGTCTATTTCAAAGCCTTCTTAACGATGACTGCGTACCCTCACTTCTAAGAGTGGGGGGATGGACATCTGTTAGAAGTGATCCCAAAGCAAGCGTGAAAGAGAACCTGGTGGATGAAGAGTGTGATGAGTCTGAAACATTATGGGTATAGATGTGCGTAGTTCAAAGTTAATCATTGGAGTTTGTTATAGACCACCCAATGTTGACGAGGAGGCGGAGACTCGGCTCCTTGCACAGATGAAAAGGGCTGGGAAGGTGATGATAATGGGGGATTTTTTTTTTTTCATATTTATTTTTATTTTATATCCAAGGTCTCAAAGAGGAATCAACATAACATAGAGGTTCAATTAACAAATTAACAGTAAACAATAGATATATATCCACCATCTAATGACTAAACAAAATGCCACTGGGGGAGTAAACCCTCAGGAGGACCTCTCCGTGTCTCTCCTTCCTCCTCGCATTCTACTGGTGAGTCAAACGTCATGAACCCTCCGGTCCCACTCTCTAAATTAACTTGCATATCTCCTTCACCTAATTCCTCTCTGTACCCTTGTCCTTTTATACCTTCCCTTCCCGTTCCCTACCAAAAAAAAAAAAAAAAACCCCCCCTCCAAACAAAACCCCTCATTCAGGAGACGGAGGTACTTCCCTCCTTTCCTATTACTCCTTTCTCTATATTCTCTCCCTCCGCTAGTCCTCCTCACTCTCCTCCAACATTTTCTTCCCCTCCTCGGAATACATAAATGTATTCCATCTTGTCCAGGTTTCCACATACTGTTCTCTTTTATTTTGTGCTGAAAGGACTAGATCTTCCATTGCTCCTATCTCTCGTACTCTATTAAGCCATCTCATAATTGAGGGTGATCTAGTGTCTCTCCACTGTAAGGTTATTCCGCTTTTAGCAGCGTTTATCATGTGACATAAAACTGATTTTTTATATATCCGCACCGGGATATGTGTGCAATGGAGCAGGAAAAAAGCCGGGTCATCTGGTATCTGGAATTCAGTGAATTTTTGAGAGATTCTCTGGACTTCTGACCAATATTGTCTTACTTTTGCACATGACCAAAATATATGCAGCATAGTTCCCTGCTCCAATCCACATCTCCAACAGAGCTCTGAGTTTTCTGTGGAGAACATATGCAGCTTTACTGGGGTATAGTACCATTGGGTTAAGAGTTTGTAATTAGATTCCTGTGTTCGCGTACACACAGAAGAATTCAATGCCAAATGTATAATATTTTTTCCCTGTGTTGGCAAAAAGGTCCTTCCCAGGTCTCTTTCCCATCTCCTAATTCCCGGCATTACATAATCCCCCTGAGGGGATATCAGCATTCTGTACATCCTAGAAACCACTCGCGATGTTGGTTCCTCCTCCTCAAAGTATGTCTCAAATTTTGTTAACTGTCTCCGAAAATTGGACGGCTGTCCCAGCGATCTCAGATAGTGTTTTACTTGAAGTGCCTGCCAAAAACTTAATTCAAAGTTTCCCCCTGGTCTCATTAGGTCCTCAATAGATGGCCAACTTTCTGTTTGCAAAAAATGTGAGGCCTGTACAATACCCTTCCCTTTTAATTTCTTAAATACATCTCCCTCTAGTCCAGGTGTAAAACCTGGGTTTCCTATTACAGGGAATAGGGGCGACTGATTTGTTGAAAATTTTGAATTCTGGCATACCTTAGCCGCAATTCGCAGCGTTGGACCAATTGTGGGATGTTTCTTCACTCTGCTTGGTAGTACCCTATAGCACCAGGGGGCTCTCCGCAAGGGGGTCTTACTGATCTGTTGTTCCATATCCACCCATCGCTTATACTGTCCATGTCTACACCAATCTACCACTCTTGTCAGATGGGCCGCCTGGTAGTACTTGGCAATATCTGGCACTGCCATCCCGCCAAAGCACTTGGGCATCTTCATCAACTCTCTTTTTATTCTTGGTCTTTTGCCTGACCATATAAATTTCATCATTAGGGTATTCATTTGTTGGAAGAACGCCGCTGGTATATTTATTGGGAGGGCCTGGAACAAATACATCATTTTTGGCAGGATACTCATTTTAAATATACTAATTTGTCCGAACCATGAGTGTAACCCAGTTTGCCATTTCTCAAGCAGCGATCTAATAGAGTTGAAAAGTGGGGGGAAATTTTTTTTGAAAGTTTCCTTTAAATTTACTGGAATCCGGGTGCCCAAGTACTTTAACTCGTTCTTCCACTTAAACCCAAAGTTCTGTTGTATAGTCTTACTCATCTGCGATGTCATTGCCACATTCATCGCTTCAGATTTAGTCTGGTTTATTTTCAGATTTGATATTTCGCCATAACTATCAATCTCTTTCATAAGGTTGGGAAGTGAAATATGTGGGTTAGATATAGAAAACAACAGATCATCTGCGTAGGCGGAGACCTTATGCATCTGCTCTCCTATTTGTATTCCCTGTATGTCCAAGTTTTGACGTACTCTGTTTAGTAAGGGTTCCAGGGACAATGCAAACAATAGGGGTGAAAGGGGGCATCCCTGTCGCGTTCCATTCGTGATTTTAAAGGGATTTGAAAATATTCCATTCACTCTCACTGCGGCACGTGGGGCCGTATATGCACTCCCAATCCATCTAATCATACGCTCACCCAGCCCCACGTGCCGCAGTACGGAGAAAAGGAAGCACCAGTTTACTCTGTCAAATGCCTTCTCGGCATCTGTATTCAGGAACACGCAAGGGATGTCCCCCTCATTGGCAAAATGGACCAGGTTGAGAGCCTTTATTGTGTTATCCCTTGCTTCACGAGTTGGGACAAATCCCACCTGGTCTAAATCTACCAACTCCGGAAGCCATATCTGTAGCCGGGCTGCCAGAATCTTCGTAAACAGTTTTAGATCGGTGTTCAACAATGAGATCGGCCTGTAGCTGCTGCACTCCGCCGGGTCTTTCCCTTCTTTTGGAATTACCGTAATGTGAGCTAGCAATGTGTCCGGCGGAAATGCTGCGCCCAGGCCGACCGCATTAAAGACCTTTATTATCTGACTGCTCAGCAAATTGGCAAATTCTTTATAATATTTTATTGTATAGCCATCCGGTCCCGGGGCCTTCCCTGTCTTTACTGTTTTTAATATTATGTTCAGTTCCTCTATTGTAATGGGGGATTCTAAACTGGCTCGAGCCAGTGATGGAAGCCTCGGTAAGTTTACTGAGGAAAGGTATTCCTCCATTTTAGATGTAGCGGTTGGTGTTTGTACTAGGTTATACAAAGTAGAATAATATTTACCAAACTTCTCCGCTATTTCTTTTGGCTTCCGCTTTAGTTGTCCCTCTCTCCCCTTAATTTGTGGGATATACGTTGAAAGACCTTTTTCCTTCAGTTTCCCAGCCAGAAGTTTGCTACATTTGTCTCCAAGTTCATAATTTACTCTCCTTCCCCTTTGTATTATCGCTTTTGCCTTATATCGTAAGATTTCTGTGATCTGTCTTCTCATCTGACCTATCTCTCTTCCTATTTGGGGATCTAATGTCTTTTTATGTTGGATTTCCAGTTTCTGAATCTCTTCTAATAACTTTTTAACCTGATATTCCCTCCTCTTTTTCCGAATTGATCCAAACTTAGTCAGAACCCCCACTGCCTTGTGCGCCTCCCAGACCATTGCCGGGTCACACCCGGGTGTGTCATTTATTTGAAAGTAGGCTGTGATCTCTTTAGCCACCTCTTCCCTGATTTCAGGGTCTTGTAATAGGCTTTCATTTAAACGCCACCTTCTTTCTTGGGCTAGAGCTCCACCAGACAGTGACAGGTGCATGCTGACCGGGGCATGATCTGACCACGTTATACTACCGATGGACACCTCTCTCACTTCAGAGATTAGATAATGGGGTATCAGGAACAGATCTATGCGGGAATAAACTTGATGTGGATTGGAGAGGAAGGTATAGTCCCTCTCCTCTCCATGGAGTGTCCTCCATACATCCACTAGTTGGGTTTCCTGTAATTTCCGCAATATTCCCCTCCTGACTCCCTCAGGTGTTGACGAGGTACCCCTGGAGGTGTCTATTCTCGGGTCCAAAGAGATATTGAAGTTCCCCCCAAGAATCAGTTTCCCCTCTGAGAATTCTAACAACTTCGATATTGCCTGCCTCATAAACACGTCTTGGTGTACATTCGGTACGTACATCGTGGCCAGGGTCACTTTAATTCCCCCGATATTCCCTTTCAAAAAAATCAGTCTTCCTTTTGGATCTAGGTAACTATTCTCTAATGTCCAGGGGATTCTGTTAGAGATCCTGATTAGCTGCGTGGTATACACATGGATAGAATCTATTCTGAAGGAATGGAAGTCCTCCTTTCCTAAAGTGTGTCTCCTGTATGTATGCGATATCTGTCCCTGTTTTTCGTAGGTCATTCAGCAACATCCTCTCTGTGTCTGAGGGGAGAAAGAAAAAAAAAAAAAAAAACCCCTCTTCACTTACCCTATCCCTCCCTCTTCTGAATGTACCACCCTCCTCCCTCCCTTCCTACCTACCCTTCTCTATACCCCAAAGGGGATCGCTCGCCTTCAACCGCCTTCCAATGGTCCGACGGGCGTTAACCTATTCTAGGGGCTGGTCAGTTAGGCTAAGATAGCTCCGGCCTATTCCCCTCCCTCCTCCCCACCGACTCGTTTGTTTCCCTACAGTTTCTCTCTTCTACTCCACATCTTTATCTGTTCCCTTCTCTATCCTTCCATTTGTCCTTTAATTTCATAGCTCTCAAATTCTCAGGATCATTATTTATCATTTTGTCTCCAGGTTAGAAGGGGAGTACAGATCCATAAATACACAAAAGGAAAAAGTAATCATTCCCCCTTACTTCAAGTCATATCCCTCCCCCTCTGCCCCCTCCACCCCCCCCAACCCCCCCATCGCCCGATTCACTCCTCTGTATGTAATCCCCCCACACCTCTGCGTCCCCCACCCCCCATTTCCCATTGCTTTGCAGATCCAGGTTACACCTTAAATATTATATCGTCTGTCCTTCTACTCTTTTCCTCTCCCCTCTTTTCTCTTTCCTTTATAAAACCTGCCTCCTAGACCTGCCTCCTGGTGGCTGTATTCCCTTTATTAACCCCACCTCTTCTTCACTTCCCCCCGTCCCAAATCTATGTCTCCATCTCCACCACCCGCCCCCCACCCCACCCGCCCCCGGGCCCCCCTCCAGGGAGGGAGGAGAGAAAAAAAGAAAAAGTGCTTCTTAAACTTCTTAGACTTGAAAATTAAGTGGAACAAAGAAAAAATTATAGAATAAAAACAAAATATAATGCTTTATATATAGGGGGGGAAGGGCATACAACTACCCTCCTCCCTTTCCGTGTTTCACTCCTTACTTCCACTTCCCCCTTCATTTATTTAAATATTTCCCTCTCTTTTACTTCCCTATGAATTGCGGGTTGCGGATACAACTTGTATCATACTTCATAGTTCTTATTCCGTGCCTTACTACCCCTTGTGCCCCATAAATACCATTCTGTTTTAAAGCAGAATGATCGTGCAACAAATTCTAGAAAGTTCTAACAAAAGAACAGTGTAAACATCAAAAAATAAATAAATAATAATAAATAAAAATATATAAAAATACATAAAAAGTACATAAGAGATCGTTATAGATTACAATTACACTCATTTGCAGTGCTCATACAGTGTTCAATCTCAATTGTGCAGTCCCTTGTGAGTCCCTTGTGACAATTTAATCTCAACCTGTGATACCAATGAGGGAATCTCCCCCCTCAGGGGGGGTCAAAGCCAAAAAAAAAAAAAAGGAAAAAACTCAACTACCCTACAAGGGGCTCTTGTTGGGCGGCGGGGTGGCGCGGCAGACGGGGGGGGGGGAGGGAGGAGAGGGAAAAAAAAAAAGGGTATATATTGCAATGGGGGGCCTGTAGGGACCAAGCACCTTCATCTATCTGTAAGGGGCACAGACTTATCCGACCCCGGTCCCACTCCCCGCCAAGAATGCAGGGGGGGGGGAGACCCGGGGTGGGAAGCAGGGGGCAGGAGGGGAGAAGGGGGGGCGCAACATGCCAATCAGACCTGCTACTTATATAGGAGACGGGCAAAAAGAAAAAAAAAAGGAAAAATGTAAATAGGGAATGACCTTTCTCCCTCCCTTCCTCCCTTCATTTCACAGACTACTCTTTACTTCCTTACTAAGCCCCCGTTGCCCCCCCCCTCCCCCCGTCTTTAGGGGGGATTTGCCCCCTCACTCCTGCCGTGCCTATTGTTCTTGTTGGGCCTGGAAGGTGTTGTAACCAATTCGGCACCTCCATTATTTCCATCTCCATGAATTCAAACAGTTCAGGGAGCTCCAGGGGCTGTTGTAAATGGAATGACTGTGTGTTTTTCTTTATTATTACAGCGATCGGGTATCCCCACCGATATGTCCCTCCTGCCTTCCTGACCTTGTCCAATACTGGGCGCAACATTGCCCTCCGCTGTAGAGTGGCCCGGGAAAGATCTGGTAGAATTTGTATCCGAGAACCTTCATATGTGATCTCCCCTGCTTCCCACGCTTTCCGGCTTATAAGTTCTTTCTGTGAAAAATATTGGAAGCAGCCGATCACATCTCTTGGTCTGTTCAGATTTACTGATAAGGGACCTAATGCTCTATGCAGCCTTTCGAACTCAAGAGGTTGAGGGGGGAGGGAGTCCACTAATTTGCGGAATATTGCCTCTATAGCTTTCTGGAGTGCCTCTTTATCAATCGCTTCGGGTATTCCCCTAAATCTCAGATTCTTACGTCTGCTACGGTCCTCGATTTCTTCTAGTTTAAGTTGCAAGAAATCTACCTGAGAGGCATGTACTGTCTGGATACGCTCCAGGTGGTTGACCCGCTCCTCTAACCTTCCCCCGGCTGTCTCAATACGGGTGCACTTATCTGCCAGTTGCTGTACTTCTCCCCGTACAGTTTCCAGATCCCTGCGGTGCGTCTCTTCCATCCGTGCTACTAACGCCTCCATATCTGCACGCGTGGGGAGAGCTTGTATGTCCGCTCGAGTGGGCAGTGAATGCAGCAGCATTCTCAGCATTCCTAGCTCCGACAGCTCCTGTCCCTCTCGCAGGTTATCGCTTGGCTGCCTCTGCTCCTCGTGTGTACTCGGCGTCTCTTTCGCTCCGGGAGCGGACATTCCTCGGGCTTCCGTGTTGCTGCTTCTCTCTGCCCGTACGCTGGACTCCCAGCACGTCCCCTCCCCACGTGATTCAGTCTCTCTGCTCCGGTTTGTTGCCGCTCTAGTCTGTGGGAAGAACTGCTGAATCTCGGGCTGTAGCCTAGTCTTAGGCAGTTTCCCCTCGCTCTTCATCCCAGGTACACCGGGCTGTTTTTCCGTTTCCTCTTTAGGGTATTTAGCCTGCTTGTCTCACCGGTCTGTAGGGACTTTTTCAGCCTCTCTCTCTGGTTAGTCGGCGGGAGGGCGGAGGAGCTCAGGAGCTAGTGTGTCTCTACTCCGCCATCTTCAGACCACACCCCCATAATGGGGGATTTTTAATTACCCAGAACTTGACTGGAGTAATGGCACTGCTGGGACAATTAAAGGGCAAAAATGTAAGGACAATTTTATGGTCCAGTTTACTGAGGTCCCAACTAGGATTAATGCTCTGACCTGGTCATCTCAACCAAGCAGCGCTTATTGCTAATGTTCAGATAAATGAACACCTGGGTATAAGATGATTTCATTTGATGTTAACTGTAAGCAAGAAATACATACAGGAAAGATAACACTTAATTTCAAGAGAGCAAATTTTCCCAAGGATGAGGCCTGCTCTCCAGGATTTAGACCGGAGAGAGAATATTGGCATTGATAAACACAGAACAGAAATGGGAATTCTTCAAAAAGACTGTTTGGGACCTCACTGCAAAGTATATTCCCATGGGCAATAAGTTTAAAAGGCTAAAAATAAAAATGTGTCTCACGGTCAAAGTAAATGCTATAAACTATAGGAAAATAACTTTTAAAAATATAAAAATGAAGGAACACTAGTGTCGTTTAAATGTTCCAAAAAATATAACAGGATATGTAAAAAGGAAATCAAGGATGCAAAAATTCAAAGCGAACGAAAGATTGCAAAAGATAAGAAAAATCCCCAAATATTCTTGAAATATATTAAAGCGGATGGCCCATTAATTTTTTTTTTAAAAAGCCAGCAGCTACAAATACTGCAGCTGCTGACTTTTAATATTAGGACACTTACCTGTCCTGGAGTCCAGCGGCGTCCGCAGCAGAGGACGAGCATTCGCTCGTCTCTCTGCTGCTCCCTCCTCCATCCACGGTGAGGAATCCAGGAAGTGAAGCGCTGCGGCTTCACTGCCTGGTTCCCTACGGCGCATGCGCAAGTCGCGCTGCGTCCGCCAATTGGCTCCCTCTGTGTGCTGGGAGCCGAGAGTTCCCAGCACACAACTGGAAAAACCCGTCGTCTGCCCGAGACTGCGGGCCGGAAGAAGGTGCAGATACCTGTCTTTGACAGGTATCTGCACCGCCCTCCCCCCTGAAAGGTGTCAAATGTGACACAGGAGGGGGGGAGGGTTCCGATCAGCGGATCTTCACTTTAGGGTGGAGATCTGCTTTAATAGTAAAAAGGTCAGGTCTGAGCATGTAGGCCCTTTACAAAATAATCTTTCTTCAGCTCTGTGTATACAATGGAGCATGGGCGAGTTCATGTCCATAATGGGTGTGGTAGTGACATAGCCCCAAATCCACAATGGCTCAAAAGTGATATGGTCCAGAAATATTTAGACAGAATAAAGGTGGATAAAGCACCTGGACCAGATGGCATACACCCATGGATCCTAAAAGAATTGAGCTCGGTAATTTCAAAGTTATTGTATCACATTTTTAGCGACTCAATTATGGAAATAGTACCACTGAATTGGCGCAGGGCCAATGTGGTGCCTATATTTAAAAAAGGGAGAAAAGTCTTTACCAAGTAACTATAGACCTGTTTAACTTCTGTGGTTGGGAAGATACTGGAACATTTAATAAAAGACCATATAGATGAGTTCTTGCTGGAAAAAATGTTTAAGCAACAGATAGCATGGATTCATGAAAGACATGAATCAGACAAACTTGATTTCTTTTTATGAAGAGGTAAGTAAAACCCTGGACAGAGGCGTGGCAGTGGATGTGCTATACTTGGATTTTGCAAAAGCGTTCGATACAGTTCCCCACACAGTGTAAGGTAAGGTCTACAGGCTTGGAAATATCAGTTTGTAAATGGATAGAAAACTGGCTGAAAGACAGAATTCAGAGAGTAGTGGTTAATGATTCATACTCTGAATGGTCTAAGGTTATCAGCGGTGTACCTCAAGGTTCAGTGCTGGGACCCTCACTTTTTAACATCTTTAATAATGATATTGGATGTGGGATCAAAACTAAAGTTTCTGTCTATGCAGATGACACCAAGCTATGCAGTGGAATAATGTCCTTACAGGATGTCTCCAATTTACAAGCCAAACTCAATGCTCTGTCTAATTGGGCGACTATGTGGCAGATGAGATTTAATGTTGGTAAATGTCAAGTTATGCACTTGGGGACTAAGAATATGCATGCATCATACATACTAGGGGGAGTACAACTGGGGAGATCCAAAGTGGAGAAGGATCTGGGGGTATTGTTAGATCATAAGCTCAATAATGGCATGCAAATGCCAAGCTGTGGTTTCCAAAGTGAGCAAAGTCCTTTCTTGTATTAAGAGAGGTATGGACTCCAGAGAGAGATATCTTTTTGCCCCTGTACAAATCATTAGTAAGACCTCATCTGGAATATGCAGTTCAGTTTTGGGCACCAGCTCTCATAAAGGATATCAGGGAACTGGAGAAAGTGCAGAGAACGGCAACCAAACTGATAAGAGACATGGAGGAGCTCAGCTATGAGGAAAGATTGGAGGAACTTAATTTATTCACTCTTGAGAAGAGGAGAATAGGGGGGAATATGATCAAAGTGTACAAATATATAAGAGGTCCATATAGTGAACTTGGTGTTAAGTTATTTATTTTTTTACGGTCAACACAAAAGACAAGGGGGCACTCTTTACGTCTAGAGGAAAAAAAGATTTAATCTCCAAATACGAAAAGGTTTCTTCACAGTAAGAGCTGTGAAAATGTGGAACAGACTCCCTCCAGAGGTGGTTCTGTCCAGCTCAGTAGATTTCTTTAAGCAAGACCTGGATACTTTTCTAAATGTGCATAATATAACTGGGTACTAACAGTTATAGGTAAAGTTGATCCAGGGTAAATCCGATTGCCGATCAGGAAGGACATTTTTTTCCTTTCTCTGAATCAACTGTGGGTAAATGGGATTGTTTGATATTTTTATTTTTTTATGGTTGAACGCGATGGACTTGTGTCTTTTTTTTTAACCTGAATAACTATGTAACTATGTAGACCTGTTGGTTCAATCAGTTGCAAAGGGTTACAATATGCAGACAGCCCTAAACCACCTTTTTTTCATTTCCTTTATTATTTTGTGTTGCGATTCTTTAGTCAATTCCTCACTGTAATCTAATGCCACAAAAAAAGTGGTACATCCAGGTTGGCCCACCTAGGTAAACCTTGTGAGCTGTATCTGGACTCCACATTGTTGGGACTACCTATAATGTTGCTCCGGGTGCTGGATTTTGCATGGCCACTTACCTTGGTACTGCATGTAGTCAGACACAGGGTACTATAGAGGTCCATCCCTAGGGTTTCTGAGGACCCCTTCTAAGGTATATGCCCACCAAGGCAACAAAGCCTGGACTTGATATAGAGTTCAGCACTGTGGAAAAGGAAGACAGGGTCAACTTGTATCAGAATACTCTGTCCAGTGGAAAACAAGTTAAACAGTGGCCTATTCTTGTAGTTGATCCTACTGTCTCAGCCTTAAACATCCCACTGTACAGTAGTACCTTAGATTTTGAGGATAATTTGTTCCAGAAGCATGCTTGTAATCCAAAGCACTCGTATATCAAAACGAGTTTTCCATAGGAAACTCAGATAATGCTTTCCAGTGCCACTGCTGGTGTATGCAGTACCGCATGTGGCCAGAGGTGTGGGAGTGGCAGAGAACAACGTGTCACCGAGCATCACCGGTGACCCCCTACGTCTGGCTTATGCAGTACTGCACACCCCAGAGGCTTGAATCCTGCTAGTTTTGCAAGACAGCACTCGCAAATTGAGGTAAGGATGTTTTTATATATTTTTTAAAATGGCTTGTAAAGCAAAAAGCGTGTAAACCGCATTACTCGCAATATGGGGTATTACTTTACTGATGAAGATGTTCCTTTTTTTTTAAAGACTGCATTTAGAACATTTGAGATGCTCTTAACCTCCCTGGCGGTATGATTCTGTCTGGAATTACGTACCAAAAGCGGTACAATTATTTTGCATGGAAATTCTGCGTTTTATACTGTAGGCCTGCAATTCTTAGGAATAACTCACTTAAATTTGTCCAAACAATAGTCTAGTAAACATCTCTGGTATGATAAAGTTTGAAACACAAAATCATAAAATTATAATATAATAAATAACTATAAATAATTATAACAAATAATAATGTAATTATAATAAAAATTATTCACTAATGTAATCAAATCAAAATCACTGAAATTTGCTCAGTTGCAGAATTGTCGCTGTCATTACTTTTATTTTTTTATGACAAATTTCCCCACAAATCGCTATTGCTCAATTCTGCAAGTGATTATCATTTATTATCGCTGTTTTCTAGCTGCTCTAAAATCACTTTTGACATAAAGGGACACTTTTGGTTGCTATGGACAATCTACAGTTTGCAGGCACAAAAAAAATGTTTTTATTATGTAAAAGAACATGCAGGGCACTGGGCAGACCACTAGGGACAAGGGGGGTGTGTACTTTTTACATACAGTACTGTAATCTATAAGATTACAGTATACTGTATGTAATGTGTTTGTTTACTTTTTTTAATTTGCCGCCGGTCTCCGCCCCCGTGCGCCGTTACGTCGCAGGGAACGGAGATCGGCGGCACGCGGGCACTGTGTGAGTCGAATGGAGGACGCCACTCGCTCACACAGCGTGGATGCATCGCTGGATCCAGGGACAAGGTAAGTACAGTAACCCTGCCTGGATACAAGGTAAGCCAGCGTGCTGCAGGCTCTGCATATTCACCCCGAGCGCGACTCGGGGATATAGATTTTTACATAAAAAATCCACCCCGAGTCACGCTCGGGGATATCGGCAGGGGGGTTAAAGGCACGCTTTTCTCTGACTAGCATTGCAACCAACCCTTGCTGCAATTTAAGTATGTGAAACTCCAGCTAACTGGACTAGCGTAATGAACAACCAAGATGGTCCTGTTTTCAACTATAGTGCAATTTATTTCTACATTCTGCTATTGTATGGAAAGGGCATGTTGGAAAAAACATTTGGTATGGCCCTAGTCTCCCTTCACATGTGCCGAATCTTGACTAAAAGACTGGTCAGCTGATGCTGCCTGTAAGACACCTTACGTGTATGCCTTTTCAAGGAAGACATACAGTATGTGCGGGGGAAGAACTTGGCTATTTATAAAAGGTGTCGCAGGAGGAAAGGTTTAACTGTAACAGAAGATACCTGAACGTCCCAATTGCCCAGCACTCCCAAGAATTTAGTTGCGGGCGGCTTATTGGGTGGGCGGGGCTGGCCAGTCGGGGGAGCAGAGATATGACATCGCCACCCGGTGCCCGCCCCTGCAGTTCCCCCCTCACTGTGCAGGCAGCTGCGGACAGCAGAGAGATTACATTATCTTTTTGCTGCCTGACTTCACTCTGAGAAACGGTAAGAGACAATCCCCACCTTAGCAGGCAAGTGACAATACGCAATGTGTGGCACGTGACCATCTGCATCTGGTGACCGGCCAGCGGCTCTGATGGGCTTTTCCAGTACTGCCCTCCGGCTCTCGGAAGTCTATACTCGAAGCGCAGGCAACCTGCGGTCCTTGCATAAGACTGACGGCCGTTTCAGCCAATCAGGTTCCCGGATTCTGGTTATCAGGAACCTGATTGGCTGAAGCTTCTCCACAGTGGCAGAAGACATCGAGGGAGGACATGGAAGCGTCAGGTAAGTGTTTTTTACAGGGAAAAGGGCATCATGGGGCACAGTGGTGACAAAGGGCACAGAGGCGACAATGAGCACAGTGGTGACAATTAAAGGGCACAGTGGTGACAATTGATGGGCACAGTAGCTGCGTTTGATGGCATGGCACATTGGTGACAATTGATGGCACAGTGGTGGCGTTTGATGGCATGGCACAGTGGTGACAATGGCACAGTGACTGCATATGATGGCATGGCACAGTGGTGACAATTGATGGCACAGTGACTGCATTTGATGGCACAGTGGTGACAATTGATGGGCACAGTAGCTGTGTTTGATGGCATGGCACATTGGTGACAATTGATGGGCACAGTAGCTGCGTTTGATGGCATGGCACATTGGTGACAATTGATGGGCACAGTAGCTGCGTTTGATGGCATGGCACAGTGGTGACAATTGATGGCACAGTGGTGGCTTTTGATGGCATGGCACAGTGACTGCATTTGATGGCATGGCACAGTGGTGACAATTGATGGGCACAGTAGCTGCGTTTGATGGCATGGCACATTGGTGACAATTGATGGGCACAGTAGCTGCGTTTGATGGCATGGCACATTGATGACATAGTGGTGGCGTTTGATGGCATGGCACAGTGGTGACAATTGATGGCACAGTGGTGGCGTTTGATGGGCACACTGCCTATCAATTGTCACCACTGCCATGCCATCAAATGCAGTCACTGTGCCATCAATTGTCACCACTGTGCCATGCCATCAAATGCAGTCACTGTGCCATCAATTGTCACCACTGTGCCATGCCATCATATGCAGTCACTGTGCCATCAATTGTCACCACTGTGCCATGCCATCAAACGCCACCACTGTGCCATCATTTGTCACCAATGTGCCATGCCATCAAACGCAGCTACTGTGCCCATCAATTGTCACCACTGTGCCATGCCATCAAACGCCACCACTGTGCCATCAATTGGCACCACTGTGCCATGCCATCAAACGCCACCACTATGTCATCAATTGTCACCAATGTGCCATGTCATCAAACGCAGCTACTGTGCCCATCAATTGTCACCAATGTGCCATGCCATCAAACGCAGCTACTGTGCCCATCAATTGTCACCACTGTGCCATGCCATCAAATGCAGTCACTGTGCCATGCCATCAAACGCCACCAGTGTGCCATCAATTGTCACCACTGTGCCATGCCATCAAACGCCACCACTATGCCATCAATTGTCACCAATGTGCCATGCCATCAAACTCCGCTACTGTGCCCATCAATTGTCACCAATGTGCCATGCCATCAAACAGTTACTGTGCCCATCAATTGTCACCACTGTGCCATGCCATCAATTGTCACCACTGTGCCATGCCATCATATGCAGTCACTGTGCCATCAATTGTCACCACTGTGCCATGCCATCAAACGCCACCACTGTGCCATCAATTGTCACCAATGTGCCATGCCATTAAAGGCAGCTACTGTGCCCATCAATTGTCACCACTGTGCCCCATGCCACTGTGCTCATTGTCGCCACTGTGCCCCATGATGCCACTGTGCCCCATGATGCCCCTTTCCCTGTAAAAAACACTTACCTGACACTTCCATGTCCTCCCTCGATGTCTTCTGCCACTGTGGAGAAGCTTCAGCCAATCAGGTTCCTGATAACCAGAATCCGGGAACCTGATTGGCTGAAACGGCCGTCAATCTTATGCAAGGACCGCAGGTTGCCTGCGCTCAGAGTATAGACTTCCGAGAGCCAGAGGGCGGTACTGGAAAAGCCTATCAGAGCCGCTGGCTTTGATAGGCAGTTCCCCTCAGCCAACCAGCTGCCGCTATTCGGATAAACGGCGACCCATGTCCAGTTATATGAATAGACCAGGCAGCTAGCAACAATAACTCACGTTCAATGCATTGAATGTGAGTTATTTGCGAGAGGGGGTGGTGCTGTAGCGCCCTCTATAGACAGCCGCCAGAACTTCGGCTAAAATGTCAAAATGACATTTTAGCCAAATAAAAGTTCTTAAAGGGCCTGTTTTTTTTTTTGTGACTGCGGGAGGGGGGGCGGCGCCCGTGCGTCCCTATGGACGGGCCGCCTCTGGTCTCCATAGAATAGCAGAATGTAGAAATAAATTGCACTATAGTTGAAAACAGGACCATCCTGGTTGTTCATTACGCTAGTCCAGTTAGCTGGAGTTTCACATACTTAAATTGCAGCAAGGGTTGGTTGCAATGCTAGCCAGAGAAAAGCGTTCCTTTAAGAGCATCTCAAATGTTCTAAATGCAGTCTTTAAAAAAAAAGGAACATCTTCATCAGTAAAGTAATACCCCATATTGCGAGTAATGCGGTTTACACGCTTTTTGCTTTACAAGCCATTTTAAAAAATGTATAAAAAAATCCTTACCTCAATTTGCGAGCGCTGTCTTGCAAAACTAGCAGGATTCAAGCCTCTGGGGTGTGCAGTACTGCATAAGCCAGACGTAGGGGGTCACCGGTGATGCTCGGTGACACGCTGTTCTCTGCCACTCCCACACCTCTGGCCACATGCAGTACTGCATACACCAGCAGTGGCACTGGAAAGCATTATCTGAGTTTCCATTGATGCCTATAGGGAAACTCGTTTTGATATACGAGTGCTTTGGATTACAAGCATGCTTCTGGAAGAAATTATCCTCAAAATATAAGGTACTACTGTACAGTGGGATGTTTAAGACTGAGACGGTAAGATCAACTACAAGAATAGGCCACTGTTTAACTTGTTTTCCACTGGACAGAGTATTCTGATACAAGTTGACCCTGTCTTCCTTTTCCACAGTGCTGAACTCTATATCAAGTCCAGGCTTTGTCGCCTTGGTGGGCATATACCTTAGAGCAGGGGTGTCAAACTAAAATTCATCGGGGGCCGCATTCGCAAAATGGTTGCCCTCAAAGGGCCGGTTGTATCTGTAGGACTAGGTGTTCAATATTCATTATCATAAATAATTGTCACTGCATTTTTTTATTACTGGTTTTATGGGGTGCAGGTTTCAGGACTTTGATGCGAATGGAGTGCAGGATTAATGAGTTTGCTGCATATGGGGTTGGATGGGATGGGGTCGGGATAGGGGTGGATGGGATTGGATGGGATGGGGTTTGGTGTGTGTGGAAGTCTTGCAGATGTCATTGGGTGAGGGATAGAGAGACAGGGAGTGGGAGAGAGAGAGAGGGAGTGGGAGAGAGAGAGAGGGGGTGAATGAGAAAGAGAGAGGGATGAATGAGAAAGAGAGAGGGGATGGATGAGAAAGAGAGAGGGGGGTGGATGAGAAAGAGAGAGGGGGGTGGATGAGAAAGAGAGAGGGGGGTGGATGAGAAAGAGAGAGGGGGGTGGATGAGAAAGAGAGAGGGGGGTGGATGAGAAAGAGAGGGGGGGTGGATGAGAGGGGGGAGAGAGAGGGGGATGGGAGAGAGAGAGGGATGAATGAGAGAGAGAGGGGGATGGATGAGAGGGATGAATGGATGAGAGGGGGAGAGAAGGGGGAGGGATGGATGGATGAGAGAGGGGGATGGGAGAGAGAGAGTGAGGGATGAGAGAGAGAGGGGGTGGATGAGAGAGAGAGATAATGAGAGGGGGAGAGGAGAGAGGGATGAATGGTTGAGAGGGGGAGAGAAGAGAGAGGGATGGATGAGAGAGGGAGGGTTGGGTGAGAGAGGGAGGGATGGATGAAAGGGAGGGATGGATGAGAGAGAGAGATAATGAGAGGGGGGAGAGAAGAGAGAGGGATGGATGGGAGAGAGGGGGGGATGGGAGAGAGAGAGGGAGGGATGAATGAGAGAGAGAGGGGGTGGATGAGAGAGAGAGATAATGAGAGGGGGAGAGAAGAGAGAGGGATGGATGGATGAGAGGGGGAGAAAGATAGGGGCTTGGGAGAGAGAGAGGGAGGGATGGGAGAGAGAGAGGGATGGGAGAGAGAGAGGGAGGGATGGATGAAAGGGAGGGAGGGATGGATGAGAGAGAGAGAGAGGGGGATAATGAGAGGGGGGAGAGAAGAGAGAGGGATGGATGGATGAGGGGGATGGGAGAGAGGGAGATATGGATGGGAGGGAGGGATGGATGGGAGGGAGGGAGGGGTGGATGGGAGGGAGGGAGGGAGAAATGGATGGATGGATGGGAGAGAGGGAGGGATGGATGACAGAGAGGGGGGGTGAGTGAAATTGACCCCCCTAGCCTGGCATGCAGTCCTTCCTGTCCCAGCCCCTGTCTGTGGTGGGTGGGTGTGTGCGATGCACCTACCTCCAGCCCATCCTGGGCACTCGGCCAGACGCCGGCCGGTCTTCTCTTTTGGTTCCGATGCAGTGAGTCGCTCGGGTGGGAGGAGGAGGAGCCTGCCTGGGCCCTGAAGGTGGTTGGACCGTCGGAGATGTCGCGACCCGGGCCTGAAACTTACTGCAGGGCAGGCAGCGGGAGGTCGGGACAGACCGGGTCCAGCTGAGCAGCGGAGGCCACTCATTGGGCTGCTGCTTGGCAGTGGGGTGGAGCCATGGAGGAGGTCGGAGGTGACCTGTCTGACGATGCTGAGCTTCTCTCTGCTGCAAGAACCGCGGCTGGAGGAGGAGGTGGGGGTGGAGTCGGGAGTCTCAGAGAGCGGGGCACGGTGACGTCACTGGTTGCTACACGCCAAGCGGGGTGGCCTTAGCAACCAGTGATTTCAAATTATTTAATTACAGCGCAGTGTGTGTGGCAGGCATTATTGTCCCGTATTGAAGGCTCCCGAGACACTTGACAAAAATTTTAATTACGGGACAATCCCGGGCAAACCGAAACACGTGGTGGCAACCTGCCTGGCGTTGCGCGGGCCACATGGCAAGGTCTGGCGGGCCGGATTCGGCCCGCGGGCCTTGTGTTTGCCACCCCTGCCTTAGAGTGTCATAATTTTCCCAGAAGGGAATGGGGTCTTAGGACAGAAAGTTTTCAATGAAGAGAAAACAAGAAGTCCTAGAGTCGGGCCCCAATGGGATGTGTCCAAAAGCTTTGCGGCTGTCTAAACACTTGTAGGTAGCAGCCTATATGCTTGGCTCTATGAATATTCTGCCTGTGCTGTACTCCAAGATACTCAAGTCAGAATCCTTATTTTATTTTTTTCTTCACTTGGAGTACAGGACAGAGATCCCTCCCCTTTCATGTGTTACTCATTTCTTGCTACAAAACTGAGTTTTAGCTGAGCTGGGAGAGGTCCTGCATGGGTGGGGATTCCTAAATGTTCTGTCTTGTGTCCATTTGCCTTAAGATTGCCATATAATTCAAGTAGTTATGAATATGAAGTTCTCCATGTCCTGTGTTGTGCTCCAAGAAATGTATTTTACAGATTACCAAAAATCCTAATGGTTTTTTTTTTGTGGGGTGAACAGCACCCCATGATGCTTCAAACGGTATTCATATACAGTTTTTCCAAATGTAGTTATCTAGGTTATTGCTTAGTCTAGTGCCCCTCTCCCTTACTTAGTATATAGAAACTCAAAGGTTTAGCCGTCACCTGTGCAGAGTCAGAAATAGAGCAGAGAGTAATGATGTCTCCAGCTGTTCCGTTTTCTATAATTCTGGCTGACTTTTATGTACGCATATTCATCATTTAGCTATACTTAACAGGGATCAGCTTTCTTAGCATGTTGAGATGGTTTGCTTTAATTCCGTATTAAAATGAGCATAAATTTATCCCTGCGTCCTTTATGTACTTTAATAAATATGAGTTAATATTTGCTGAACCTAGTGTGACTAGGGTTTTTGTTTTAGTGTGCTTTGAGTTTAAATGGTCCACTTTGCTTTACTTTTGTCTTGTGGAGTATTTTACTGTAAATTGGGAAAGCCTTTGTGAGGCTAAACCAGGTCATCAGACTGGATTATATGTGTGACACTTGGATTTGGCATTTTATATTTTAATCTTCAGCATTGCCAGGAGATGCTGTTATCAGAATGCATTCAATTTCATAAAGTAATCCTCTTGCTTTGCTGGGTTAGCATGTCCTTCCAATTCCCTCTTAAGGCGGGATTATATTGGCGCTCAGAAAAACCTGCACTTGCACAGTGCTAATGGCAGGAGGGTGACCGGTGTTCTGGAATATTCATTTTTTTTATGAGGCAGCTCAGCTTAATATATCAGTGATAATGTTTCCAATATTTTTCATGTATTGTTTTTATAAATCCATGGCTAAAATGTTTGTAACGCCTATAATCATCTCTGCTAAGCACTGTTTTTTATCTTATTTTGCCACACTACATACATAAACGAAGAAAAAAAATAAAACCTAAGACTACAGAGAAGCAGCTTCATTTTATTATGTTAGGAAGTCTGTTGCCAAGGGAGTTTAAATGGTAGGAAGGACAGTATCTGCAACAATTTAAAGTGGCAGGAGAAATTAAAGCTTGAAGCATTAGAGATCTTGCATAAAATCACTCTGGCAAACATTGTTTTCTGATGCCACCTTTCATCATACAAGCTTCTCGGTGACAAAAGTGTCAGTTACACATAATTCCAGCACAAGGCAGGTTTCGGATAATTAGTGTTTTCATATGAGACGGTAGACAGTTTCCTTGTTTCCCATCCAATGTAGCCAGGCAGTGGTTATATTCATATTGCTGTATGTTGATTGGTACGCAACTCAAGCAGAAAACACTTCTACGCTGATGGCAGTGCAAATGGGTCCCCTTTACAACCCCAAATACAAATATTGTATTTGCTTAGGGCCTATGTCAACTGGCTTTTGTTTGTTTTAAAGGGGATTTACATTTTAATACAAGTCTGTGGAGGTCAAAGGCAGATAAGAAAGTCTACTGGTCTAATGAACCCATGATTGAATTTACATTTTTGTCTCAAACGCGTTTTGCTGTGTTACATCACATCACAGTTACATCACAGCTTCAACTTGCTATACATTGATTTGGTACTTTTCATTATTTTAATACAGCAGAAGTCTCACCTAATGTGTTATACAGTGAATGCTCTCTGGTAATATGTTGGCTTGTATTTCATATTTTTTTTTTATTTGTAAGGTGGAGACAAGATACCTTGTTGGTCAGTATGAAAGTGCTGAAGAGGACGAAGAGAGTAATTCTCGCATTTACCAGCTGCACAAGTCTGTACTGTTGGATTCTTAAAACAATGCAAAAAATGAGTCCCTTTCTTTGGAAACACTGCAGGTCACAAAATATAGCAAGTTTCGTTTTTTTTTTTTTCATTTATTGAAACAAAAATAACTGACAATTGTAATAAATGTTACTGATGTGTGTTTTTTTTTTTATTATTATTATATATATGTATATATATATATATATATATGTATATATATATATATATATATATCTTTTTGTTCTTGAATTTTTGCAATGTAAAAATGTTACTTTGAGTATAAAAATAAACGCTTGTGTTTATGAAGCATGTAAAGTTTTATTATTTACAATTGTGTGTGCGCGTATAAATACTTAAGAATCTGTCAGAAGGCAGAATGAGAAGATGCATATGTATGCTGCTTTTTTAGTGGCTAAAAACCTGTCCGGGCACAATTAAAACAAAATTAATTGGTACACTACCTGAATACATGTTTTATCATACATCACATACAGCAGCCATAATAATTACTATGCTCCGCCTATAGGTGAATGGACACTGGCAGATCAATCAAACAGGAAGTCCTCCCCTATATTACCCCAAACTACACAGTTTTTTTCCAGTGTCTGTAAGGTGGTGGTCACTGATGTGCTACAATAGCTCTTGGAGCTTACTTGTAGGTCTGGAATGGTTGTACTGAGAATCAAGGACTTCATTTGGTTCCATTTGAAAGAGCTGTCAGCCAAAATGGATGGTACCTGATTAGGTAGGCATGATTTATTTAAGAAATCTAAAAGTCTGTTTATAAAGGAGGAAAAACCCGATACTTTTGAGAGTGATCACTCGTTTTACTAAGCAAAATCAGCAGATTAATAAAAATATTGGCAATGCAAAACCCTAAATTTCATACCATAGGGCCAAGCTCTAAAAGGATATACCAGTACTAAGTGAGTTTACCAGTGACTTTCACTCAGAGCCTTGCAGGCGACTTGGAACCTTTCAGTGTGGAGGATGTAGTTTCTGCCAGTATGAGAGAACATTATCCTGCCAAATGGCAAAACATTTAGACCTATCCATTATGCGAACTGCAAGACCATTGGTGTAGTCTGTCTTTTGATATGCCACTGTGGGGGCTTTCTACGTGGGTAAAACGAAGCAACAGTTCTCTGAGGGCATCTCGCCATATTATGTTTCTATGCTCAGAAAATCATGTCCAGACCTACCTTTGGGTCGCCACGTTGGAGATTCCCACAATGGGAAGATTCCAAAAATAAAGGGCCAGATTCAGAAAGCTCTGCCTATCTATAGGCAGGCGTAGCGTATCTCAGATACACTACGCCGCCGTAACTTTCAGTGGCAGGTTCCTTATTCAGAAACTATTAAGGCCGAAAGTTACGGCGGCGTAGTGTATCTGTGGCAGCGGAAGGCCGCGCAATTCAAATTTGGAAGATGGGTGCGTGATTCATGTAAATGAATCGTGACCCCACGTAATTGACGTTTTTTTTGGACGGCGCATGCGCCGTCCGTGGACGTCCCAAGTGCGCATGCGCAAAATCACGTTGCTTTTTCTCAATGTAAACGACGTGAAAGTAACAAACATCGAGCCCCATTCCCGAACGATTTACACAAAAGACGTAACCGACGTTCCATTTGACGCGGTCCCGATGTCCATACTTAACATTGGCTACGCCTCCTATAGCAGGAGTAACCTTACACCGCTTACGCAAACAACGTAAAATACGACGCGCCGCCGCAAGTACGTTTCTGAATCGGTGTAAATAGCTAATTTGCATATTTTACGCGAGAAACAACGTAAACGCCACCTAGCGGCCGGCGGAAGATTACATTTAAGATCCGACGGTGTAAGATTATTACGCCAGTCGGATCTTAGCGTAAATCCTGCATAACATGTTTTCTGAATAGAAAACAATGATACGCCGGTGGGAAATTCGAATTACGCCGGTGTATCTGTAGATACACCGGCGTAATTCCTTTCTGAATCTGGCCCAAAGTTTCTAATTCTTGATAGAATTCATCCAAACTCAGGTGGTGGGGCTTGGAATAAAATGCTATTGCAACGTAAATCTCGTTGGATATTGAATTTGAATGCCACTTCGGCCCCTGGCCTTAATGACATAATCAGTTACCGACCATTCCTGGAAGGTTACTTATTCTGGAGGCTGGGAGGAATAATAGTGAGCTTCTCCTCTCCTTTCCCCTTAAATATTTGTTATACATATGTATAGGGTTGTCCCGATACTATCGGGACCGATACCAAGCATTTCCCTGAGTTCTTGTACTCGGGGGAAATGCTCCGATGCTTCACCCGATACCTGGGCAGGCAGGGGAGTTGCAAGTCTTCTCACCCCATGCTGTTTTTCCCTGTGCTCCGTGCTGTCCTCTCTCCCCCCCGTGTTCCGTGCTGTCCTCTCTCCCCCCCCGTGTTCCGTGCTGTCCTCTTCCCCCCCCCCCCCCAGTGTTCCGTGCTGTCCTCTCTCCCCCCCCCCCCCCATGTTCCGTGCTGTCCTCCCCCCCCCCCGTGTTCCGTGCTGTCCTCTCCTTCCCTCCCCCCCAGGTTCCGTGCTGTCCATCCCACCACCCCCCCCCCCCTTGTTCCGTGCTGTCCTCTCCCTCCCCCCGTGTTCCGTGCTGTCCACTCCCTCCCCCCCGTGTTCCGTGCTGTCCTCTCCCTCCCCCCGTGTTCCGTGCTGTCCTCTCCCTCCCCCCAGTGTTCCGTGCTGTCCTCTCTCCCCCGTGTTCCGTGCTGTACTCTCTCCCCCTCGTCTTCCGTACTGTCCTCTTTCCCCCCCGTGTTCCATGCTGTCCTCTCTCTCCCCCCCCCCCCATGTTCCGTGCTCTCCTCTCTCCCCCTCGTCTTCCATACTGTCCTCTCCCTCCCCCCATGTTCTGTGCTGTCCTCTCCCTCCCCCCGTGTTCTGTGCTGTCCTCTCCCTCCCCCCGTGTTCCGTGCTGTCCTCTCCCCCCCCCCCCATGTTCTGTGCTGTCCCCCCCCCCCCCCTCCGTGTTCCATGCTGTCCTCTCTCCCCCCTCAATTTGTCAGGATGGAGAGCGGAAGTAGGAGCTCCTACCTTTTCTGAATGAACAGTGTCAGTGATCACTGACACTGTCCATTCACATAACTGAGCATCGTAACCTGTGATAACGATGCTTCAGTTTATGAATGGAGAGGAGCTTCTCTCCATTCATTTTATCTGAGGCTGCTGAGAAAGGGACTGGGAAATCTGTGTCCTTAGTCCCTTTCTCTGTCTTAAAGGGGAGATGTCAGAGGTCTGTTAAGACCCCTGATATCTCTCCAAAGACCCCCAAAAGGGCTGATTAAAAAAAAAATCGCAATAAATATAAAAAAAAAATATGTAAATAAGATAAATAAAAAAACACACTGACAATCCACCACCCCCCCCCCCCCCCTAAAATATTGTCATATGACATAAAAAAAAATTATCGGTACTTGTACTCGGTCTCAAAAAAGTGGTATCGGGACAACCCTACATATGCAGGTTATAACAGATCTATTTGTTGCTATCTATTACCTTATGAGTGTGAGGACTCTTTATCTGCTATATATGTATGTTAATTTGTTCAATTTTTTTGCCCAGTATGTATTTGACACCAAGTCCAGACATTATGGTATATTCAATCATTCTGTACACCTATGGATGTCAATTATTATCGTAAATTCTTTTTGCCACATATCTTTTGAATTTCTCCCTTTTTTTTATTTTTTCTCTTTTTATATTGTGTTTTTTATTTTTATAAACGCCATGTCTGCTCTTGGGGGAATCCACTTGCATAGTTTGTGGTGCACTATACATGTATGTGTTTACTGTTTATTAATATATATATTTTAAATATATATGGCCTAATATCCATCTTTTTTGTCTATTATGTCACTTTTGCCCCGTATTTGAGGTACTTCCACACGGCGCTGGCAGGGGCGCTCTACTTCTTATGGATGTGTGCACCTTTTAAATTTACCATAGACTTGTGGTTCGGCGTCGATGCTCCTCTAGTGTGGTATTTGTTTCCATTGATGTTTTCTCCTTGGGTCCGTTTTCCATGCTGAAGGAGCAGGGGACCCTATGCAAACTTCCCCAAGGCTAGAGTGGATGAGGCTTTATTAAGTCGTCAGGCCGGTGCGCATGCGCGAGCGACGTGAGGTAATTTCTCTTGCGTTCCACCTGGTGTGCGCCGCTGTGTTCCATGTGCACTGCGCAGGTGCCGCGTCTCCCCTTTATAAGAGCCTGCAGCTGTATGGCATATACAGCAGCGATGGCTCTGTCATCAGAAGATGAAACTATTTCCATCAGTCTACAGGTATCTTAGAACATATATGCAATACCATCTCTTACCACTACCCTACCCTCCATATAGATGCACACTAATGCGATTTGTGCTATTCACACAGGCACACGTCCTGTACTTTAGGATCACGGTTATCCTCCGTTTTTTTGTGAGGCACCCAATACCTAGTATTCAGCTTTCAGATTTTGGAATCATTGATTTATTCTTCATCTAGGTAGGTGTTATCTATATATGAGTTATAGCCCTGTCTTTTGCTTATGTTGTACTTCTGTGTATTTTTAAGGGATTATAATTAAGCACATTCTAATATACAGATGATCTTCTCCATCCTGGGGAGCTGTGTTGGATCCTTGCTGGAATACCCATATGTGCTGGGCTGACAAATTTGATTTTAATTATTCGCTGTAAATATCGGGTTGTGGTGGTCACATATATGATGGGTGGATTTTCCCATTTGCTGGAAGACATTTTGTTGCTTTTCATTTTTTTTTCTCTTTTTCTTACATGCTGATGGTTGCTCTTTTGGTCTCTACTAATAATGTACAGAATATTTTTATATTTAACCCTTTGTACTAATATGATATATATGTCTCATTAGATGACTGGCTCTATATACTTGAATAAAACCCCTGAAGAAGGGCTTTTGTGCCAGAAACGTTGGGTCAAGTTGTGAGAGCCATGCTCACAGGCATCCACATCCATCAACCCACTATATGGATTTGTATTGTTTTATACGTGTACAACTATATATATATCTTTTTAACAAATATTGCATTTTTAATAATTTTTAATAATAATTTTTTCTACTTTCATTCCATTGGTTTTCCAGTCACTTATAAAGTCCCATCTTTCCTATGGGGTTGTTTGTTTTCTATTCAGGGTATAGTCATAGGCCCTCTCCAAGAGAAAGTGTCACTATTCACTGACGATACCTTAACTGTATTTCGGAGATTACGGAATTTCCCTACAACAGGCGGTGGCGGATAGTTCCGGGCCATATTCGGGAATATGCGTAAACTGGGGGAATCTGTCTTGTTTCCGCTTCACTCTGGAACTGACCCTCACTCTGGACCGTCTAATGCACCCCTCCAATGGGTATGGCAGTTCAGATACCTGGGAGTGGAGATACATAGGGACCTCCACCAGTTTATTGCTCTCAATCTGACCCCGGTAGTTTCTCAAGTGTCCCATCGATGTACAACATGGAAGTCTCTCCCCTCATTCCAGTTGGACGTTTTAACTTAAGATGTCAATCCTCCCTAAATTCAAATACCCCTTTAGACAGACTCCCATCCCCATACCCATTTCCTTTTTTAATAAACTAGATGGCATCCTCGTCTCTTTCATCTGGAATGGGAAGGTCCCTAGGATAGTGTAGTCAACCCTACAACTACCTGTCACGCTAGGTGGTTTAGCACTTCCATGTTTTCTAAAATATTGGGCTGCGGTCCTGGTTACACTTAAGTGGTGGTTGGTGGAGGAGCCAGCTAACTTGGCATCCACTGCTAGGTTCCTACTCAGAGTTGAGAAACCTCATCCATAGGGCCCCCAAATCCCCCCCGATCCAACCTACCTGTCCATTTCCTTCAAATACTGTGTGTAAGTGTACATAAATGAATTGGTCAAACCAAATATTGATTTGATTTGGATTTCTCTTCTGTTTGCTTTTCATTTTGTCAATTGATATAAATAAGCATATTTATATCTCTTAAAGCAAGCTTAATTTTCAGCTTTTTTTTTTTTTTTTTTTTTACAAGTGCCTAAAACTTGCAGAACACCTGTCCAGCCAGGAGTTGTGCAAGTTGGTAAAGAGACAGTACAGTGTAGGCTAAGATTGTGCAATTCAGCCTGCATTTTTTACAGAGCAAAGCTTAGCAAGTCTGTTCAGTTTATACAGTTTGAGTTATGCCATGCTTTCCATCCCTATCCAAGTTCCAGTTGAATTAAAATCCTAAAATGAAAACCCCAGACTGATAATAAATATGAATTAATTTTCCATAGGACGGTATTGTGATCGCAATTGCACAAATATGTGCAAAACAAGCTCCTGAAAATTCAGCTAAAAAAAAAACAGAAGCTCAAACGGTGCCATGTGATGTGGCCTTAGCGGCTCTACACTAATCATAATTATAAATATTTATGGTTTTTAAAACCATTATAGATTCCTGTATGTCTGAATGAACTATACCAAACAGTATACTTGGCACCACTGACTTTTTTCATTAAAATAGGCGTGAACATAAGGCAATTCTGAATAATTTCTATAGTGTGCCTGTGCTGCCATCTTCTGGTTATAACTATTTTTTTTTTTTTTTTTTTCAGATTTGAAATATAGGTACCAAACCGTAGTTTGAAGCTTTAGATATTCAGACACTTTCATTTTGCCATTTCAAGAAAAGTGAGACCATAACCAGTGCTTCTGGGTATGGAGGAGCATGTGGATTTTCTCTGCACCCCAGGATGCGGTTTTCACCCTTAAGCTTCATACACACGATCAGATTCTCCAATGGGAATTGTGTGACAGGCTGTTGGTGGAAAACCCAGCCCAGACTCGGCTAGAACCCCCACCCCCCCCCCCCCTAAAATGTGAACAAATGTTTTTATGCTCACTAACTTCAGGCAGTCTTTTTTTTGTAGGCCCCAAACTCAGATAGAACCCCAACCTCCCCTAAAAATGTTACAATGAGCCATCAGAGGGGGTAAGGAATCTGATAATTGGGCCTTACATTTTTGTCTATAAATACGTGTTTATACTGATGTTGGCCAAGAATGTTTTTGCTTGCAATGTTCTGTGCAAAAGTAGTAATTTTTTTTCTGGTTTGACTCCACAGTTTCCTTCCATGCCACAGGAATGGCAGACTGGCATCCCAGTTTTCCCAGAGGTGGGACTTCCTGAACTGCAGAGGGGCAATTGACAGGAAGCACGTCCGAATCCACCACCACCCAATTTGGGGTCGTACTATTTCAACTATAAAGGTTTTAATAGTATTGTGTTCATGGAGGTGGTATCGGCACAATATGAATTTATGTATGTGGACGTTGGGAAGAATGGCTGGATGTCGAATGGTGGTGTGTTCGCACAGACTGAATTTGCTCAACATCTCCAGACTTGTGGCCTGGCACTGCCACCTGATGTGGAGGGACTTACATTTGTTTTTATTGCTGATGAAGCTTTCGGACTGGGACCACACCTGATGAGGCCATTTACCCTAAGGACCCTCACCCGGAGAGGAGGGTTTTTAATTACCCGCTGGCCAGAAAGAGCCTGAAGGGTTGTTGAAAATGCCTTTGGGATAATGGCCAGCCAGTTCCCGCCTGTTCCTTACTTCGATCCATATGGCAGAATACAAACTCAACCACATTATTTTCAGCTGCTGCATCCTGCACAACTATTTAAGGAGAAATTTACCTAATTATATGTCAACAGTTGGGCCTGAGGCCAGACTTCTGGACAATCCCATAATGGGCCTGGCCCGGCCCCCCAAAGTGCCCGTGAGGTGCGTGATAAGTACTTCACAGGTAGGGAGGCCATCGCTTTGCCAGAAAATCTATAATTTTTGGAAAATAAAAATAAACATTTCTGTGAAAAACTTGATTTGTCATTATTGCTAGTTTTTTATCTGTCTCCCAGGTTCTCCTAGTATTCTTTTGACTGCCAAGTGGATTTGTCTTTAGTAAATAACCACAATTGTCACTGTAAAAAAGAACTTAATTTTCAAACTGGTATTGAGCATATAAATAAGAAGCCACACAGTGTTGAGTAGCAAAAATGTTTTGCTCTGTGCACATTTACTTGTGCGTTATAAAATTTCTGCGAAAATTACAACCCTTTTTTTAGAAAAAGGGAAATTAAATATACATATTTTTTTTTTTTGCCATAAACGGCATGTTTCTAACAATTTTAAAACATTGGAAAACTGAAAGCAATATCAGACATATAGGCCTGGATTCACATACATCGGCGCATATTTATGCCGCCGTAGCATATCTTTTACGGCGCGGAGAGGCAAGCATGGAATTCACAAACAAATGCTCCCAACTCTGCGCCGGCGTAGCGTATATTTCGTGGGCGTGATCCATGTTAATAAAGCGTGACCCCATGCAAATGATGGGCCGGGCACCATGGACGTATGCCCGTGCGCATGCGTACAACCACATCGGAACAACTGCCTAAGATATGCCGGATCACTGTGTACACCGTGAATGTAACCTACGCCCAGCCAGACCCACGTCGGCCCATATTCAGACTGCCAACATACAATACGTAGGCATGTGTTCCCTGGTCCATACCTTTGCATGGGCTGCACCCCATCTATGGGGAATAACTTTACGCCGAACGTAAAACTTGCGCAAACCACTTAAATCATGGGCCGGGCGCAAGTACGTTTGTGAATCGGCGTATCTCTCTCATTTGCATATTTGAATAGAAAATCAATGGGAAAGCCACTTCCGTCCAGTGTAAACATGTGCCCACTCTACGCCGGCGTAGGCAAGTTACGTCGGTGGGATGAAGTCTGTTTTTAGGCGTATCTAAGTTTGTGGGTTCGGCGCACAGATACGACAGCGCATATTTGTACTTACGCGGCGTATCTGGAGATACGTTGGCGTAAGTGCTTTGTGAATCCGGGCCACAGTGTTTAAAAACTGTGCTGCTGTTGCCTTTAACAGATGGGGTGATTATATTTAGTTTTATTTATTAATTTTGGTATTTATTGATGTCCTATAAATTATTACATTTTGCGCTGCACTTTCTTGTTTTGTATATGTTTCACTTGGAATTTTTGTGGTTATTCTATTAGTTAGCTTGCATGGGGGGGTTTAGTTTTTTATTTATTTAATTTTTTGCGCTGATTGCACCTTCTATTTTTTAGATGCACAAAGTGTGCGTCAAATTGTCAACATGTGCTATCTCCCATCATAGGGGTTCAATGGACGTGTTTTGGGGGTGCAACCCCTCCCTTTTTACCTACTTAAGCAGTGAGTAAGGGATTGCATCCACAAAACACGGACATAGATATCCCGTGATGGGCGATGGCACATGTTGACACACTGTGTGCATCTTCAAAATCTGGCCAGTTAACCACTTAAGGACCCCCTGCCGACGATATACGTCAGTAGAATGGCACGGCTGGGTACAATCATGTACCTGTACATGTCTCTTTAAGGCTCAGCCATGGGGTTGCGAGCGACCCGATCTGAAGCTCTGTGACCGGGCCCGATCGCTAAACACACTTTCCCCGTTCTTCATTGTGGCAGTGGCAGTGATCGTCTGTTCTCTGATATAGGGAGACTATCACTGACTTCACATGTCCAGCCCCGCCCCCCCTACAGTTAGAAAAACACATGAGGTCACACTTAACCCCTACAGCGCCCCCTTGTGGTTAACTCCTAAACTGCCATTGTCATTTTCACAGTAAACGGTGCATTTTTATAGCACTTTTTGCTGTGAAAATTACAATGGTCCCAAAAATGTGTCAAAATTGTCCGATGTGTCGCCATAATGTCGCAGTCACGAAAAAATCACTGATTGCTGCCATTAGTACTATAAAAAAAAAATATTAATAAAAATGCAATGAAACTATCCCTATTTTGTAAACACTATAAATTTTGCGTAAACCAATCGATAAACGCTTATTGCGATATATTTTTTTAACAAAAATAGGTAGAAGAATACGTATCGGCCTAAACTGAGGAGATTTTTTTTTATATATATATATATATATTTTTGGGGGATATTTTATTATAGTAAAAATTAAAAAATATTGAATTTTTTTCAAAATTGCCGCTCTTTTTGTTTGTAGCGCAAAAAATAAAAACCGCAAAGGTGATCAAATACCACCAAAAGAAAGCTCTATTTGTGGGGAAAAAATACGCCAATTTTGTTTGGGAGCCACGTCGCACGACCGCGCAATTGTCAGTTAAAGCAACGCAGTGCCGAATCACAAAAAGAGGCAAGGTCCTTAACCTGCATAATGGTCCGGGTCTTAAGTGGTTAAATTACACCAAAAATATGAAAAGTAGGCCACAAAAACCTGAAATGGTGGCATTAAAAACATCTTTATACTCTCCAAAACATCAATCATGTTTTTAATTTGTTGGTCAAACCGATTTGTGCCTTATAACGTTGATTTTACGACTCGTAACCGCGAGATTCTGGATTATGATTTGTGCGCTACCACTTGAGAAAGAAGATTTTTCTTCAACAAGCAGCACATCAACTAAAACATTAAAATCAAAAAAATGTCTTAATAAATATGCATGCATCTATTCCATTAATATGTGGTGTATGACACTGACCTGTTGTTGTGGTGAAACTTTCGTACAATTCCTCCACACTCTGAGGTTGGGGATTCTCTCTGGTCCCTGTTTTTCTTTTTACCTTTACAACCCCTTTAAAGCAAAGTTCCACCCAAAAGTGGAACTTCCACTCATTTGTCTCTTCTCCCCCTTCGGTGCCACAATTTTTCACCTTTGGGGAGAGGGGGGACAGTATACCTGTCGGGTATCCTGTTCCCACTTCCGGGAGTCCATGCCGTCACCCCAGGACCCCCTCCTCCTCCCCTTGCCGCAGGGCCTCGTATATGTGCAGTACAGTTCCTGGCGTGAAGTTATAAGGTTACACTGCCAGGTTCCCTTACCCACAATGGCAGCACCCGACAGCTGATGGAAACGGCTGCGTTGCCAACATCGCTAGACTTCAAAACAGGTAAGTGTCCTATTAAAAGTCAGCAGCTGCAGTATGTTTAGTTGCTGGCTTTTAATATATATTTTATGGTGGACCTCCTTTAAAATGCTAGGTGCTTGGCTAGAATCCGGGGTCACCGAGCGTGGAACGCACTCTGCTGACCATTAACCACAGCCAGAGAATCCTCGCGTCTCCCACGCTCGGTGACCCCGGATTCTACTTTGGCTACTTATTGCGGTGTATGGTGGAGTTTGAACGACTTTATTCTCATTGCCTGTATTGATCCTGAGGGGTCCTGTCATCTGGATTCGTTTGTGGCCATAGATGGTACTGCAAGGTGGAACCTGAACTCCTGAAGGGATCTTTTCATCTGGTAAGGGTCAGTGTGTAATTTGGTGGTGGGTTGGTGCTGTCCCCTTCCCACTTTACAGCTGTCCCCCACGGGTGGTTTACTATATACAGTATGCTTTATGCAGTATTACACTATGCCAGTTTTTTTGCTTTGGTCTTTTTTTGGTATTATAAATCTATACGGAAATCCCTGAGTGAAGCACAAAGGTGATCGAGATCGTGGTGTCAACACATCAGAATTTCTGGAAATCTGCTCCTTTTGCTCTACATATATATCCTGGACTTTGGAGTATCTTTGCCCATAGTTTATGTATAGGTTTTTTCACGAACACTTCTGGGACTAATTTTGATTTTGGTAGCACTCAATGTAGTACTAGTCTTGACAAACACACTATATTGATTTCTTATATTGTTTATTCTGTGCCATCTAATAGGTACAGCCTATTAGATTCCCTCCCCTTTTTGTAGTTTGTGATCAAAGAGGGCCCATACCAAAATATCCTTTTGTCCTATTACTCTATACACAGTTTTATGTTGATGGGTTCTGTTACACTTGTTATCAGGATATTCATATGATATATCTTTTCAGATATTAACATGAAATGACTAATAAGAGCTTGGTCTTCCTAAAGCGTTTGTTAATCCCGAAAAAAGGGGATGGTATAAAGATGTAATAGTGTCTTAAAGTGGTTTAAACCCTAGTTAACAAAAAAAATCCTGCAAGACAGAGGCATAATGAGCTAGTATGCATAAGCATACTAGCTCATTATGAATTACTTTACATTGAAGTCCCCGCAGCGGTCCTCATACCTCCCTCCGGCCGGAGACATCTCTCCCAGAGTTACTTCCGGGTGATTGCGGTTTGGTGCCGTGATTGGCTCTAGCCGCAATGACGACATTCCCGCACATGGGCATGGGAGCCGCCAATGACGGTACACTCACTGAAGCAATGGCACATACATGCCATTGCTTTAGTGTGCATGAGCTGATGACATTGGCACATGCAAATACAGGGGATATCTCCTAAACCAGTTATGGCAAACCTTGGCACCCCAGATGTTTTGGAACTACATTTCCCATGATGCTCAACTACACTACAGAGTGCATGAGCATCATGGGAAATGTAGTTCCAAAACATCTGGAGTGCCAAGGTTCACCATCACTGTCCTAAACTGTGTAGGTTTAGGAAATATCCTGGGTACTGGTAAGCCTTATAAGCTTACCTGTAGCAAAAGGTGGTTTACAACCACTTTGGAGCTGTGTGTGGACTATCCCATTTGACCAGAAGGTGGCAGCAACTGACTGTATGAAGACCATATATTTTGACTCCATTGATGTGCTTTTATATAAACTCTGAGGTATGTGGCAACAAATTATTGAGCCTTTATACCGATTGACAGCATGAGATTGTAATTGATGTTTATAAAATTTATTTTTCTAGTATTTGACTGCAATAAATTTTTCTGAAGAAGCGGGCTATGTCCCGTGAAACTGCGCTGAAGCTAAAGTCCCCTACTATAGTGGGATTGGTGAGTGTTGCAAATAATATAAGATGTATGAATTCTGACCATCCTCTGATTCCAGTCAGACAAGCCAGGATACCCCCCCCCCCCCCCCCACACCGCAGGAATGTGATAAGTTAAAATTGTCTCCAAGGAGTCTAGGAAGAGGGCAGCTATTGGGCAAAGATTGGCGCTGGCTCGCGAATCTGGAAACCATGCTTTGATGATCCAGGAAGTTCTGTAAAATCTCATCAGAAGTGTAGACGTACAGAAAACTGGTGAGATTTCTGGCTGATATGTTTGTTTGTTAAGCGTTTGTATTGTAGTGTTCGTGTGTGTTAGGCCTGTAACCAGTCATGGGTACTGGTGAGTGAGGGGATCGATCATCCCTGGATATGTGATATAGCCTGCAGATTGACAGGATAGACCACACATCTTTGCGGAAAAACTGGGAGAAATATATATTTTTTTTTTTTTTTTTTTTTTTTTAGATTTTAAGTTTTTACTTTTAGTTAATTTTTTTACCCATGTGGAAGTGAAAAGAGCTTTCTGTTCCTAGAGAAGATCCACACATATTTGCGGAAAAAGTGGGAGAAATATAGATTTTTTTTTTTTATTATTATATAATGAATATGGCTAAGAAGAGTGATGCAGATGCGGGTAAACATATTGAACAATTAGTAAATGAGAAGTGTGTATTGGAAAAGAGGGTTAGTATGTTAGAGGAGACGTGTAAGCCAAAAAGATAATAGCATTGCCTCTTTAAAGCAGAGAGAGTCGGCTAGGGAGGGTAAAAGCGCAGTAGTGCTGACACCCCCCGCAAATGCCAACTGCACAATAAAGATAGAAATTAAGGTTAAAAAGTTAAATGGAAATGCGGTAACCGCATTTAGAAAATGATTCTGGTATTGAATCAGTGGAGACATCTGATGAGTCCATCGCTAGTGATTACTCCTCGGATGATCAAAGTATGAAGTCTGTTCAGAGTGGGTCTCCATCGCCTTATACTCAGAGAAGGCCCCAGGCAGGGAGACCGACCCTTAAGTGTTTTTTTTTTTGTGTAAAAAGGGGGGTCACATTGCCAGATTTTGTTGGGCGGCGAATAAAATCAAAATAAGGTCTCAACACCCCAAAACGACCCCAAGGCGATATGAAGTGTATTCGGTGAGATCAGGTAACCCTAGGCATAGAGTCCATAATACTCAATTAAGACAGGGGAATCACTATTATGAAAAAGGGGAGGAGCCACATGTTCATTCAAATATAGCAAGGGGAGGAAACAGTGGTAGCAGCCCTTAAAGAGCTGCAGGGATGGTGAGAATTTTTGGGTTAGCGTTTCTTTGCGATGGATAAGGATTTAGATGCGAGTTAGAGATTTGCCGGTCATGTTTGGAAAATTATAGAGGACCTTGATATGTGTATATTTTCGAGGATAAGCCTCTTATTTTTTATTTTTTTTAATCTAACCTTTAAAAAAAAAAATTGTAATATTTTTTTTCTCTCCTCATGTATTTTTTTTTATTATTCAATTTTTTTTTATTATTAATTTATTAGTTTTCATTTTTCAATTTTTTTATTATTATTAATTTTCATCTTTTTCAATTTTTTTATTATAATTTTTATTTATTTTTTGTAATTTTAATTTTTTTATTTTTTTATTTTCATTTTTTTATATGTTTTTTTATTATACATTTTTCATTTTTTTTTTTTTTAAGTTTTTGTTTTGTTAGGTTCAGTACACCTGAAAAGGATAATTAGCAACTGACTTGGTGGTCGTTGAAGTATGTCCTCAATTAGCAGCTGGCGACATTAGGAAGCCATTTTAGCTGCTGGAATTGTGTTTTGTTTTTCTTTTCTTTTGTTGATTTTTCTTTTTCATTCAGGTGGAGAGAATTCCAATATTTTGTGATTTTATCCACCTGAAAGGGGGAGTAGTGCATGGATCTTGTTTTTGCTTAAAATTTTTGCTTGTACCATGGGGATCCATTTTAGAATGGGTTCATCCTAGAGGAATCGTGGTGTTTTGATAATTTGTTTAGAAGTCAGGAATGCTTAATTCCTGTGTTATGAGATATTATCGATAAGAATTTGAGTCTGTGCCATACCACACTGAAAATTTGTTCTGATAAATGTTCAGGAGAGAAAAGATTCAGATTAATACTTGAAATATAAAGTTTATTTTTCTTAAGGACAATTTTTGCACTAATACTGAATCTGAAAGACTTTGCCCAACAACAAGATGCGTGAAACATTTTGCCAAAGTCTCTCCTGTCATTTATGGATGCAAACTGACTATGAATACAAATGCAATGGGTCGGAGGTTGGGGAAGGAATATAACGCATCCTTCAGAACAAGAGATGTAAAATATGTTTTTCATTGTGGGAGGAGGAAATGAAAGAAGGAAATGTTTTGTTTACATGAATTGACATAACTGAATATGGTGCAGGTGGGAAAATATGGTATATAGCAGCAATTAGCAGCTGGCGACATTTCATGTTTATGAAACGAAACGCGTCGGGATTTGATTGATCCTACTGCCTGTATACATATATGCCCATGATTGTTCATATCAAATGTGAGTGTATTACTTTCTTTTCTTTAGTAAAACTTTTTTATCAGAGTTACACTATGTCTGCTTTTTTACTTTCCTCCTTATCATTGGGCCTTCTGAGTCATCCTGTCGGCTGCATGTACTGAGAAGTGAAATTTTTGTGTGTCTGGTCCCTCATCCGATTGGATACCTTTATCATCTCTCCTCCACCGGAGTCCCTATGTGAGCGATCCTTGGCGTCTCATTAAGCCTTAGTTGACCAATTGGGTGTATACTTATTTTGGTCGCTATCCATCTGGTAAGCCTCCTCAGTCTCATCTACGGTGGTGGACCATCCAGATTGCACCTGCACCCAGTCACTTTGTATTGATCTATTTGGACTCTATCACCATTTTTAGAGACACTTCAAGTGCACCCACGGTGTTATATATTTTGCATATGTTATTATTTGCTATTTATCTCCAGTTAAGCGCTACACGTTTCCTTTTTGAATATGGTGCAGGTACCTAGGAGGCTGGCACGTATGAAACGCTGGCTACCAGGGTACAGTATGCCGTCGTCACATGGCGCTTCAGCATCTTGGAGTGGTTGATAGTCTTAGTACCCTATGGGCCAGATTCAGCAAGACTTGCGCTGGAGTATTTCGATATGCGCCGCGTAACTGTAAAGATGCGCCGTAGTATCTATGTGGCCGTACCCACCAAACTAGATGCGACAGAAAACGGGCTTTCCCCGACCGGCTTAACTTTCCGACGCCAGAGTATCGTCAGCGCATTGTTTTGCTTGGCGCATCCGTCGCGCCAATTGATTTCCCCTGCAAATGAGGGAGATTTCCCGATTCGCGAACGGATTAGCACCATACGCTGGCTACATGCGCCGCGCATATGTCGTCCGTCCGTCGCAAAGTTATTTCTACAAATAGCTGCTTTATCTTTACTCCAGACGGCCACAGGTCAGCAGGAGAGCAGCTACAGCAGCGTTACCGACGATAAGAGCTAGCTGAGCACCCCCACTTGCAGGACAACACCTCTGTCCCTGCTTGTCTGCCGACTTTTACAGCCATGGAGGAAGACATCATAGGTCTCCATAGCCGAGATGACGGCTGACAGCTCCTGGCCATTAAAGTTCAGCTTTCTCCTGTGTTTGAGGGGAACGGGAGCAGCCATCTCAGAACAAAAGTAACTTCACTGCGGGGAGGGGAAACAGGATATACTTTAGCGCCGGAATGGCGCATCTACGGCCGCATTTTAACGCCCAACGGAACACATTGCGCTGACGTTTCCCGTGAAGTGGTGCCGACGGAAGTTGTGAGTATGTGCACACGGGGGCGAGTGGAGCCCTCCCTCACTGCGCATGCTCCGTGGATGATGCGCTGAACGTAAGCCTCTGCGCTGGGCTCCGCCCATCATTAACATATGATCACACCCACTTCCACTTGCGTCGGGTTACGCCAGCGCATTTTCGTTACTCTGGCGCAACTTTAGGAGCAAGTGCTATGTGAATAACAGTACTTGCTCCTAAAGTTTTGGCGGAGTAACGTAAATGAGAAACGTTACTCCAGAATAAAGATCCGCTCTCCTACCTGAATCTGGCCCTATATGTGCTGAATATACTCTGACTCAAGTGATTAGTGGCGTGCTCCCAGAGATGTGCGGACACAGAGTGAGGTTCATGCAGGATGCTTGTCTCTGAGGGGTAACCAGAAGAGGAGGGATTGTATTCGGCACTATATTGGGGAAATAGGACCCAGTGTAACGTGGTTCGAGATTTTGTCAACCAGGGTGAGAGGTTAATAGAGAGTGTGAGATGGTATAGAACAGACATGTCATTGGCTCTGGCGTGCGTTATGGAGTTATGGACCACCATCAAGCTAATTGTACAGTCTCTCTGAGGGACAGTGGCCTGATGAGTTAGCATCACCGCTCAGTAAGACTTGACAAAGCACGTCGCTTACACTAATCCAAACTGGTAGTCGAATGCCTGGATGGGCTGTACTGGTTTGGATTGTGAAATGTTGCTGTATGATCCATGTACAGAAGTGCAGACTCGGTCTGTATATTTTGTGGTGTCAATGGGCTTACTGACTGGGGATTCTATCTCGTTGCATTTGTGGCTTATTGACCCACATGTGGTCAGAGTATGGGAGCTGGGGGTAGGTTTATATTTCCCTCTGTCGAAAAGCATGACCACGATGTCCTCTGCATACCAGGTTAATATACGGTACTCTGTGTTCTGAATGGAGAGATCATTGCTGGGAAGGAAGCACCTGGTTATTATTTAGGACGTAGACAAGTTTGTCCTTGTCCTAAAGGATACCAATGTTACGTCAGTCATGAAACAAGGGTATTTCTTGAACCTAACAGTAGGTAGAGGTGCAGAATATACCCTGGGCATAGTCACTGAAGTCGAATCACAGGGATGGAATTCTGTCGGGTTTTTCTCATTGTTTGAGATTTATATCTGTTGTTAGACTCAAAACGTATATAGGAAGCTCTCCTGCTTATCTATGCAAGTTGAGGTACGAATTGACAGTGGGGTCTCTTTGTACAAATTAGAGACTTTGCTGCCAATTTAGATCCCTAGGGTACCGCAGACAGGCCAAGTTGCAGTAGGAAAGGCCATTGTGAACGAACCTGCATAATCCGACCTGTATTTACAGTGAAGAGTTATAGGAGGTTGGGAGTGGGATACGCAATTTGATGGGTCATATGTGTATATGTAAATATTATGGTGATGGGTTGATTTATGTCATGGTGTAGGGTGATAACAGTGTATTTTAGGCTAGTAAGATGGGCAAGAAAAGGCCCTCCTTGTGACCCTGTATCTAAAAGCTGGTGAATGTTCTGCTCTAAGTGTGTGCTGGTGAATGGACACCCCTTGCCCTGCCTGTACTGCGCCCCTGCATGAAGATGTCAAAAAGAAGACACGGAATGGTGACCTGGAAGCCGTCACGGAAGTTGATGCGTCACCCAGTAGCAAAGTGGCATGTGTTGGGAAGCACAGCACGTTAAAACCATCCCATTGACAACGTCCTACGACGAAACGCGTCTGGGTAGACGTGCGGTGACGTCATTACGCTCTGGAGGAGGGTCCTTGCTGATCTGTTTGCCGGCCGGCAACTTTGTATTTTATATGCCTGTCTAACTCATCTCCCATGTGAGTATTCTGGTTTTTACTATTTTAAATAAATGTCCCAGCGGGATTACGCTATGTCTGCCTCTATTTATCATTTACATATGATCTAATTGGTGGAGTTGCTGAGTGGAGCCCCGGTGTAAACACTGCCCTAGGATTTGGGATTCGTCCTGGTTCTCTAAAGGCCGCGGCTGGGTCACAGCCGACTGTTGATTACAGCCATTCCTCTGGTAAGCTGCTTATACTTCTGGTGGTGGGCCACATTGAAAAGCCAAGTTCGAGCACAGTGGTGTTTATTATATGTCCATCCTGATTAAAGACCAGCGGAGATTTGTCTTGGAGCCAACCTACTACTTCTCTCATGTTTGAAGGATTGTTTATCTCCACACGACTGATATATGGACTCTTTTTGATTGTATCGAGTCCGGGTGACAAGGCGCAGCTCTAAATCTTTGTTTTTGTTTTAAAACCATTATTGACTGTTCCAAAGAGCTGTTTCTGAAGCACATGTTGGAAGACAATTAAGAACTGTTCCGGAGGTACTTGTTCTGAAACACATGTTGGAAACCAGTTGGGGACTGTTCCAGAGATATTGATTCTGAAACACATGTTGGAAGTCAGTTATGGACTATCATAGGAGACGGTTCTGAAGCCTATGGTGAGAGGCACAACATTGTGGGCTATTCCATAGGAGCTATCTCTGAGACGCATGTTGAAGAATGCAACACATTGGAACAGTGGAGGACTGTTCGGACCATATGGTCTGTTCGAAGGGAGCCATGTCTAAAGAAGGATGATGTGCACCTTATTAGGCGCAAAGCGGCATATGTTGCAAATAATATAAATGTTAAACTTGTCTCCAAGGAGTCTAGGAAGAGGGCAGCTGTTGGGCAAACAAAAGACATTGATTACTACAAGGATCAAAGGAATCCCAGTGGCTAGGTAAGGAATGAACAAGGAAATAGTCACGGAAGTGCAGTGATTGGATGCAGGCAAAAGGGGGCGGTAATGGGTGTGTGTGGATGAACAAAACTGATTTGCGGAGGGTAAAATTCCTCTTTCCCCACCTTGAGCCAGCCAGGAAAGACTAAAAATGTTGAGTATGCCTTTATCTTATTTGCCAGCATTATATTAGGCCACAGACAGTTTTCTGTTATAGCGTTGTATATTATGCAATAGGTATTCTATGTTACAGCTTTGTTTACTATACAATGGACACTTTTTGTTAGAATAAATATAACTGTTTGATTTCAAAGGTGTCTGTCTCATTAACTAACGCTTAGCCTCAGGCCTAGAGCACACTTCGGCCTGATATACATTAGCAAATACGGGACTCATGCATGGTAATACAGATGCAATAGTTTATATATAGGTATTACAAGTTACAGTAAAGGATAGATACTTATAGTTCGTTTTTGCGGAGATACTTCAGTGAGAATCAACACGAAGAACAGCGTCCAATTGCTTTGTTGATGTTATGTTTGTGGTACATGTGTATTTTTTTTTTTTTTTTGGTCTACAATATTTGAATCTTTTATTAATAAATATTTTGATACCTGTTTAACTCATTGGTACTGTGATGCCGCGTACACACGACCTTTTTTAATGGTCTAGAACAGGGGTCTCCAAACTACGGCCCACCAGTTCAGAAACTACAATTCCCATTGTGCCTAGTTGTGTCTGTGAATGTCAGAGTTTTACAATGCCTCATGGGAAGTGTAGTTCTGCAATAGCTGGAGGGCCATAGTTTGGAGATCCCTGCACTAGAACGGGCATCACTAAATGGCGGTCCGCGTCCGGCCCGAGCTGCTGCTCTTTTCGGACCGTGGCGATCGCGGCATTTAGTCGCGGCTTTTGTCCCCAGCCTCCTCCGCTATTATTAGCAGAGTAGAGGAGTCGGAGGTGCGACAATTCTGGACTGTGGGCGGGACCAGAGAGGTCATGTTAGATGGGAGGTGATTGGCTGTTGGGAGGCGGTCCTAGCAGCCAATCACCAGTTCGCCCAAAAGTCAACCCGACAGCTCCCGCGCCTTCAGTTCACGATTGTCCCACCTCCTGCTCTCCGCTCTGAAAGGTAGAAGTGGAGAGGGAAGGGAGGAAAATGTATGAAAATGTTAAGTATGGGGAGCGGGGGAAGTGCTGTGTGTGTGGAGGGGGGGGTGTAAAGGGGGCAGTACTGTGTGTGTGGGGGGGATATGTGATGGAGCAATACTGTGTGTGTGGGGGGAATATGTGATGGGGCAATACTGTGTGGGGGGCATATGTGAAGGGGCAATACTGTGTGGGGGATATGCGAAGGGGGCAATACTTTGGGGGGATATGTGATGGGGGTCATGTAAAGAGGCAATTCTGTGGGGGGATATGTGATGGGGGTCATGTAAAGAGGCAATTCTGTGGGGGGGATATGTGATGGGGGTCATGTAAAGGGGGCACTACTGTGTGGGGGGATATGTGATGGGATAATACTGTGCGGGGGGGGGTGTATGTGATGGGGGCAATACTGTGTGGGGGGGGATATGTGATATGGGTCATGTAAAGGGAGCAATACTGTGTGGGGGGATATGTGATGGGACAATACTTTGTGGGGGGATATGTGAAGGGGGATCATGTAAAGGTGGCAATACTGTGTGGGGGGATATGTGATGGGGGATCATGTAAAGGTGGCAATACTGTGTGGGGGATATGTGAAGGGGAGCAATACTGTGTGGGGTGATATGTGAAGGGGGATAATACTGTGTGGGGTGATATGTGAAGGGGGGGGTAATACTGTGTGGGGTGATATGTGAAGGGGGTAATATTGTGTGGGGTGATATGTGAAGGGGGTAATATTGTGTGGGGTGATATGTGAAGAGGGGGTAATACTGTGTGGGGTGATATGTGAAGGGGGGTAATACTGTGTGGGGTGATATGTGAAGGGGGTAATACTGTGTGGGGTGATATGTGAAGGGGGTAATACTGTGTGGGGTGATATGTGAAGGGGGGTAATACTGTGTGGGGTGATATGTGAAGGGGGACAGGGCTGTGGTGGGGAAGATGTGAAGGGGACAAGCAGCTGCGCACAAAATGAGGTGCTGCACAGAAAACGTGAAGGGGTACCATTGACTCCTAAATGCACTAAAATGCAAAGTGCAATTTTCTGCACGGTACAAACGCATCATGCAGTTTCCATGTGGCTGCCTTTTTAAAAAAGAAGGACCTTTTCCCAGCAGAAAACGCAGGCACAGCAGCCCATTCAAACAAATGGTGTGTTGTGTCTGTACCCCTGGGCTGCGATGTAAAGAATCAGAGTAATCGCACAAAACTGTGATGCGGACCTCGGCTGGAAGAAAATTTTACTAATCGGACCTCCATGAATTTTAATTCAATACCCTGGATATTGAAAAACAAAGGTTTTTTTCAACCCGATTCTTGTCAAGCCTGCCTTGCCTACACATAATCGTTAAAAAATGCTTGCGCAAAGCGCGGTGATGTACAATTTGTACGACGGCACTATAAAAGGGAAGTACCTTTAAGATGGCGCCACTCTTGGGGCTGATTTTGTGTTAGTAAAAGTTTGGTGAGAGACAATTTGCACTTTTCAGTCTGTTACAGCGTGACGAATGTGCTATCTCCATTACAAACAGAACAGGCGCTCCCATCTCATAACTTGCTTCTGAGCATGCACAGGTTTTTCACGTCTACACATGACCGCTTTTCACGATGTGCATGTTCAAAATTTTTAATGCCCATTTTTCACGTCATGAAAAATGCTCTGGAGCCCACACACGATCGTTTTTAATGACATTAAACATTTTAATTTTTCACGTCATGAAAAACGGTCTTGCATACACGGCATAATAGTCCTTCCAGTTTAGTAGGTTAGGATTTTTTTGTGCAATTAATCAGTACAGTATTCGTCAGAAGAAAAATTGGAAGACCAAATCAACGCATGCTCAGAAACGACAGAATAAAACACATTACATCACTTATGAAGTTGTATTCTATCGTACAAGAATTTTCATGATTTTTGTAACCTCTTCATTTTTGATATGAGACTAGCATGCAAAAAAAATAAAATTGTGGATCATTTGTCCGAAAACACGACCGAGGAACTCGTCGGAAAAGACACATCGTTATCCTCGATGAGTTCCTTGTTAGGCTTGTCGAGAAACTTGACAAGCTGTCTTTGCGTACACACTGTCAAGACCAAATCTCCTCGTTCTCAAACTCGGTGACTTCAACACATACAACGGCAGGGGAAGTTCGATTCCACTGGCACAACCCTTGGGGCTGCTTTTGCTAATCTCATGTTACCGCGTGATAGGAAAAAGTTTGGTAAGAGACATTTGCAATGTTCAGTCTGTTACAGCGTGACAAATGTGCTATTTCCATTACAAACGCTACTTTTACGAAGGTGCGCGGGTTTCTAAGCATACACACCAATGTGTTTCTCGTGGAAAACCAGCCCGACGAGGAACACGACGACTCCTGTCGAGGAAAAGGAGAACTTGCTCTTTTTTCGTCGAGTTCCTCGGCAGTTTACTCGATGAAAAGCATACACACGGCCGTTTTCCTCAGCAAAAAAGCTCTCCCACCAAGTTTCTTGATGGATCTGTCGAGGAAACCGGTCATGTGTATGCGGCCTAAGATGCTTTAATCTATCTCTTTGCTGATGAACTTGAACTGCTGAAATGCAAACCAAAGCCACAGGATATTATGATGGATCACAGAGGGGACAGAGCTATCCTACTCTACACTCGAAGGTCTGCCTTTACTATACCTCAGTTTGATATTTGCAAATCAGCTGCTCTCCCCTCCACCCATGTCCCTCACTGTGCTACTTTGAGAAGATTAGGCAGTTTTGTGCTGGATTCCTTTCTGATCTCAGTAAATCCACTTCCGTCTGAATCCTTAGAGCTGCATAGTTCCATGGATGGAGATACATTTGCAGAGGTGAAAATAACCTCTTCCCACCCCTGTGCCAAGACCCAACTGCTTCCTCCTGGCTGGGTGCAAGGATGATAGAGCGGATCACAAAGAAGACAGCTATCCTCCCCTGCACAGCCTCCCTTCACGCGGGGCTCTGCCTTTACTACAGCCCAGTTTAACATTTGTAGGTGAACTGCTCTCTTCCACCCCTGTCCCTCACTATACTACTTGTAGGGGAGGGGAGGAGATTACGCTGTTCGGTGTGCTGAATTCCTTTCAGGTCCCGGGCATCTGTTTCTACTATAATCCTTAGTAGAGCTGTATGGTTCCATGGAAAGAGCTACTATTGTGGAGGCACGCCTTAAAATGACCTCTGTCTATGCCAACTGCTTCCTACTGGTTGGGTGCAAGGAGCTTATACTCTTCTTCTCTCTCCCCTAAATCTCTTCTCTTCTCTCTCTCTCTCCCCCCCCCCCTTTCTCTTCCCATCTCATCCTGACTGCATCACTCTATCTGCTGTGTTGTAGTTTGTCATATTCAGTAATCGTAATATCAAGTGATATTTCTTTCTCGTACATCACGGGACACAGAGCGGCATATTCATTACTATATGGGTTATATGGAGTACCTTCAGGTGTGGACACTGGCAATCTCAAACAAACAGAAAGTCCCTCCCTATATAACCCCCTCCCCTAGAGGGAGTCCCTCAGTTTTTTCGCCAGTGTCTTAGGTGTTGGTCACGGAATAGCTTTGCTCCACATCCTTGGGATTAAGGGCGGGCTAACCAAACCAAAGTGGACAGTACCCGGGCCCCAAACCGTGGGGTTTTGCCTATAATGCTCCTCTTTGGAGGGCTGGACCCTGGGCCCAGGACTTGGAGTTTGTAAAGACCATAAGTTCCTGTTTGCCAGGGTGCTATATAGGTCCAGGACAGTGGGTACCTTCATAGGACCCCAGGGCCTGAAGGTCTACTACGCTACCCACGGAGATGGGAGAAGATTGGACCGTTTTGCAAAACGTCCTGCGGCATGGAGCAGGTAAGAAGGGAGCCTGCGGGACTTGGTTCGACAGCAGGCTCTCCAGGGGAGATCTTAAGGGGGGTAGCCTGAGTATGCTCTGCATTGGCACCATGGTCACTATGTCTGATAGACAGGATGCCCTCAAATGTTTCCCCCCATAACTTGATCCCCCTACCTATCTATGTATGTTTGCTAGCTACCTGCTGCTCGCTGGTTGAAGATCTTTTAAAAAAAAAAAAGATCTGTCTCTAGGCTAAAGGGACTCCTTAGGGGCCTGTGTTAGCCTTACCTTGCCGGGATTCAAATCTGCCGCCTGATGCGTCCTCCAACCTGCATTCCTGGGCTCCAGAGTGCGTCTCCTCCTGGGCTCTCCTCCCCCGACAGGCGCGCGCGCGCATGCATATGGAAAATTTTCGCGCCGTTCGGGAGGGGGGGGGGGTGGGGAGTGTGACTGCAGTGCAGAGTGGGCGTGCCTTTAATTGCTGTTATACACAGCAGGCGCGTTCTTAGCTCAGTTCAGAGCTGAGCTGGAGAGAGAGAGGACGTAGAGCTGGCAGCACAGTGACTCCCGGTGGCGAGAAGGGGTACTACATACTGGAGTCAGCTCCAATACTTTTTGTTAAAGGGGTGTTCCAGCCCTAAGTTGTGTTTATTAAAAGTCAGCAGCTACAAAAAGTGTAGCTGCTGGCTTTTAATAAACACTCACTTACCTGCTCCTGCGTTCCAGCGACGCGCCGACCGGGGCTCCGCTCCTCTTCCCCCCTCCCCGGCCGGCGTCTCCATCCTGACTGTGGGCACCCAGCCGTGACAGCCTTCGGCTTCACGGCCGGGCACCCACTGCGCATGCGCGAGCCGTACTGCGCATGCGTGCGCGGCGCGGCTCGCCGCTGATTGGAGAGGCGATCGCATGGGACCTGTCAGTGTCCCATGTGATCGCCTACAGGGAGGGGCTGGTGTAGGCGATTAAGGCTTAATCGCCTAACCAGCCCCTCGGCGGAAGCAGGAAGTGGGACAGGAAGTCCCACTCCTACTGAAGCCCCCACTCCCCCCCCAAAAAAATGACATGCCAAATGTGGCATGTATGGGGGTGAGGAGTGGAGTAAGCAAAGGTAGTTTTTTTGGGTGGAACACTCCTTTAAGCCAAAATCCCCTTGGCAACAGGTTGAATGCTGGCAAACATGTTGGGGGTGGGGCTGTATGTGGTGAATAATATATAAAAGAAAACATACTGAGCCCCACCGGTTTTGGGGCATTAGTGATCCTATTGTCCCCTAAACCTTATTTTTTTTTGTACTCCTGGCTATAACAGTCTGTTGTTGTAAGCGGAGTCCTTCGATTTTGTATTATGGCTTCCAAGGGTTCAGGAAAAAAAAATAAAAAATAAAAAAATAAAGAGAAAAGGCAAAGACAAAGGGGTTCCTCCTCTGGTTCTGATAATATGCCAATACTTTCCCCACAGGTTATTCCTATAGGGGTCACCCTGGATAAGCCATTAAGGGGGTCTGGTGCTGAGGCTGGCCCAGGTCGGCCCAACCCTGTGTTATCACAGAGGAGATGCTAGCCGTCACCCTAGGGGGGCTAGAGAAAAGAGGTTAACAGCTATGATCGCTGGCTCTTTTTCTGGCAAGAAGCGGACTAGATCCCCATCGCCAAAAGGGACAGAACCTAGAGGATCTACCACTGTAGAATAGTTTTCAGCCTCCCAGGCGGAGAGTCTGTGGGTCCAGTCTTTGACAGACATGGTCCGCTTGGCATTCAATTTGCCATTTCCAGAGCCTCAGGTTCCTGCGATATCCTCTTTGGGTTCTTTTAAAGACGCCTTTAAGCAACGCAGCTTTTCTGGCCCATCCTCTGTTAGAGGAATTGTTTTTTCCAGGATTGGGACGACCGGACAGAATTTTTTCTGCCGCCTAAAGCTGACGAGAGGGTAGTCTTTATGCACGTCTGCCAGGAAATATTTATGCTTGCAGGCACTCTTTCCCCTGACCAAGTGCTCTTTAAAAGGGGCCCGGATGGCTCAGTTGGTAGAGCATCGGACTTTTGATCTGAGGGTCCAGGGTTCAGGTCCCGGTTCGGGCACTGCTTTTCAACTACCCGTGAGGTCCTTGAGGCCGCATCTCCCGGAAAGCGCCCGATCTCGTCTGATCTCGGAGGCTAAGCAGGGTAGGGCCTGGTTAGTGCCTGGATGGGAGACCACCTGGAAGGTTATTTACCCTATGGAAAAGACATTTTTCTAAAGAAAGGGGGTGCTCCCAACGGTGGACGCAGCCATCTCATGGGTGAATAAATCATTAACTGGCCTAAGGGGAAACATACAAATGTTTAAGGTCCCGGTCGATAAACGTTTAGAGACACTTTTTCCAGCATCCCTGGCTACAGCCAGCAGTGGCTACAATTGGAGTTTTTTTTTTCAGGCATTAAGGAACCAGACAAAACAGATGCTTAGACATCCCTGCCCGATAGGCAGAGGAGTTATTGGATATTCCCAGAGCTCTGTGCTTTGCGGTAGAGGCTATAAAAAGACTCCATCCAGCAGGCGTCTCGTTGTCACTATTTTTAGTGCATATGAGAAGGCTCTTTTGGTTGAAGAACTGGGCGGCCGAGCCCCATGTAAAAGACTGCTGGCAGGTTTGCCCTTCCATGGAAAGATCTGGATAAATACATTCAGACTGTTTCAAGTGGCAAAAGTACCCCTTTTACCAGTCAAGGAAGTTCCGGGGTCCTGCGTTTAAAAGGGCAGCTCCCCCCGGTTCCAGGGCCCTCAAATTTCAGGCAGTACGGTCCACCTGCGCGATTAAACTTATAACAATGGATCGCAAGGACAGGCCTCTGGGGATCGGTCCCCGACAGAGGGGGTCCGATCATCTGTGGCCGCAGGCTACAGATTAGAATTTCTAAAATTTCCTCCACAAGGAAGGCCTCAATGCGGGCAGCATTGGATCACCTGCTTTACCAGGGCATAATGGTAGAGGTACCAGCCCAAGAACAGGGGCTAGGTTTCTATTCCAATCTGTTTGTCATACCAAGGCTCATCGGCAATGTCAGACCAATTTTGGACCTAAAAGGTTTAAATGCTTACCTAAGGGTTCGCTCTTTCCGGATAGAATCCGTTTGGCCAGCAGCCGCCACACTCCAGAAGGATCGGGCTTCTATAGACATAAAGGAGGGTTACCTTCATGTACCAGGTCTTTCAGCCACATCAAATATTTTTGTTTTTACGCTTCGCAGTGATACAGCGTCACTTCCAATTTGTGGCGCCCCCCTTCGGGCTGGCTACGGCCCCCGGGTATTCACGAAGGTCCTAGCTCCTATTCTAGTCAGTCCAAAGGATCCAAGGGATCTCGGTCCTAGCATACCTGGACGACCTCTTAATCATAAGATCACTCGCTTCCTTGGTGGAATGCGTAGTAGCCCTCATGGTTCAGTACCTCGAGAGGTTCGGCTGAGTCCTAAACCGGGGAAAGATCAGCATTTCAACCTACAAAGCAGTTGGAATATCTCGGCACGAGATTAGACACAGAACAGAAGATGGATGTTCCTGCCCCTGGTAAAGGTCGAGGCTATCAAGAGATTGATTCAGTTGGTTCTAAGCAAGAAAGAGCCAACTATTCGCCTATGTATGCGATGGCCATGTTCGAGGCAATACCACACGCTTCCACGCTCGTGTCCTACAGGCAGCAATTCTAGCAGCTTGGTTCTGCCCAGTGGTCTGGAAGGCTGGAGAGCGGTCTTGAACAAGTTCACTCGCCAAGGAACTTGGGCAGAGGCGGAGAGGCAGCTGCCCATCAAGGTCTGGGAGTTCTGAGCGGCTCAGCTAGCCCTCCTGGCATAGACATCCAGATTACAGGGGTCCTCGGTGAGAAGTCATTCAGACAAGGCCACAGCGGTGGCATATAGGTGAACCACCAAGGGGGAACCAAGAGTCAAGCCACTCAGAGTGAGAGGAGCTTGGTTTTTCGGTGGGCAGAGGTTTATGTACCCTGCATATCGGCGACATTCATTCCCGAGGTGGACAACCTGCAGGCGTACTTCCTAAGTCGCCAAACCCTGTCGCCGGGGGAGTGGTCTCTGCATCCACAAGTTTTTTTCCAGACAATCTGCCAGAAGTGGGGAGTGCCAGACGTGGAGGTCATGGCATCAGGATTCAACAAGAAGCTAGACAGGTTCATGCCTCGAACGAGGGACCCTATGGCCTGCGGAACCGATGTGTTGGTTTGCCCTTGGCATCAATCATAACTTCTATATGCATTTCCCCCACTGCAGTTACTACCCCGCCTGCGGCGCAGGATCATACCACAGGCTGTTTATCCTGGTAGCCCCAGCTTGGTACCGGAGGGCATGGTACTCACTAGTCCTGAAATTGGCAGCGGGAGGCCCTTGGACTCTTCCTCTAGGGCCAGACCTACTCTCACAAGGCCCGATCCTCCACCCTGCATTACGGCGTCTAAATTTGACGGCCTGGCGACTGAATCCCTGATTCTCAGGGGTAGAGGTCTGTCTAGGCAGGTAATCCCTACCCTCATTGAGGCTAGAAAGCCGGCCTCCAGGGTAATTTTGTTACAGGATTTGGAGGGCCTACGTAGGCTGGTGTGAGGCTAAGAGATGGGTTTCCCGCAAGTATACCATTGATAGAGTATTACGTTTCCTCCAGCTAGGAGTGGATAAAGGCCTGGCATTAAGCATGATCTAGGGACAGATTTCAGCCTTATCAGTGTGATTTCAGAGGCCGCTGGCCGCCCACTCGCTGGTTAAGATCTTCGTACAGGGAGTCTTACGTGTTAATCCTCCGGTCAAATCACCACTTTGTCCATGGGACTTAAATCTTGTTCTGTCAACTCTACAGAAACAACCCCTTGAGCCGTTGGCTGAGGTACCTTGGTTTTACTGACTAGAAAGTCGGTATTTCTGATCACCATAGTTTCGGCCAGGAGAGTATCGGAATTGGCAGCCTTATCTTGTAAGGAACCATATCTCATTTTACATAAGGATAGGGCGGGGTTCCGTCCTCATTCTTCCTTTCTACCAAAGGTTATATCCAGTTTCCACCGGAACCAGGATGTGGTACTTCCATCCTTCTTCCAAAACCCACCTCTAGAAAGGAGGGGTTGCTGCATACGTTGGATATTGTCAGGGCCATAAAGGCCTATCTTAAAGCTACAGAGAAGGTTCGGAAAACAGATGTGGTGTTCGTTTTACCGGAAGGGCCCAAGATGGGTCAGGCAGCTGCTTGATCCACCATCGCAAGATGGATTAAACAATTAATCGTTCAGGCCTGCGGTTTGAAGAGGTTGCCTCCTCCTTTGTCGGCAAAGGCCCATTCTACCAGGGCCATGGGCACCTCCTGGGCAGCACATCATCATCAGATCTCTATGGCTCGAATATGCAAGGCAGCAACGTGGTCCTCAGTCCACATGTTTACAAGATTTTATCAAATGGACGTAAGAAGGAATGCGGATACAGCCTTTGGGCAGTCAGTACTACAGGCCGCGATTCTAGCTCCTCAGGATCTGAGGGGGCTCCCTTGATTTGATTTGAGATTTACATTTCTCGTTTAAGTTGGATTTACTAGTATTTGAGTATACCTCTAAATTAAATCCTTCTTTGGAAGATGTCTCCCTCCCCTCATTAAAGCATTGCTTTCGGACATCCCATATAGTAATGAATATGCCGCTCTGTGTCCCGTGATGTACGAGAAAGAAAAAGGGATTTTTAAATACAGCTTACCTGTAAAATCCTTTTCTTGGAGTACATCACGGGACACAGAGCTCCCACCCCTCTTTTTGGGAACATTTTGGGAGGCATACTGCTTGCTACAAAACTGAGGGACTCCCTCTAGGGGAGGGGGTTATATAGGGAGGGACTTCCTGTTTGTTTGAGATTGCCAGTGTCCACACCTGAAGGTACTCCATATAACCCATATAGTAATGAATATGCCGCTCTGTGTCCCGTGATGTACTCCAAGAAAAGGATTTTACAGGTAAGCTGTATTTAAAAATCCCTTTTTTTGTGTGCCGGACAGCATATGTAATTGAAAATTTTTGTATTTAAAAAATTATCCTTACTCCTAAAGGTCTTGTGTGCAGGGGCGGACTGACCATTCGGGCACTGCCCGAGGGCCCCATGCCACTAGGGGGCCTCATCAGAGTTGCCAGCCTCAGTAAAACCAGGAACAGTATGTAAAAATCTGTGTTTTTAAAAAAAAATCCCAAGATTATAGCTGCTTCGCCTCTCCAGTACCTTTTTAGTGTGTGTATTCTGTGTGTATGTATACTGTGTGTGCATATAGTGTGTCTGTGTATACTGTTTGTGTGTGTCTGCAAGATTTACTTGTGGCACAGTAATTAAAGGTATTTTGTGGGTACAAGGTGTGCAGTGTATACAGCAAGTAGGCTCAGATTTTGTTTAATCATCCCGCTTTAAGTCTCTGCCACTGTTAAGCTGGCCATAGATGGACTGATTTCCTCCTTGCAACTAAGGAGAATCCCACCAGGAGAACACAGTGATTACTGCTAGTAGCTATAACAGCTGCTAGCAAAAATTGCATATAAATTCTGACAGGCTGGTTGTACCCAAGTTGATCGTTTGATCAATGTGGCTACAGTCAGCCTACCTCATACATGGCTTGAAACTCGGGCAGTCCCTGCTGAATGGCTTTAGTCAGGGTTTTCATAATCCTAGTGAGGCTCACACTTTGCCATACTGTTTTGACTTATTTATTTTTGTAAAGCCAGACAGATTACTTTTACTGGTATTGTTAATGTTTACATATCGTTTATAATGTTTAACCACCTCAATACCACACGCCGTCATATGACGTCCTGGTATGGGGGGGGGGCATATCTGAATGATGCATGCAGCTACAGGCGTCATTCAGATATCATTATTTTCAGCCGGCGATCCTGCACACCATAAGAATGATCATAGTGGCAGTTTCGCCTCTTGACCGTTCTTAACCACTTGCTTACTGGGCACATATACCCCCTTCCTGCCCAGGCGAAATTTCAGATTTCAGCACTGCGTCGCTTTAAATTAAAATTGCGCGGTCGTGCGACGTGCCTTACAAACAAAATTGACGTCCTTTTTTTCCCCACAAATAGAGCTTTCTTTTGGTGGTATTTGATCGCCTCTGCGTTTTTTTTTTTTTTTTGCGCTATAAACAAAAAAGAGCGACAATTTTGAAAAAAACACAGAATATTTTTTACTTTTTGCTATAATAAAAATCCAATTTTTTTAAAAAAATATATATTTTTTTCTTAGTTTAGGCCGATATGTATTCTACATATTTTTGGTTAAAAAAACAATCGCAATAAGCGTATAGTAATTGGTTTGCGCAAAGGTTATAGTGGCTAGGAAATAAGGGATAGAATTCTGACAATTTTTTTTTTTATTTTTTTTTACTAGTAATACGGCGATCTGTGAATTTTGTCAGGACTGCGATATTGCGACGGACACATCGGACACTTTTGACACATTTTTGGGACCATTCACATTTATACAGCGATCAGTGCTATAAAAACGCACTAATTACTGTATAAATGTGACTGGCAGTGAAGGGGTTAACACTAGGGGGTGAGGAAGGGGTTAAATGTGAGTCCTGGGTGTGTTCTAACTGTGTGGGGGGAGGGGGGTGACTGGGGGAGGTGACCGATGCTGTCTCCCTATGTACAAGAGAAACACCATCTGTCACCTCTCCCTGACAGGACGTGGAGCTCTGTGTTTACACACAGAGCTCCACGTCCCTGCTCTAAAACTGCCGATCAGCGGGTACCTGGCGGACATCGCGACCGCCAGGCACGCGCATCGGCATCTCGGGGACGCGCCGGGTGCGCGCGCGCCCCCCAGTGGCCGGAGAAAGCGATGCCGTCAATTGACGGCAGCTTGGATATTAAGATCCCCAAAGCTGCCGTCAATTGACGATGAGCGGGGAACCAAGTGGTTAAAGGCAATGGGAGGGGACGTCCCCCCACCATCCGGTGCTTCTCCGGGCCCCCAATGGCACGGATCGTCCCGGCGCCAGATGACGAGGATAGAGATGACCGGTAACCAGATGGTTACCGGTCATCTCTATGACCGTCAAAGGCCCGATCACAACCTCAAGCCCGGGTACCCGAAAGCATCACCTATGGAGATTTTTAAGTATCGAAGTTCGGCGCCATTCCATGCATGCACAATTTTAAAACGCTACAAGGTAGGTATCTATTTACTCTGCGTAACATCATCTTTCACATTATACAAAAAAAATTGGGCGAACGTTACTCTTTCTAATTTTTTAATTCATGAAACCATTTTTCTTTTCTTTTTTTTTTAAAGGTGTTTGAAAAATGATTGCGCAAATACCTTGTGAGATAAAAAATTGCAATGACCGCCACATTATTCCCTAGGGTGTCTGCTAAAAAAAAAATATATATATATATATAGGGGCCAGATTCAGATACAAAAATGTATCTTTCCGGCGGCGTAGTGTTTCCTCTTTACACTACGCCGCCGCAAATATTATGGGCAAGTGCCTTATTCAGAAAGCACTTGCTCCATAATATGCGGCGACGTAGCGTAAAGTGCACGGCGTAAGGCCGCGCAATTCAAATTGCTGAAGTGGGGGCGTGATTCATGTAAATGAATCATGACCCCACGTAATTGACTTTTTTTTGGACAGCGCATGCGCCGTCCGTGGACGTTCCCAGTGGGAATGCGCGAGATCACGTTGCTTTTTCTCAATGTAAACGACGTGAGCGCAACTAACGTCGAGCCCCATTCCCGAACGATTTACGTAACCGACGTACAATTCGACGCGGTCCCGACGTCCATACTTAACATTGGCTGCGCCTGCTATAGAAGGGATAACTTTACGCTGGTCTCACGCTTACGTAAACGACGTAAAATACGACGCGCCGTCGCAAGTACGCTCGTGAATCTGCGTAAATAGCTCATTTGCATAATTTACGCGGAAAACAACGGATGCGTCACCTAGTGGCCAGCGTAAATATGCAACTTAAGATGCGACGGTGTAAGCGAATTACGGCGCTCGTATCTTAGAAGAAAGCCGGCGTATCTTTTCTGAATAGCAAAAAGAGATACGCCGGCTATTCTTAGTATTTACGCAGTGTATCTCATGATACGCTGACGTAAATGCTTCCTGAATCTGGCCCATAATGTTTGGGGGTTCTGAGTAATTTTCTAGCAAAAAAAAATATTTTTACATGAAGGAGAGACGTGACAGAATAGGCCCAGTATTGAGGTGGTTTAATATTATTTCTCTTTTGTTTAATAGGAGTTTCTGACATATTTTAGGTTGTTCGTAAAACATGCTCTTTCCGTATATGTTCCATGGTTTGTCACAAAAAAGTCATATAGATTTGGCAACCCTGGGCGTCATTTACACAGTTATCAGTGCATTTTTATAGCACTGATCACTGTATAAATGACAATGGTCCCAAAATAGTGTCAAAGTGTCTGCCATAATGTCACAGTCACGATAAAAATCTCAGATCGCCACCATTACTAATATAAAAAAAGTAGTGTAAATCTATCCCCTATTTTGTAGACACTTTTGCGCAAACCAATCAATATTTGCTTATTGCAATTTTTTTTACCAGAGATGTGCAGAAGAATACATATCAGCCTAAACTGAGGGAAAAAAATGTACATATATTTTTGGGGGATATTTACTATATCAAAAAAATATATTGTTTTAAAAAAAAAAAAAAATGACGCAGAGGTGATCAAATACCACCAAAAGGAAGCTCTATTTGTGGGGGAAAAATACATTAATTTTGTTTGGTTAAAGCAACGCAATGCCGTATCGCAAAAAGTGCTTTGGTTAGGAAGGGGGTGAGTTTCAGGGGTCTTAATCCTGGAGACAAGACTACTCTGGTGACCAACATCCTGGAACCTCATCCAGTAAAGTTGTAGAGACAGCCAAGTGGCCCAGTCATCCGATCCGAATTCAATAGGACGAGAGAGGAACCAAAATGTTTGCCCTGGAAAGATACTTCTCCAAAGCATGAATGTTTGGCAGATAAACTTCCTAAGCCTGCAGGAGTTGTCCCTACACCTGGAGCAGTTCTCAGCCTCTGTTGCAGGTGCGGGATGCCTCATATAAACCTCCTGGTTCTATATCAGACTAAACAGGTTTTTCTCCAGGTACAGGGATCTTCTAGAATAAGCATAGCATGCTGTGGTGGCTCAGTGGATTCGGCACACTGTCTTTCTTCCCTGAAGCTTTTACAAAAAGGACAGAGAGCATTCCAGTGATCCTCATTGCTCTGGACTGGCCAAGTAAGCTGTAGCACTCTGACCTGGTAAGCTCTGTGGGCTTTTCCAAATCAGCAGGATCTTCTATTCCAAGGACCAATTTTCATTATATTTCAGGGCCGCTGACTTTAAAGGCATAGGGGTATATTCACGTACAGAGGCGTATCTTTGTGCGGGCGTAGCGTATCCTCTCTACGCTACGCCACCGCAAATTTGAGAGGCAAGTGCCGTATTCACAAAGCACTGGCGTCCTAAGTTACGGCGGCGTAGACTAAATTGGCCGGCGTAAGCCCGCGTAATTCAAAGTAGGCTTGGAGTGGGCGTGTTGTATGGTAATCAACCATGACCCCACGTAAATGATGTTTCTAACGAACGCTGCATGCGCCGTCCGTGGACGTATCCCAGTGCGCATGCTTAAAATTACGCTGCAAATACTCATTGGTTTCGACGTGAACGTAACTTACGCAAAGCCCTATTCGCGAACGTTTTACGTAAACAACAGAAAATTTGACGCTGTCCCGACGTCCATACTTAACATTGCGTACGCCTCATATAGCAGGTGTAACATTACGCCGGGCTTACGCAAACGACGTAAAAAAATGCAACCGGGCGCAAGTACGTTCGTGAATCGACGGAAGCGCCACCTAGCGGCCAGCGTAAATATGCAACTAAGATACGACAACGTAAGAGACTTACGCCGGTCGGATCTTGGCAAAATTCTGGCGTATCTTGCTTTCTGAATATAGAAATCCTAGAAGTTACGCGGCGTATCTCGAGATCCGCTGACGTAACTTTTTTGTGAATCTGGCCCATTGCCTACTAAAGCCCAGGTTTTTGAGCTACAGGAGCATCCGAGTTTGATTCCTCTTACAATCTAGAAAGTTTTCTTCTCTCAATATCTTTTATTGGACATTGATGGCATACTAGGAGTTGGTCTGGGGTTCCACCCCAGGAATTTGGTCTCTGTGGGACAAATCCTGTCCGTCCTTTGCCAAGCCACATCTCCCAATCAAGCCCTTCTAACTATTAGGGAAAATCTGTCCATGTTCATTGTTCGGCACAGCGCACTGAGCATGTTTATCCTAGAGCACCCTGTGTCTTTCATAATCCTATTCATGCTCAAATTTTGTCACTCTGTTTAAGTTTTTAATTCTAAAGCCAGGCTGATTACTTGTTCTGAATGTTTAAATGTCAATTGTCTTTTATTATAGGTTGTCATATTTCAAGAGGTTCATACAAAAAATGTGCTCAGTGAGTAAATATTACATGTTTTGTCACTAAAAGTCATGCACATAATACCAGACCACAATTAAATCGTGCTCAGGACCTGCTCTTCCAAATGATTCACAGCATTATACAGTTAAAGATGAAGTAAACCCTGATGGGTTTTACTTCTTCTTTATTTCCCTGCAAAGGTAAAGCATAATGGGCTACTATGCAACGCAAAGTAGCCCATTATTTGTCACTTACCTGAAACTGACTGCGAAGTTACCGCTGTTCCCTGTTGCAGGAAGCGTCCATTCTTCACCCCTCTTTCTTCCGAGGCCACAAACTCTGGCTCTGTGACTAGCCGGAGTCACATGACGTCACTCCCGTGCACGCGAGCCGACCTTCCTTTAGAATCACTGTTTCTAAAGTGCGCCTGCGCTGTTGACATCAGCGCTCGTCTGTATTGTAAATATCTCCTAAACTGTGGAGGTTTATGAGATATTTCCAGCACCAACAGGTATGTAAAAGTGGTTATACAGGGTGTACAACCACTTTAACTGTTCCTGGGCAAGGTTCGGAGCACTTAAAACAACACAAATTTACCAGACCAAGGGGTGAATTATGCCAAAGATCAGTTAAAACTGCTAGTGTGGCAGCACAGACAGCAATACAAACCTGACAGATTGTAATACTTCCTAACACTGAAAAAAACAAAAACTCTGGCATTATGTCCATGTCATTTATGGTAAGAAAGTCCAGACAAGTGGAGTTTTTTTCCCCCCGGAGTTTTGTGTTATGGCTTTGACACATAGGCGTGCAGAACAGATTCCCCTACTGACCTGGCTCCCCCTCCTTCCCCCCCACAGCATTTCCGGCTTCCCTCCTCTCCCACCAGTTGTTGCTGTGAATGTTTTAGGATGAGTGAGGGAAAGGGCCAGTAAATATGCCATTTACCGTCCTCTTCCCTTTCTGAATGAACATGGTAAGTGATCGGTAGAGTGTGTTTGAGCTTTGGGGTGCACACCCTAATGCCAAAGGCTGCGCACACCTATGCTTTGACATTTTACATTTTCTAGTGGAAAATAGTGTCCTCGTGCAAGGTTGGTTTTGGGATGGGATTTTCCTTTTTAAATGGCAAATGATATATACCGTATTTATCGCGGTATAACGCGCTCCCGCGTATACCGCGCACCCCTAAAGTGACCCCCAATCCTGTGGAAAAAAAGTTATTTTTGTACTTACAGTTTTGGTGTCTTGCGCGCGTCCATCGGCAGCCTCGTCGGGTCCGGCGTCCTTCTGCGGCTTCGGGTGTCCTCTTCGGCGGGTCCCGTGTCCTCTTCGCCTCTTCGGCGGGTCCGGCGTCCTCCCCGCTCGTTTCCCGCGCCGAGGTTTGAATACTGCGCCAGCATATACCGAGCGCAGTACACTCGGGCAGGCTCGGCAACTGTCGCGCTCACGTCCTGTACGTCCAGGACGTGACCGCGGAAGAAGCCGAGACTGGCCGAATATACCCAAGTGTACTGCGCTCGGTATATGTCGGCGCAGTATTCAAAACTCAGCGCGGGTATCGGCGTATATCGCGCACCCATGATTTTGCCCTGATTCTCAGGGCAAAAAAGTGTGCGCGATATACGCCGATAAATACGGTATATATATATTTATATAAGTTAGAATGTCTATTCTGTAGGTGTTTTAGAATGAATACGACCTTATACTGCTTCAGAATCTGGAGATACATGAATTTATGTCAGCCACAGACATCTTCCTCTGAGGCAGATTACTTCTCCATCCATTGACTATGCTCTGGTAATTATGCATGTTGAAAAGAAAATGGAAACTGTTCAAGCGAGAGTTAAAGACAAAATGTGTCAGTCTTTTAATGGGGTTGATTGAGGGCCATCGGCACCTTAGGCTGTGTCATCTGCAAAGAACAAAGCTCAAATGCCAAAAAAGTGAATCTACATATCTATTTTTTGTGATACTGCACTGTTACTTTAACTGACAATTGTACGATCATGCGACATTGTACCCAAACAATTTGTTTGTTTTTTCCTCCCACATTTTTTTTTGTGCTATTTTATCACCACTGCGATTTTTATTTTTTTGTGCTATAAAATATAAAAAAAAGGCTGACCATTTTAAAAAAACTACTGGAGAGTCAGGACGCTCTCTACATTGCAGATAGAGAAAGGAGCTGTGTGTTAGTGGGCGTTCTGACTCTCCTGCTCGTCCCCTCCCCCCTCAATTGGAGGGGGCGAGCACAACACTCCACACCAGGGAGCAAGCCTTGCATTACTGTGTGGAGTTACAGACAGAAGAACAGGAAGTGAGCATTTTTCAGAAGAAATAAGGACATTTAAAAGCAAAATCGAAGGATGAGGTAAGTGGAGGACTGCAGTAAGGTAAAGGAAGCTATTTAGGGGAATTTTTTTTTTACCTTTACAACTACTTTAATGGCTAAAAGCTTTCTCCCTTGCACATCTCATTCACACCAGAGCGTAGCAGAAATGCACGTTCCTACTCGTGTTTTTTTTTTTGCATGTAAACATGAATTGCAGTTCATTTACTTGAATGGTCTACCCTTCATGCCACAAATGCCTGGAAGTAGCTCAGGAATTATTATTTTTTGGTCGTGGAGCGTTGCACATTTTGTCACTCAGCAAAATGCATCTGCTAGCCACGATTGGGGGGCCATAAAAATTAGCCTGCATTCACACGTGTGTGTTTCTGAACACGCCGCAACCCGAACAGAAAATGTGCGCTTTGGCACGCATCTTGAAAATTTGTGTGGCAAAAGGCCATTGCGTTGCCTATTGGGCTGCGTACATGCGATCGGTTCCAGCCGATGGAAACGGACTGAGTTTCGTTATCATCGGTCCAAGCCGATCGTGTGAAGGCCCCATCGGTCAGTTTTCCTTTGGTCGAAAAACGGTGGGCTTGCTTTAAAATTCAACCGATGGACGGCTAACCGATAGTTCAAAACCGATCGTCAGTACGCACACCCATCGGTTTACAACCCGCGCATGCTTAGACTAAATGAGGGGACAGGAGCGCTCGTTCTTGTAAAACTCGTGTTCGTTTTTTCAAATTAGTTTCTCATTTATTGCAGGGCACGGAGACTGAAAAGCGCGAATCGGCTCTAACCAAACTTTCACTAACACGCGGGAACACGGAATTGGCAAAAGCAGACTTAAGAGTGGCGCTGAAGGCTTTGGCCTTCCCCTTTATAATGACATCGTACGTGGTTTACGTGTCTGCGTTCTGACACGATCGGGACATGAACCGATGGTGTGTAGGCATATCAGTCCATCAGTCAGCTTCATCGGTGAACCGATGAAAATGGTCCGTCGGACCGCTCTCATCGGATGGACCGATCGTGTGTACAAGGCTTTAGGCTTCCTTTACCTCTGCGTGTTTCCAAATGTGCCAATTCATGCGATGCATGTTTAAAAATGCACAGATGGGTGCAAGCGCAACCTAAATGGCAAACTGCACTTATGTGCAATTTGCAATGCGTTCCGAAACGCATGCACACGTTTTTTGTGGATCGCACATTGGAAAACGCAGCTTAAATGGCAAAGTACTCTCCAAACTGAGGCCCTTTGCCTTAATCTGGCACTTGAGGCATTATTCTTGCCACTGATATCCACAATGGGGAACTATTCCTTCCACTGACACCAACGATGGGGCATTATCCTTCTGACAACAAAAGATCGAGTGTTTTCTATCACTGGGCCAGCCCCCCTAAAGTTTGAAGTACCGTACACTGGCCCTTTCTTTAGAAAGTTTGGAGACCCCTGTTTTAGAGAGAGCCTTGCTGGCTGTTCTGGCAGCAACTACATGCTAAAGGGAGTCCAGCGCATGTGTAGTTTCTCTACCCCTATTTTCCATGCTGCTTGATCCCTCTCTATGCTCTTTTGTTGGACTCTTATATGGAAAAGCGGACCCACATTGAGAACCAAAACAAAAAGCAAGAGAGGGGGCAGATCACTCGATATGTATTGGCCCCCTCTGAATATTCAAGAATAATTTGGACTGTTACTCTCTCTGTACCAGGTATTGGACTGCAAATACGAAGTACAAATGATCAGCTTATCACATTTATATGCCTTGGGTAATTTTCTTGTTTACATTCTGGTATGTCATCCTTCTCTTGAATGGCACTTCCTCTTTGAGTGTCATTGCTCTGTGTCATTCTGTCACGTGTGTTTGCAGTAGACTGTTGGCGTCCTTGCTAAAGCTCATTGTGCAGGCATGATCTTTCCTTTTCAACATTAGAAGGCCTGGCATGCACAATGAAATGCATTTAGACAGGAAGTGGCTGCAAAGAGTCTGGAGGGATCAACAGCACTAAGATGCAAATAATATGGTGACATCAATACCTTTTTAAAGAGATTGTAAACCTTTTAAAAAAAAAAGAAACAAGTCACACCAAGTACACAGCCAACATTTTCACCGGATTGACTTCCGGGTTCGTGGGCTCCGGCCCAGTCATTGGCTGAATTTGCAATGCTGTCACTCCCGCATATTCACACGGGAGCCACCAGTTCTGGCACAGACCCTGAAGAATCGTCACCAGCAGGCGTATATAGTGAATATCTCCTAAACTGTGCAAGTTTAGGAGATATTTACAGTACCTATAGGTAAGCCTTATTATAGGTGTAACAGAGTTTATAAACACTTTAAGAAGGAAAAATAACGTGGTCGTTTGTTGCACAGCCCTTTTACCAATTAAATCTGGAATTTATTAGTAGGGTTGTCCTGATGCCTCTTTTTTAGGACCGAGTACAAGTACCGATACTTTTTTTCATGTACTCGCCGATACCGAATACCGATACTTTTTTTTAAATGCAGCTACGTGTCCCCAAATGCAGCCATGTCCCTAAATTCAGCAGCCATGTCCCTAAATTCAGCAGCCATGTCCCTAAATTCAGCAGCCAATGTCCCTAAATTCAGCAGCCAATGTCCCTAATGCAGCAGCCAATGTCCCTCAATTCAGCAGCCATCTCCCTAATGCAGCCTTGTGTCCCCTAAGACAAAGCCAAGTCCCCCCCCCCCCTCCTCCTGCCGAGTCCCGACATATACTTACTATGCGCCCGAAGGAACACAACAGCTGTCATTTGAATAGCTGTGTTCTCCCGCCGCGCCGACATGTATGGCCCCTCCCCTTTGCCTCGGGCACTTTGATTGACAGATCACCCGTCGGGACTCGGCAGCGGCGGGAGGGGCGGCCGCAGCAGCTCTGCTCTCCCCCATACGAGGACTGCTTTGCTCGGCGCTCCGCTCCCTCTCCACCCCCTCACCACCTGGACTCCACCCCCTAACCACCCGCACTCCACCCCCTAACCACCCGCACTCCGCCCCCTAACCACCCACACTCGGGGAAAAAAAAAGTATCGGTATCGGGACAACCCTATTTATTAGGCCTCATGCACACTGCAGCTCAACGAAGCTGTTCCTACAGCCGTTTGCACCGTTTTGAGCTTTTACTTTTAGCTGCTGTTAACTATACTTCATGTTAGCCTACACTACATTACCAAAAGTATTGGGACACCTGCCTTTACACGCACATGAACTTTTATGGCATTCCAGTCTTAGTCCATAGGGTTCAATATTGAGTTGGCCCTCCCTTTGCAGCTATAACAGATTCAACTTTTCTGGGCAGGCTGTCCACAGAGTTTAGGAGTGTATCTTTGGGAATGTTTGACTATTCTTCCTGAAGTGCATTTGTGAGGTCAGGCACTGATGTTGGAGAGAAGGCCTGGCTCCCAGCCTCCGCTGTTATTCATCCCAAAAAGATGTTCTATTGGGTTGAAGTCAGGACTCTGTGCAGGCCAATCAAGTTCCACCCCAAACTCGCGCATCCATGTCTTTTTGGACCTTGCTTTGTGCACTGGTTCAAACCATTTGGTGAAGGAGGGATTATGGTGTGGAATTGTTTTTCAGGGGTTGGCAGGGATGGACTGGCCATCGGGACTACCGGGTGTTTCCCAGTGGGCCGGTTTCAGTGACAGTCTGTCAAATGAATTTCTGGGCTGCTCGCGCAGCCATTATTTGAGCACCTCTGTACTGCCCATGGCTAGGTATCAAGCTTTGGAAAGAGCCAGTGGAGACCAATGCACACATCTTTGGCCACCTCCGGCCCACACTCGTCCTTTGCCGCCCCTGCACAGATCTTCGGCCACCTCTGGTCCAGACTCATCATTTTCTGTCACCGCTTGACTTCCTCTGCCCGCCTCCTCTCTGACAGCTCTTCAACTTCGTCCCCTCCAGCAACACTCGCCTATCTCCGGCGGCCCTGTGGTAACGGTCGCTGTAAGTTTAAATGAGTCTGAGCCACCCGTGTGATGTGCCGACAGGCAGAGGGGTCCCCAGAGCACACAAGAGAGGCCAGAGGATGACGGTGCTGCAGGAACCTGTCCAGGTAACTGGAATACTGTAGATGTCAAAGGATGTGGCGCTAACGAAAATAAATAAAAAAAAACATTTTGGTGCAAAAAAATATTCAAACAATATGCAAAATCCAGCATAGCTAAAAGTTTATCAAAAGTGTCAACATTGAAATGTACATAAAAATATTTTCAGCAAAAAATATATATAAACCATGCTTATTAAAACCATTCTATCCAAAGTATGTCCATAGTATTAAAGAGGAATTCCACCCAAATTTGGAACTTCCTCTTGTTCCACTCCTCACCCCCATACATGCCACATTTGGCATGTAATTTTTTTGGGGGGGGAGTGGGGGCTTCAGTAGGAGTGGGACTTCCTGTCCCACTTCCTGCTTCCGCCGAGGGGCTGGTTAGGCGATTAAGCCTTAATCGCCTACACCAGCCCCTCCCTGTAGGCGATCACATGGGACACTGACAGGTCCCATGCGATCGCCTCTCCAATCAGCCGCGCGCGCGCAGTGGGTGCCCGGCCGTGAAGCCCAAGGCTGTCACGGCTGGGTGCCCACAGTCGAGATGGAGACGCCGGCTGGGGAGGGGGGGAGAGGAGCGGAGCCCCGGTCGGCGCGTCGCTGGAACGCAGGAGCAGGTAAGTGAGTGTTTATTAAAAGCCAGCAGCTACACTTGTAGCTGCTGACTTTTAATAAACACAATTTTGGCTGGAACACCCCTTTAAAGTGCAAATATTGTTTATATATGAATTTTTTGCTGAAAATATTGTTATGCACTTATTTTTTTGCACATTTTAATATTAATTGACACTTCTGATTTACTTTTAGCTACGTTGGATTTTGAATATTATTTGAATCATTATTTGCACCAAATGGATTTGTTTATGTTATTTTAGTTAGTGCCACATGCTTTGCTATATATTGAATTCCACCAGTGTCTGACCTCACAAATGCGCTTCTGGAAGAATGGTCAAACATTTCCATAGACACACTCCTAAACCTTGGACAGCCTTCCCAGAGGAGTTGAAGCTGTTATAGCTGCAAATGATGGGCCAAATCAATATTGAACCCTACGGACTAAGACTGGGATGCCATTAATGGGCAGTGCCTGCAAAGTGGTGCTTTGCAGGTGGTTTTACCCCTTTTTGGCTGCTAGCGGGGGTTAAAAGCACCCTGCTAGCGGCCAAATAGTGCCGCTAAAATGATAGTAAAGCGCCACTAAAAATAGCGGCACTTTACAGCCAATGCCCCCATCCCCCCAGTGTGAAAGGGGTCCTAAAACTAATTTAGTGCTTGTTCTGAATATTTCCATACCTCAATGTTTAAAGTGATACTAAATCTTTGTTTTGTTTGTTTTTAAGAAACAAACATGTTTCACTTACCTGCTCTGTGCAGTAGTTTTGCACAGAGCAGCCTTGATCTGCTTTGTTTAAAGCGTATTTTCCACCGTTTTTTTTTTTTTTTAAGCCAGCAGCTAAAAATACTGCAGCTGCTGACTTTTAAAAAATGGATACTTACCTGTCCAGCACGCCCACAATGTCTGCAGCCGAGGCGAGGGAATCCGGAAGTGATACCTTGCGGCTTCAATGCCCAATTCCCTACTGCACATGCACGAGGATCGCGGTGTGCCGTCACTGGTCCCCGTTCTTGCCTAGGAACAGTACTTCCTAGAAGACGGACGGACGGGGGGGGGGGGGTGATGTGCAAGGCTGGATTCTCCACGGGAGTCAGAACCCTGAAGTGGTGCAAATACCTGTCTCAGACAGGTATCTGCACCCCCCTGAAAGGTGCCAAATGTGACACCGGAGGGGGGAGGGATCCAAAAAGCAGAGGTTCCCTTTTTTTGGGCTCCTCCCTTTTGAGCAGTGCCCCCAGAGAAAGCTGCCTGCCCTGGGGGCACCACTGTGTGCTCACTCCCGAGCTGCTGCTCTATGGCACATACAGAGCTGCAGTTCAGTCCTCCGCCCTGCTCTCTCCTCATTGGTTCCCTGGCTGCAGCAGTGGGAGCCAATGGGCTCCTGCTTCTGTCTCAGCCAATGAGGAGGGAGAGTCCCCATACAGCTGGGGCTGTCATGATTATCGCTGGATCAGAGGGGGTCCAGTAAGGATTATGGGGGGGGATACAGAAGATTGTTTACCTTCATGCATAGAATGCATAAAGGTAAAAAAAACTTTAGCCTTTTGAACCACTTTAAAGGGAATGATTAATACTTTGGATATAATTCTCTTGTGCTGAGTAATTATGAACAATTAAACATTTCAAAATGTTCATGTTTTTTAGGCTTTGCTGTAATGCATACATACACAGGTGGATGACATGGATGTGACTTGTGTGTGTGAAGGTTAATGTTTAACAATAAGATGCAGAGTACCTATCTAATAACTGTATTGCTACAAAGAAAGCTGAATAGATTGTGGTTTACTATTTTGATGAGCTTTATCTGAACTGATGCTTCCGAATCACACAATGGAATTGAATTCCATGTTATGTTGCCTTTTTCCTGAGTATGTTGGTCAACTCGCTGTGATGTTGATTCACAGAATGGACTAAAAATGTATGTACATGTGTTTTTGGTGCATTTCCATTGAAGTGTGTGTGCCCAAAATCATGCTGCACCAAAGTAGCACCTGTACTATTTCCAAAAAGATGCTACAGTTATGTGAACGGGCACAATAGATATTAATGCGATTTCCATGGCTGTGCAATGCTGCACGACAACCGCTGCATCAGAAATCACACTAAAGTGAATGGAGTCTTAACTGCTTACAGACCGGAAGATCTGGTTGCTTTATGACCCGGCCATTTTTTGCGATACGGCACTGCGTCATTTTAACTGACAATTGTGCAGTCATGCAACGCTGTACCAAAACAAAATGTACGTCCTTTTTCCCCACAAATAGCTGTCTTTTGGTGGTATTTGATCACCACTTTGGTTATTATTTTTTGTGCTATAAACAAAAAAAAGAGCGACAATTTTGAAAAACAATACAATATTTTTTACTTTTTGCTATAATAAATATACCCAAAATGTTTTTTAAAAAACAATTCTTCATCAGATCCCCTGCCTTGCTGCGGGCGCGCACCTCTGGCAGCTCTTAAAGGGGAAAATGAACCCCTACAGCGTTTTGCGGGAACGTGCCACTTTACTGACGTATATGGGCGTGGGACAGTCGGCAAGTGGTTAATTTCAGCAAAGGACAACTTTATTTTCAATGAAGCTGTTCAATACAGATTCCCCTACAGTGTTTGAGGCCCCATCTTGGAAGAAAAGGCTGAGTGGTTCCAGACAGGACCCCAAACAGCCCTGACTATGTCCTGTTTATGATTAAGAATAAAAGTTTGAACCTAATCTTGGGCCAAGTTCACATATGTGCGGCCGCAGGTTCATGCCTTGGGCCCGGGAGTGTGTCTGTTCACCGGTTCAGGTCTGAATTTTTGCCTAAATTTCCCCCGAACTGGACCCAAACATACACAGGACCCTTTTGCAATCTGCTCTGGATTTTTCTTATGGGGAATAGGGGTGATCCCTTGCTTACACCTGTTTATGAAATAACTGTCACGCCGATCCCAGGCTTCACTACTGAATAGATCACCGACCTGGAATATTTGAATGTAAAACATACTCCTAAAGGATGACTGCATACTTTTCTGGTAGCCTGTTTATCGTAAAGCCAGGGTGTCGCTGCTCACCATCCTCTGCAAGTATTCACACATTTCTGGGTATGTGAGTCACCCCACATACTCGCCACACCACTTGCTGTGGTTTCTCGTTCTATCACTATAGGATGTAGATGACAACCCCACCACCTATTCTTCTTGTATCTCCTCTTACCTTTCTCACAGGGTTATCTTCAAAAAACATGCTCACCTGCTGTAAGGATCCAGCATTACTATCCTTCAGGTCCCATGTTGCCATCTTTCCTGCCTAGATCGCTGAGAGCCTGCTGTCTCTTATGGGTTCCTAGAGCCTTAAAGTAGAATTATAGGCAAAACCATTTTTTTTTTTCATTTTGGATAGAGTAAGGGAGGCATAAAACTCCAGTCAGATTTTTTTTTTTCGCCATCTGTGTCCCATTTGCGGAACTTTCTCTTCACTTTCTGTCCCATAGCCGAACAGGAAGTTAAGGGAATTCTTTGCAGGTGACAGGCCACCAGAACTAGTTTCCCTTTTAGAAGATTTCTCCTCTATTACTTTTCTGGGGACAACCCAAAATTTGGGTTTTTCTTTTACTTTCAATGATAATAGTAAATAGGGCAGTTAGAGAGGGTGGATCTCCTTACCCTGGGTACAGACAGAAATACAAAACTGGCAGGGGTTCTAATTCCTCTCCACTGTATCCAAAGCTAAAAAAAAAAAAGGGTGGATCTCCTTACCCTGGGTACAGACAGAAATACAAAACTGGCAGGGGTTCTAATTCCTCTCCACTGTATCCAAAGCCAAAAAAAAAAAAAAAAAAAGTTTTGCCTTTAGTTATACTTTAGTGTCAGGTCCTCCCTTCCAGCTGTGTTCCTGCTTCTGTAGCCACCAGTGTGACAGGGAATGTCCCAGGAGACTGCTGGAACAGGGACATGGTTATTCTTTGCCTAGGTGAAAATGGAGGCACAGAGCAAAAAGAAAGTGAACAAACCTAAATGTTAGAAATTTCTTAATAGCGCATTTTCTATTAGTAGTGAAGGTTTACTTTCATGCTAAAGTTTGAGTAAAAATGAATTGTATCCATTTGCAAAGTAAAAACATATCACTTCTAATAATTTGTGCGACCTTCTCTAGCTGTTGATGCGTTTGTTCTAGTTCTTTCTTTAATTTAGACAGTTAGTGCTGAACGTCCTGCACCAAGACTTGTAGTTCCAGCTGCAGCACATGGATCACATTGGGTCACCCCCTCAGCGCCTCTTCCATTCATAAAAAAAAACTGGTGTGTTCCTTTCTTTTTTAATGATATATACTTTATTTATTTTCTTGTTTGTAAAATTACATACATACTGTATATACTTGAGTATAATAAGCCAAGTTTTTCAGCACATTTTTTGTGTGCTGAAAATGCCCCCCTCGGCTTACACTCGAGTCACCTTTTTGCGCCTGATCTCCTGGATTTTGGGGACCCGGTACCAGCTGGCTGTAGGTGCCCTGGACCCCAAACTTGGCACACTCTAACCTCTATAAGTCTGCAAAGTTTGTTGTCTGGGGGACCTACGGCCGGGTAGCACCGTTTTTTTTTTTAAAGCCGGGCACCCCTTCCCTGGACTCCCATGTTAAATGGTAATTTCTCTGGTGAATTTGGGGACCCGGTACCAGCTGGTCGTAGGTCACCTGGACCCGGAACCTGGAACACATGTAGCCCCCTTTCTCCTCTACAAGTGTGCAAAGTTTGTTGTCTGGGGGACCTACGGCCGGGGAGCACCGATTTTTCAAACCCGGGAACCCCTTCCATAGACTCCCATGTTAAACGTCAGTCTAGTCACGGACAAAGTGAGGGATGCAAATGGACACCTTAGGCTTATACTTGAGTCAATACGTTTTCAATTGTTTGTGGTAAAATTAGGTGCCTCGGCTTATACTAGAGTATATAGTGTACTTATATATGTCAAAGCTTCAATATAAAAAGGTACAAAACATTTTTCACAGCTTACTGTTTCAATCTATAACCTTTATCCCTCACCTTTCTTCCATACTTATGCCAGGTCTAGGCCTTCTTTTCTATGTTAATTATTTTCTTTCTATGGGTCTTTCTTTTTTTAAAGAAGTTTATTAACCACTTCCCGACGGCCGTACGACTTTGTACGGCCGCAGGGTGGCTCTAATTCTCTGGGAGGACGCCTATAGACATCCTCAGCTCCTCCAGGCCACTAGAGGGTGCCCGCGCCGCATTCCTGAGATACCGATGCACGTGCCTGACGGCCGCGATGTCCACCAGGCACTCGCGATCGGCGTTTACAGGGACAAGGACAACACAGAGATCCATGTCCTGTCAGGGGAGAGAGAAGACCTATCTGTGTCCCTTGTACATAGGGACACAGATCGGTCACCTCCTTCAGTCACCCCCCTCCCCCCACAGTTAGAACACTATTCAGGGTACACATTTAACCCCTTCCTCACCCCCTAGTGTTAACCCCTTCAATGCCAGTCACATTTATACAGTAAGTAGTGCATATTTATAGCACTGATCGCAGTATAAATGTGAATGGCGCAAAAAATGTGTCCGCCATAACGTCGCAGTCCCAATAAAAATTGCAGATCGCCGCCATTACTAATAAAAAAAATTAATAATAAAAATGTATAATAATTCTGTCCCCTATTTTGTAAGTGCTATAACTTTTGCGCAAACCAGTCGCTTATTGCGATTTTTTTTCCAAAAATATGTAGAAGAATATGTATCGGCCTAAACTAAGAAAAAAAAATTTGTTTTTTTTTAAAAAAATGGGCTATTTAATATAGCAACAAGTAAAAAATATTGACTTTTTTTTTCAAAATTGTCGCTCTTTTTTTGTTTATAGCGCAAAAAATAAAAACCCCAGAGGTGATCAAATACCACCAAAAGAAAGCTCTATTTGTGGGGAAAAAAGGACGCCAATTTTGTTTGGGAGCCAAGTCGCACGACCGCGCAATTGTCAGTTAAAGCGATGCAGTGCCGGAGGCTGAAATTTCACCTGGTCAGGAAGGGGGTATACGTGCCCAGTAAGCAAGTGGTTAAAGAGCAGTTCAGTACAGTTAAATGCCGCAAAAACATTCTGGGGCAAAAGGAAATACATGCAGTACATCTTATACAGTTTACATGGCATAGAAAGAAACAAAAAACATCTAAAAAAAAAAAAGAGAAACCCCCCCCCCCCCCAACCTTCACTCAATATTAAAGGGGTGTTCCAGCCAAAATGTATGTTTATTAAAAGTCAGCAGCTACAAAAAGTGTAGCTGCTGGCTTTTAATAAACAGACACTTACCTGTTCCAGCGACGCGCCGGCCGGGGCTCCGCTCCTCTCCACCCCTCCCTGGCCGGCATCCTCATTGATACTGTGGGCACCCGGCCGTGACAGCTTTCGGCTTCACGGCCAGGCGCATGCGCGCGCGGCCCGGGGCTGTGCCGTCCCATTGGACAGGCGATCGCCTAGGACCTGTCAGTGTCCTAGGCGAATGCCTACAGGGAGGGGCTGCAGTAAGGCGATTAAGCTTAATCGCCTAACCAGCCCCTCGGCGAAAGAAGGAAGTGGGACAGGAAGTCCCACTCCTCCTGAAGCCCCCACTCTCCCCCCCAAAAAAAAATTACATGCCAAATGTGGCATGTAAGGGGGTGAGGAGTGGGATAAGCGGAAGTTCCAATTTTGGGTGGAACTCCGCTTTAAATGGCTTATCCTACCTAAACGTGATAGAGCAGCTCTGTTAAGGTAGGATAATCAGATTAATGCACTTGACCCAAAAGTGTGTTCCGACACCCCCAATAGAAGCACGCTGTGTCGGAACTTGACAAAACCTTTTACTGCTACCTGTGCTTACAAAATGAGCAGGAATGACCGCGCTTCTCCGGAAAACCTGAAAGTCTCAAAGACACTTAGGCGCCCTAAAGTGAAGAGAATGAATGAAAACTTATATAGCGCGGCACATGCGAACTGAATCGCCTCTGGGCGATTGTTGTTCCTGTCTCCTTTGATATCAAAAGAGAAAAGTCTTAACCTTTTTTCTAAATGCTAGGTGGTTCTCCTCCAACCGAATGCTGGTTGGTAAAGCGTTCCATAGTCTGGGGCCTTGGATCGCGAATCTCCTTTCTCCTTTGAAGAGAAGAGAATAAACACTGAATCCAGTGTCTCGAGTAAAACCTGAGTATCCCAAACAAGATACTATACACAGCTCAATTTCCTACTCTGTTTAGTAAAACTGGAAGAAGAAATCTCTTACCACAGTCCTAACCGCTATACTGACAGCTGGTTGGCTGTGCGGAAGTGCCTATCAGAGCTAGCGGCTTTGATAGGCTTTTAGAGTACAGCCCTCAGCCTTCCGGATGCTTATCCAGGGGACGTACGGGGGGCTGCGTTCCTTGGATAAGACTGACAGGCGTCCCAGCCAATCTGGTTCTGGTTACCGGTAACCATTTGGTTGAAGCGTCATCGAGGGATGTGGAAGGAGAATGGCTGACTTCCAGAAAGCTAAGTGACGGGCGGGAGAAGGGGAATTTTACAGGGCACAGTGGCGACATTTGATGGGCACAGTGGCTGTGTTTGATGGCATGGCACAGTGGCTGCGTTTGATGGCATAGTGACTGCATTTGATGGCATGGAACAGTGGTGTGAATTGATGGCATGGCACAGTGGCTGCGTTTGATGACATGGCACAGTGACTGCATTTGATGGCATGGCACAGTGGTGACAATTTGATGGGCACAGTGAGGCTGCAATTTTTTTTCTTTTTCGTTTGCGCACCCAAAAAATTTGAGCACCAGCCGCCACTGCAATGGGATTTATTTACTAAAGCAGGAAAGTGCAAAATCAGGCTCACTTCTGCATAAAAACCAACAAGCTTTCAGGTTTTATTACCAGGCTTAATTGAACGAGCTGGGGTTAGAAGCTCATTGGTTTCTATGTAGAAGTGAACTTGATTTTGCACTTTCTAGCTTTAGTAAATAAGCCCCACTGTGTACTTAAAAGTGGGGTATGCCTGTACTTTGGCTCTAGACCCTATTCTATTCAGGTTCCATTGACATCTGTTTTTTCTTTGTCCGACATCACTTGATCTGCTGCTCCCAAATCATGCCAAAGTAGCTCATGTACCTTTTTTTATATAATATATATATATATAATCTTTTGGAGATTTATGGACGGTGTAATTCTACTTGTTTTCATGCAATGCCCCCCTTTTTTTTTAAGTGCGGTATTAGGAATGAATGCATGTTGCACAATTTTGAAATGCGACCACAATTGTGCGCACGATTCCAAGTCGGATGTGCACAGAGCTCCTGTGTTGATTGCAGTGCGCTGCCCTGTGCATGGCAAGGTAGGGCATGGTGTGCCAGTTTGTATATGGCACAACCCATGTCTGTTTGCCATGCTTGGGATTACATTAGCAAATAAGGTACAATGTGTGTAAATGGAATGCACAGGTGCTGTAAACAGAGCCTTGTTTTTCTGCAGACAAATATATATATATATATATATTTGTATTTATTATACAGACAAGTGACCCAATAGGGACATGGTCACCCTGCGATCCATGCACGCCCCTCGCTGTCAGGCCCCCTTCTCCTCCATCTCCCTTGCAGAGCAGACCACGTGGGTAGCAGTGATGGAGAGGAGCTACGCCTCCACCCACAACAACAAACCGCCCCTCCACGTCCCCCCTCGGTGATTGGTTCCTGTTGTGGGGGCGTTTCTCCCCCCGGAGGGGGTGTGTGGTGCTCTTGTGACCTCAGAGGGGGCTGTTTATCGCACACGTGCAGACAGTGGTGGTGGGCGGGGTGTGTGATTGTGACTTGTGGTGACCGCAGGCGATCGTTATGGAGGAGGACAGGAATGGCATTATCCCCCGAGGCACTCCGGTGTCCCGGCTCTCTAAGGCCCTCTCCCACACCCACCTGGACCTGCTGGAGCAAGAAGCCATGGCCGGCTGCACCCTGCAGACCCCCGGCGCCGTCACCCCGCGGGCGGCCCAGAACCCCCGAAAGAGGAAGCTGTCCAAGAGCCAGAGCCTGTCCGGATCCATGGAGAGTCTGAGCGGCCTGGCCAGCGAGGCCAGAGTGCTGGTGGTGAACACTGGGGGGACCATCGGCATGATGTACCAGAATGAAGGTGACTATTGTCTACCGGGGAGGAGGAGGGGACCACATCATCATCTGTGATCGCATAGATCCCAACACTGATCACCTACTGACCAGAGATCCCCCTCCACTGAACACCTACAGACGGGAGACCCCCCCCCCCCCAACACTGACCGCTCACCTACAGATGGGAGACCCCCCCCAACACTGACCACTCACCTACAGACGGGAGACCCCCCCCCAACACTGACCGCTCACCTACAGACGGGAGACCCCCCCCCCCAACACTGACCACTCACCTACAGACGGGAGACCCCCCCCCCCAACACTGACCGCTCACCTACAGACGGGAGACCCCCCCCCCCAACACTGACCACTCACCTACAGACGGGAGACCCCCCCCCCAACACTGACCGCTCACCTACAGACGGGAGACCCCCCCCCCGACACTGACCGCTCACCTACAGACGGGAGACCGCCAACACTGACCGCTCACCTACAGACGGGAGACCGCCAACACTGACCGCTCACCTACAGACGGGAGACCCCCCCCTCCCTCCACTGACCGCTCACCTACAGACGGGAGACCCCTCCCTCCACTGACCGCTCACCTACAGACGGGAGACCCCTCCCTCCACTGACCGCTCACCTACAGACGGGAGACCCCTCCCTCCACTGACCGCTCACCTACAGACGGGAGACCCCTCCCTCCACTGACCGCTCACCTACAGACGGGAGACCCCTCCCTCCACTGACCGCTCACCTACAGACGGGAGACCCCTCCCTCCACTGACCGTTCACCTACAGACGGGAGACCCCTCCCTCCACTGACCGCTCACCTACAGACGGGGAGACCCCTCCCTCCACTGACCGCTCACCTACAGACGGGAGACCCCCTCCACTGACCGCTCACCTACACACGGGAGACCCCCCCCCCAACACTGACCGCTCACCTACAGACGGGAGACCCCCCCCCCAACACTGACCGCTCACCTACAGACGGGAGACCCCCCCCCAACACTGACCGCTCACCTACAGACGGGAGACCCCCCCCAACACTGACCGCTCACCTACAGACGGGAGACCCCCCCCAACACTGACCGCTCACCTACAGACGGGAGACCCCCCCCAACACTGACCGCTCACCTACAGAAGGGAGACCCCCCCCCCCAACACTGACCGCTCACCTACAGACGGGAGACCGCCAACACTGACCGCTCACCTACAGACGGGAGACCCCACCCCCCTCCCTCCACTGACCGCTCACCTACAGACGGGTGACCCCCCCTCCACTGACCGCTCACCTACAGACGGGTGACCCCCCCCCCCCCCCCCCCCCCCCCCCACTGACCGCTCACCTACAGACGGGTGACCCCCCCCCTCCCTCCACTGACCGCTCACCTACAGACGGGTGACCCCCCCCTCCCTCCACTGACCGCTCACCTACAGACGGGAGACCCCTCCCTCCACTGACCGCTCACCTACAGACGGGAGACCCCTCCCTCCACTGACCGCTCACCTACAGACGGGAGACCCCTCCCTCCACTGACCGCTCACCTACAGACGGGAGACCCCTCCCTCCACTGACCGCTCACCTACAGACGGGAGACCCCTCCCTCCACTGACCGCTCACCTACAGACGGGAGACCCCTCCCTCCACTGACCGCTCACCTACAGACGGGAGACCCCTCCCTCCACTGACCGCTCACCTACAGACGGGAGACCCCTCCCTCCACTGACCGCTCACCTACAGACGGGAGACCCCTCCCTCCACTGACCGCTCACCTACAGACGGGGGACCCCTCCACTGACCGCTCACCTACAGACGGGAGACCCCAACATAATATCAGATAACCAGAATTTCCTGTCTATTAGTATTTATTACTGGTACTTATGTAGCACCTACACTTTTATGCTTTACATATATATTGTACATGTATATCAACCCTTGCCCTCAAAGAGCAATTTACAATCCAAGATCCTTATCTCACTTGATTACATACACATACCAGAGTCAATTTAGCCAATCAACCTACCAGCATGTCTATAGGAGTGTGGGAGGAAACCCACGCAGGCACAGGGAGAACATGCAAACGCCATGCAAGGTAGTGCCGTGGCTGGGGTTTACGCTGAAGACACTGTGCTGCCATATAGATGATCGGGATCTCCTGTCCATATAGATGATCAGTATTGGGATGTTTTGTACTTTTCAGATGATCAAGATCTCCTGTCTATAGGTGATCATCTAACAGTACAAGAGATCCCAGTTCTGATCCCATTACTGATCATTTGGTGGGACGGACAGGAGATCCCAACCAATCAGCTGATTTTGAATCTTGTTCTGCAGACAGTGTCAATATGATAAGTAAAAACTTTAAATTGGGTCGATGGCCTTCTGAATGATGTCATTGGAAGTACAGATTGTGAACGATGTAACCTGTGAAAACCTTCATCTCTGTAGAAGAGACGATTATGGATGAAGTTTGGTACAAGTTACAAAGTGTCTGTAGCAGAAAGCCATTACCCTTGTTATGGGACCTCCCCGTACTGCATAGGTTAAAGGCTATGTGCTGCTTCACACAGGGGTGATATGTCGGCACTGACAAGTCACGCTTCGTTCAGTACAATTAAACCCTTCTAATAGGATCCGACTTAGAAAAAGGTTCCTGCACTACTTTTGGGCGACTTTAGATTGGCTTGCATTGACTTATACAGAAGCCGTTTTGCAAGTCGCGCTGTACGGGGCGGCTGCAGAGTTGGGGCGACTCTGAAAGTGTGAACCGGCCTTTTTATGTACTTTAACCACTTCCCGCCTAGTCAATTGACGTCCGGGAAGTGGTTGTGAAATCCTGACTGGACGTCCCGCAGGATTTCATGCCAGCGCGCCCGTGGGGGGGCGCGCCGATCGGTGATGCGGGGTGTCAGTCTGACACCCTGCATCTCCGATCTCGGTAAAGAGCCTCCTGTGGAGGTTTTTTACCACGTGATCAGCCATGTCCAATTACGGCTGATCACAATGTAAACTGGAAGAGCCGTTGATGGGTCTTCCTCACTTGAGGAGAGCCGATCGGCGGCTCTTCTGACAGGGGGGTTAACGCTAATTGTTTATCGGTGCAGCCCCCCCTCGGATGCCCACACTGGACCATCAGGGAAGGGCAGGGGAAAACAAAAGGCAGTAAAAAAAAAAAAATAGATGCCAATCAGTGCCCACAAATGGGCACTGACTGGCAACATGGACCCCTCACTGTCCATCAGTGCCACACCACAGTGCCCATCCATTCTCGGTGCCGCATATCATTAGTGCTGCCTCACCGGTGCCCATCAGTGCCACCTCATCGGTGCCCGTAATCGAAGTAGAAAATGTACTTATTTACCAAAGAAATTAACAGAAAAAAAATAAAAACTTTATTTTTTTCTAAATTTTCGGTCTTTTTTTAGTTGTTGTGCAAAAAATAAAAATCACAGAGGTGATCAAATACCACCAAAAGAAAGCTCTATTTGTGGAAACAAAATTATAAAAAAAATCATTTGGGTACAGTATAGCATGACCGCGCAATTGTCATTCAAATTGCGACAGTGCTGAAAATTGGTCTGGGCGGGAAGGTGCGTAAGTGCCTGGTATGGAAGTGGTTAAAGTAAATCCCATAAAGGGGGGGGGGGGTGTTCTGCGGTCCCAAGAAACACTCTGATGCTATTGTTTAGGATAGGTGTGACAGGAAACAGAAGAGCACTATTTCTGGAAGAATCAATGGGTATTTATTTCCTCTAATCATACAGATAAAACAAGGAATTTTCAATGGTATACTTAACAGAGCAAATGGATCCCCTGTTGGGGTTTATATACACTTTTTAGTAATTTTAATTCTTATCTTATCTTATTTAATCTTGGTGTCCAGTGAGTTGGTAGATGCTGCACCCTGTTTGGAGAAGACAGACTGTTAATTATGTTCATTCATATGCAGAGGACAGGAAGATCAGGTTTATCATTCGTCTAGCAGGTCGGATCGGATAAAAAAAGACAGGCCTGTCATTTGATCTCCCATAGAGAACAGCAGGGGGCTCCGACAGGTCAGTCTCAGCACAGTGAGCGGAGATGGACCTGTCATCCACGCCCCCCCCTGCTGAGCTAGCAGATTTCATCCAATGGATCCGCCCCATGTCTAAGGGGCCTAAAGTACCTGTTTACAAATAGATTTGTGTATTTTTTTTAATTAATATTTTACTTATACAATTTTATCACATTATCTTAAAGAAGAAGTTTACCCCCCCCCACCCCCACTCTTCCGAAAAAAACGAGGGGGGGGCGGGAACCCTGCAAGACAAAGGCATAATCAGCTGATTATGTATTACTTGCCTCAGAACCAGGCCCCCGCAGCAGTCCACGTCCTTAACCACTTCCCGTCGGCCGTACGAATATATGCGACCGTCGGGTGGTTCTAAATCTCTGACAGGGCGCATATATGCACCCTGTGCTATTCCTGGCCACTAGAGGGCGCGCGCCCGCTGCATCCCTGAGATACCAATGCGTGTGCCTGGCGGCCGCGATGTCCATCAGGAACTCGCAATCGGCAGCTGCAGGGACAAGACGTGGAGCTCTGTGTGTAAACACAGAGCTCCACATCCTGTCAGGGAGAGAGGAGAGCGATCTGTGTCCCTTGTACATAGGGACACAGCATCGGTCACCTCCCCCAGTCATCCCCCTCCCCCCACACAGTTAGAACACACCCAGGACTCACATTTAACCCCTTCCATGCCCCCTGGTGTTAACCCCTTCACTGCCAGTCACATTTATACAGTAATCGGTGCATTTTTATAGCACTGATCGCAGTATAAATGTGAATGGTGTTAAAAGTGTCCGATGTGTCCGCCATAACGTCGCAGTCCCAATAAAAATCGCAGATCGCCGCCATTACTAGTAAAAAAAATTAATAATAATTCTGTCCCATATTTTGTAAGCGCTATAACTTTTGCGCAAACCAGTCGCCTTTTGCGATTTTTTTTTTTTTTTTTACCAAAAATATGTAGAATAATACGTATCGGCCTAAACTGAGAAAAAAAAAATTTAAAAAAAATTGGCTATTTATTATAGTAACAAGAAAAAAAAATTGACTTTTTTCAAAATTGTCGCTCTTTTTTTGTTTATAGCGCAAAAAATAAAAATCCGCAGAGATGATCAAATACCACCAAAAGAAAGCTCTATTTGTGGGGAAAAAAGGACGCCAATTTTGTTTGGGAGCCACGTCGCACGACCGCACAATTGTCAGTTAAAGCGACGCAGTGCCAGAAGCTGAAATTTCACCTGGTCAGGAAGGGCTATAAGTGCCCAGTAAGGAAGTGGTTAAGTCCCGTGTCTTTCTGCTACTTCGTTCCTCTGTTATTATAACTTCTGACAAGTTCTCCGACACAGGAGATAAAAGCAGCTGGAAATTTGTGTCAGATGGGTGCATAGAGATAGATTAGCAGAGAGCTTGTCTATTCATTCACAGCACACCTCTGCATGTTTCTTCATTCCTCCTCCTATGTGGAGTGGGCAGTGTGTGCCTTTCCTCCATTTAGCTCACTCAGTGTATGCCCTCCCACTGCTGAAACAGGAAGGAACCTTTCTAACCCTATGGGGGTTGTTTATGAAAGGCAAATCCACTTTACACCACAAGTGCAGTTGCTGTAAATCTGGGGGTGAAGATCTGAAATGAGGGGGAAGCTCTGCTGATTTTATCATCCAATCAAGTGCAAGCTAAAATGCTGTTTTTTATTTTCCTTGCATGTCCCCCTCGGATCTACAGCGACTGCACTTGTAGTGCAAAGTGGATTTGACTTTCGTAAATAACCCCCAATGTGCATTTTCTATAGAATCTAGAAAGATGATGACAGCAGATATACATGTAAAAACTTAGGTAGGGTGATTTGTTTCATCCCTGTGTATCATCTGAGGCTGTTCACTTCACTGGGTGTATATGAAGGTTTAAAGAAACTTTAATGCTTTATGTGCTACAAAATTTAAGTCAAAATCATTTTGGTATTTGAAGTGGTTAAATAGTAATTGCATATGACCACATCAAATCTTGGACTGGTCACCCCTGTTGCACACTCCCCCCCAGCTTGGTAGTGTGGTTTTTCGTAAAATGTAGCGGCAAGTGGCAAGCTATGATGGTTTTGTTGATCATTTAAGCCCGTTACTCTGTACAGATTGTGTTTGGCACATTCTTATCAGTTTTTGTGATAGGACTTTGCAAAATATTTGTTGAGTTTAGATTAGTTATCTTGAATGGCAGAATGTTGGCACCTGCTTTTATGTGTAGCCAGCAACGTTATTTTTGCCAGACTATTTTGTAGTGAAAGCTATAATTTCAGTGTAGAAATATCAGGCACAAAAACAATATTAGAAGAAAATCTTTATTACAGGGGTAGTAAACCCACACACATCAATACTATATTCATAATATTCTGAAAGGCAAATTAAGTATGAATCGAATGACCACTTTGTGTATATATAAAAATGTTGGCTCACTGCATATGTTCTTAATAATCCAAACATTATTTCAGCATATTTGCCAGCGCCATCTTCACTGGTCGCCTGCGTCTAAATCGGCTCTGTATTTCCGCCCACAGAACGTCCTTCTCGATAATCCCGCGCATGCGCACTAGTAAAGAGATATTCCAAGCCTCTTCGTTTCCGGTTACTGTGGAAACTAATAGAAAATAAATCATTGTGCTTCAGAAAGGAGTGACGATACCTCCGGGAACACACTGTGTAAGCACATTCTAAAGACACACTCAAATGACATTGAAATTGGCCGTCTGTCTGCCGTCTTTCTCTCCTGTACCATGTGACATACAGGTCACATGGTAACCTTGATGCTCTTGTGCATAAATGATGATGTAGTATCGCGGGATGTCGGGGCTGATGTCTTAAACAGGAAATGACGCAGCCCCGACATGGACACTGAATCTTTCCGGCAGGGTCTCGGCTTACCGGAATGAAGGAGATTACGGCGCATGCGCGGTATACCTAATGACTTGAGAAAATATCAATAACACGGACAGGAGGCAGGTACAGTAAAAATGACTCATGGCAATTCATTGTTGATAAAAAAAATACCAAATGATATGCAAAGACAACATTTTGGGTATACACCCGCTTTAAAAGTAAATTCTGTATATGTTTGTCTGCGTTTTCAGCACTGCCTGCCACCCTGAGGGCCACATGTTAAAAACACTAACACAAACAACACAAAGCATTACACAGTGCAATGCTCAAGCCACATATTAAAAACACTAATAAAAACAACAAAAAAAACACATTACACTCCCACAGTGCAATGCTCGAGCAGTCAGTCTCCCAGCCCCACGTAGAGGTGAGGGCAAGCTGAGCATGCTGAAAATCCATATTTTAACCACTTACAGACCAGCTCACGCCAATATACGTCAGCATTTTGAAGAGGGATATCTTTGTTATGGCAGCAGCTAGCTACGGTACCATAACCCAGATATCCTCCTCTTCAGCGAGCGGTCCTCTTTCAGATAAAAGTGGTCTTTGCTGCGGATTCGCAGCAAGATTACTTTTATCAGCGACGTGAGAGGGGCCCACTGCTCTCCAGTGCTTTCCGCCACGTACCAGAGAAGTCGGTAGCGGCGGAGGCGATCGGGTCCTCTCTGCTGCTTGGTATGGAGACGAGTGAGGGGAAGATTGCCCCCACCTGTCTCCATACCATTGCAGGGCGGAAGCGACATGACTTCCGCCCATAGCTTTTAAAGGGCCATTTTTTTTATTTTTATTATTCAAATGACAATTTTATTTGTTTTTCTATTGCATTTTAGTGTAAATATGAGTAATTTTTACTCCAGGTCTCATATTTGAGGTCCTGTCATGCTTTTTTCTATTACAAGAGATGTTTACATTCCTTGTAATAGGAATAAAAAGTGACACAATCTTCTTTTTTATTTATTTTTATTTTTTCGCAGAAGCGAACGCATACGTGAGCAGCGCCTACATATGAAAACCGTTGAGGTATCGCCACGATCGGTAGAGCAAGAGCAATAATTCTTGTTCTAGACCTCCTCTGTAACTCAAAACCTGCAACCTGTAAACGTCGCCTATGGAGATTTTTATGGGTAAAAGTTTGTTGCCATTCCACGGGCGGGCGCAATTTTGAAACATGACCTGTTGGGTATCAATTTACTTGGCGTAACAGTATCTTTCATGATATATTAAAAAAAAAATTGGGCTAACTTTATTGTTGTCTTATTTCTCAATAAAAAAAGTGCACTTGTAAGACCACTGCGCAAATACGGTGTGACAAAGTATTGCAACAACCGCCATTTTATTCTCTAGGGTGTTAGGAATTTGTTTTAATAATATTTGGGGGTTCTAAGTGATTTTCAAGCAAAAGAAAATAAAAAATCTCAGAAAGAGGCTCAGTCCAAGTGGTTAATAGATGTTCAAGTATTTCCCAAGGCAGTGGGCAGTGCTTAAAAATATAGCAGCAGTCATATGTTAATCCAGCCAAAATAAGAATAAAGCTCTGTATTTGTCATACAAGTTTACCTATTGCACTACCAATAGGTGAGAAAACTGACATATCCATTTATGTCCCCTTGGTACTTTGTACGTTTAGCAGTGTCCTGTGTACATGGGGCCTTAATGTGATCAGCTTTTTAATGTTTTTCTTAATCCTATAAAAAACAAGTACAGTACATACAGAATTTGCTCTGTAGTGCTGTAGAAATCCTTGCACGGAAGCTGAAATAAACAGAACGCCTACTTTTTACAGCTGCTGTACTGGTAGGAGGGAAATTATGAATAATATTTTATTGCATTTTGTTCTATAGTTTAATAAAAGATTGAGAAGAAGACCTTGTGCAGACATTTAACGGTTTACACGGTTGTAGCCAGTGAAGTTATGTGACCTCATTGCCCTGTAACTGTATACTTTCATACATGTATCATGTGGCATCTTGGTGTTGAGTTACAGGTATGCCACAACACGGCTCTGTAACTTACATAGAAATTACTCCTAAGGTTTACAAATACAACTCCACTGACTCAAACATGTACCCTGCGGAATGTTTCCTTATCTCGAGAAGCCCTACACACCCATGTGTGTTTATTATCATGCTGTGCGGGGGGGGGGGGGGTGTCCAATTATGCTTAGGTTGCATAACAGGACAATGACATCTGTCCTCAAAACATAGTTCAGAGTTTACTTAATACAATGCACCTGATTGTGAATCAATGGGCTCTTCAGTTTCATGTATAGGATAGCTAGTTGGCTTACGATGAGGTGGGCCAAAATGTTGTGTTTTTTTCCCCCCACACAGTATATAATTGTGTCCCCTTTGAGGAATACCAAACACAATTCCATAAACCTTGCAGGCCCCAATTTCTATCAGTTCTCCAATGTCTGTCACTAATGACCCGGTTCTTGGTTTGTCTGATGTAACCTGACTGCAAGCCTGTACTGTGGAATACGTTTCTTTTTTTTTTTTGTTTACAAACTTTTATTGTGAAAGGTAAGTGGTGGTACATATCCAGGAAATTAAAGCATATATATAAAGGAATGTAATACATATACAGAGTCAGTCTGTGTACAAGGCCTAAGACAACTTGTGAGGACCATAGATAGTTATACATGATAGGAAAAAACTTAGGGGCAGGAGTAACAAAAACACAATGGAGGAATAAAACAGTGACAGTTGGGGTATGAGATGTTTAAAAAGATTAGATAGGGTTAAAAAACTGTGGGGAATGTTCGAACCAGGGAGACCATTTATTGACGTATATATGGATGGTATTTTGTAGGATATGGAATATTTTTTCCATTAGGCAAATGTTGTTAATTCTCGATTTAAGTGGATCTATTGGTATCGTCGGTGATTTCCAATGTAAAGCTATCAACCAATGTATGGCTACGCATATTGTGTGTATCAGTCTCATATAACAGGTGGGGAGACCCGAGATTGGAGAAAAAAGAAGGCAGTTATGCAATGTTAGGGTAATGTTCTTGACTGAGATTGTGGATGCAAATTTCTCTAGCTGTAGCCATATGCTTTTAATTTTGTCACAATACCAAAATGTGTGGGAAAATGAGCCCAAGGAGTTACAGTTTCTGAAGCAAGACGGGGAGGATAAGGGAAATATTGAGTGAAGTTTGGTGGGTGTATAGTACCATCTTGTAAATAGTTTCAAGGCCGTTTCTTTGATAGAAATGGATTTAGTGCACATATGTAGTTTATTTATACAATTGTTCCAATTAACTGTGGAGTATGTAAAATTTTCTTCATGTTCCCATTTGATCATGTATGGAAGTTTGTTGGAGTCTGGGTTGTTAATTAAGAAAGAGTAAAGTATGGAGATGAAACCTCTTTTTCTGGGTGAGTTTAGACATAGATTTTCGAAAAGGGATGGGGGTTGGGTGTTCAGGGTCTGAAAGTGTGTATCGAAGAACTGTTTAATAAGAAGGAAATTGCGGTATTCTGAATCTGGGGCGTGATATTTTGATTTCAAGGCGGGGAAGGAGATAAAATTGGTGCCCATTATGAGCTTGGAGAGTGAGGTCAGGTTGTTGTTTATCCACCAAGTAAGATCTATAGCAGGGATCCTCAAACTACGGCCCTCCAGCTGTTGCAGAACTACAAGTCCCATGAGGCATTGTAAAACTCTGACATTCACAGACATGACTAGGGCATGATGGGAATTGTAGTTCCTGAACAGCTGGAGGGCCGTAGTTTGAGGACCCATGATCTATAGGCTCACGAGCGTTAGGGGTGAATTTAGGGTCGCCCAGGAATGAAGCGTGTGGGGGGGATTTGGAGGTAAGGTTAAACTTATGGTTGTGTAGCTTCCATACAGGGAGTGCAGAATTATTAGGCAAATTAGTATTTTGACCACATCATCCTCTTTATGCATGTTGTCTTACTCCAAGCTGTATAGGCTCGGAAGCCTACTACCAATTAAGCATATTAGGTGATGTGCATCTCTGTAATGAGAAGGGGTGTGGTCTAATGACATTAACACCCTATATCAGGTGTGCATAATTATTGGGCAACTTCCTTTCCTTTGGCAAAATGGGTCAAAAGAAGGACTTGACAGGCTCAGAAAAGTCAAAAATAGTGAGATATCTTGCAGAGGGATGCAGCACTCTTAAAATGGCAAAGCTTCTGAAGCGTGATCATCGAACAATCAAGCGTTTCATTCAAAATAGTCAACAGGGTCGCAAGAAGCGTGTGGAAAAACCAAGGTGCAAAATAACTGCCCATGAACTGAGAAAAGTCAAGCGTGCAGCTGCCAAGATGCCACTTGCCACCAGTTTGGCCATATTTCAGAGCTGCAACATCACTGGAGTGCCCAAAAGCACAAGGTGTGCAATACTCAGAGACATGGCCAAGGTAAGAAAGGCTGAAAGACGACCACCACTGAACAAGACACACAAGCTGAAACGTCAAGACTGGGCCAAGAAATATCTCAAGACTGATTTTTCTAAGGTTTTATGGACTGATGAAATGAGAGTGAGTCTTGATGGGCCAGATGGATGGGCCCGTGGCTGGATTGGTAAAGGGCAGAGAGCTCCAGTCCGACTCAGACGCCAGCAAGGTGGAGGTGGAGTACTGGTTTGGGCTGGTATCATCAAAGATGAGCTTGTGGGGCCTTTTCGGGTTGAGGATGGAGTCAAGCTCAACTCCCAGTCCTACTGCCAGTTTCTGGAAGACACCTTCTTCAAGCATTGGTACAGGAAGAAGTCTGCATCCTTTATGAAAAACATGATTTTCATGCAGGACAATGCTCCATCACACGCGTCCAAGTACTCCACAGCGTGGCTGGCAAGAAAGGGTATAAAAGAAGAAAAACTAATGACATGGCCTCCTTGTTCACCTGATCTGAACCCCATTGAGAACCTGTGGTCCATCATCAAATGTGAGATTTACAAGGAGGGAAAACAGTACACCTCTCTGAACAGTGTCTGGGAGGCTGCGGTTGCTGCTGCACGCAATGTTGATGGTGAACAGATCAAAACACTGACAGAATCCATGGATGGCAGGCTGCATGAGTGTCCTTGCAAAGAAAGGTGGCTATATTGGTCACTAATTTGTTTTTGTTTTGTTTTTGAATGTCAGAAATGTATATTTGTGAATGTTGAGATGTTATATTGGTTTCACTGGTAAAAATTAATAATTGAAATGGGTATATATTTGTTTTTTGTTAAGTTGCCTAATAATTATGCACAGTAATAGTCACCTGCACACACAGATATCCCCCTAAAATAGCTAACACTAAAAACAAACTAAAAACTACTTGCAAAAGTATTCAGCTTTGATATTAATGAGTTTTTTGGGTTCATTGAGAACATGGTTGTTGTTCAATAATAAAATTAATCCTCAAAAATACAACTTGCCTAATAATTCTGCACTCCCTGTAGTTGGTATGAGTGTGCAACTAATTTATTACGAGCGACCAAAGAGGGAATCGGGATTTTGTTCCCCCATAGTAAACCTGAGATAGAATATGGTAAGATCGAAGCTCTCTCAAATTGTGGAATACGTTTCTCAGCCTACTACATGACTAATGGAGGAAAGAATTCCTTAGTAACTGTGGGAGAAATGTGTTTAATCCCTGCTTCACACTGATGTGATTTGACGTGTCAACTTGGCGGCATTTGCCAGCAATGGCACCGTTCTAATCAGTGCGGCGCTACACCTATTTCAAAAAGTAGTTTCTGTACTACTTTTTGCAATTTCAGTCCGGGATTTACAATGACATCTGTGCAGAAACCTCTGTAATTGCGGCCAAAATCGGGACTGACCGGCGTGAGTGAAATCGCGAGAGTTCAGCTGAACTCACACGGCTTCATTCCGCAGCCCAGTGTGAACCTGGGCTAAATCAAACAGAAGTGTTGTAATCGCAGGTCATGTCTGATGTAATTGCAACAAATTGGCTTCACAGTCAACCTCAAGTAACTTTACAAATCTGCAGTAATAAACTCCTGAATTGTCACAATATACAGCAAGTCTGTGTGTGTGTGTAAAATAAATATACACACACACTATCTGACAAAAGTGAGTATAAAATATAAATATTTGATATCTTTTCATGTGACAACACAGTAGAAATTACACTTTGCTACAATGTAAAGTAGTGAGTGTACAGCTTGTGTCACAGTGTACATTTGCTGTCCTCTCACAATAATTCGACATACAGCCATTAAAGGGGTTGTAAACCCTCATGGATGCATTAAGGTGAAAAAAACACCTGGCAGTGACTGCCCCCCACATTTTACTTACCTAAGCCCTGGAATTTCCCACGGTGGAGAATGAGATGCACTGTCCCTCTGCCCAGGGTTCTCTGCTCTTGATTGGATAGATAGCAGCGCAGCCATTGGCTCCCACTGCTGTTAAATCAAATTCAATGGCACTAGGGGGGCGGGCCGAGTTCTACATTCTGACGCCGAATGATGGACTCGAGTGCACGCCCACAAGAACCCCCCCGGAGATGCAGGTAGGAGCAGCGGAGGGACCCCGGAATTCAAGCATTGGGACCACTCTGTGCAAAAAGAGCTGCACAATGGAGGTAAGTATGACATGTTCATTATTTGTAAAGCTTTGTTTTTTTATTTATTTATATTTTTCAACACTTCAATAAAAGTGAGTACACCCTTAAGTGAAAATGTCCAAATTGGGCCCAAAGTGTCATTTTGTGTGGTCTTAATTGCTTTACAGTACTGCCTTAACCCTCTGGGGCGTGGAGTTCACCAGAGTTTCACAGGTTGTCACTGGAGTCCTTCCACTTCTCCATGATGACATCACAGAGCTGGTGGATGTTAGAGATCTTGCGCTCCTCCACCTTCCATTTAAGGAATGCCCCACAGATGCTCAATAGGGTTTAGGTCTGGAGACATGCTTGGCCAGTCTAGCACCTTTACCCTCAGCTTCTTTAGAAAGGCAGTGGTGGTCTTGGAGGTGTGTTTGGGGTTGTTAGGTTGGAATGCTGCCCTGAAGGGAGGGGATCATGCTCTGCTTTAGTATGTCACAGTATATGTTGGCATTCATGGTTCCCTCAATGAACTGTAGCTCCCCAGTGCCGGCAACACTCATGCAGCCACAGATCATGGCATTCCCACCACCATTCTTGACTGTAGGCAAGACATACTTGTCTTTGTACTCCTCACCTGGTTGCCGCCACACACGCTTGACACCATGTAAACCAAATAAGTTTATTTTGGTCTCATCAGACCACAGACCATGGTTCCAGTAATCCATGTCCTTAGTCTGCTTGTTGTCAGCAAACGGTTTGCCGTTTTTTTTTTTTGTGCATGATCTTTAGAATAGGGTTCATTCTGGGACGACAGCCATGCAGAGGAATTTGATGCAGTGTGTGGCGTATGGTCTGAGCCCCGATGGACTGACCCCCACCCCTTCAACCTCTGCAGCAATGCTGGCAGCACTCGTACGTCTATTTTCCAATGACAACCTCTGGGTATGACGCTGAGCACGTGCACTCAACTTCTTTGGTCAACCATGGAGAGGCCTGTTAAACCACTGTGGCCTGTTAAACCACTGTATGGTCTTGGCCACCATGGTGCAGCTCAGTTTCAGCGTCTTGGCCATCTTCTTATAGCCTAGGCCATCTTTGTATAGGGCAACCATTATTTTTTTTCAGATCCTCAGAGAGATCTTTGCCTGGAGGTGACATGTTGAACTTCCAGTGACTTGTATGAAACTGAGAGCGATAATGCCAAATTTAACACACCTGCAACCTTTGTAACACCTAACGATTAGCATGAAATCGGGGAGGGAAAATAGCTCATTGGGCCCAATTTGGACATTTTCACTTGGGGATGTACTCACTTTTGTTGCCAGCGGTTTAGACATTAATAGCTGTGTGTTGAGTTATGTTGAGGGGACAGCAAATTTACACTGTGACACAAGCTGTAGACTCACTACTTTACATTGTAGCAAAGTGTCATTTCTTCAGTGTTGTCACATGAAAAGATAGAATATTTACAAAAAATGTAAGGGGTGTATTCACTCTTATGAGATACTGTATGTATAATATAATTAAAACAAATTGCTTTAGTCTCAGGCCATTAGAGCTGCACGATTATTTGTTAAGAATCCAAATCGCAATCTTTTTCCCTTCCCGATCTTCAAAACGGCATGTCACGATCTTTCTAACAAGTGCAGAGTTCTCACAGCTGGGAAAAAAATCCAGGCAGCCTGCCAAGTTTTATTACAACATTGTGAATAAGTAGAAACAAAGTATCTCTTTGTTATTTTATCAAAGGAAAGAACACCTGCGTGTAGAGGAATGAAGTTTAACCATTTAAAGACCAAACCTTTTCTTAATGTGTTGCTTACAAGTAAAAATCATTATTTTCCGCTAGAAAATTACTTGAAACGCCGAAACATAATGTATATTTTTTAGCAGAGACCCTAGAGACTAAAGTGGTTCTTGAACTAAACACAGTTTAAAAAAAAAAGACACTTTCATCAATAAAAAAAACTAAACCGTCCATAATATGCATTATTTTTTTTTGGGGGGGGGGGGGGGGGGGTGGTATGTAGATTTTACATAGTATCGCAACTTTTTCGGAACTGGGGTTGAATTTTTGGTAAGGGATGGATAGAAGGATCACCATATGCTTCTACTGTACCAGTTCAAATGTTCATTAAGGGTTCATGCACACCTGCAAATGCACCCACACTCTGATTAGATGCGAGAACCCAGTGGGATTTGCTGTGATCACCTGTGGGAGACACCCCCTTTGAAAGCAATGGAAGGCTGCTGGCTCCCGCAGCTAATCGTGGCCCCTCTCATGCCTGAGCTAAATATTCACATCACTGCATGATCCCTGCTAGGGGCCTTGCAACTAATTGCAGGTGTGAATGCACTCTAGATACTGCATGTCCACCAGTGATGAGAAAATCCTATTTGTGCTTCGTGTTTGTCTCATGCTGTGTTTTTGTATTTTTGTTTCAGTCTTGGCTCCTCAGGCAAATTCATTTGTTAAGGCTTTAAGGAAACTTCCAATTCTTCATGATGAGCAATACGCGCAGCAGACCAAGCTCTTTGAGTTCCATGAGTTCCCAGAAATCACTTTGGTTCTCCCGTACGTAAATATCAATGTTTATTCTGTGAGATGTATGCAAGAATGATATCTGTAAAGATCTGGCTATAGTATAAATAGGAGGGGAGTGATTGCTTTACCATACATTATGCAATTTTCTTCCCTTCAACCACGGTCAGTTCATTAGTTTAGGTGTGAATTTGTACTTTAAATCATACTTGAACTGGACTGAAAAGTGCACAGGACTCTTTTTACTACTTGCAACCGCCCACAGTGTACTTACACAATTACATTTGACATTTATTTCCAGGGTTATGGCAGCAGCTAGCTGCCATAACCCTGGTGTCATTTATTTTTATTTTTTCTGTGGGCAATCCAGCGTCTGCTTAACCAATTCAAGATCGAGCCTTTTTCTGACACTTGTTGCTTTCAAGCTAAAATCTGTATTTTTTTGTTAAAAATTACTTGTAACCCCTAAACATTATACAGTATCTCACAAAAGTACACCCCTCCCATTTTTGTATATAGATTTATTATATCTTTTTATGTGACAAACACTGAAGAATTAGTGTATAGCTTGTATAACAGTGTACATTTGCTGTCCCCTCAAAATAAATGGACACACAGCCATTAATGTCTAAACTGCAGGCAACAAGAGGTGAGTGCACCCCTAAGTAAAAATGTCCAATTTGGCCCTAAGTGTCAATATTTTGAGTGGCCACCATAATTTTCCAGCACTGCCTTAATCCTCTTGGGCATGGAGTTCACCAGAGCTTCACAGGTTGCCACTGGAGCACTTTTCCACTCCTCCATGATGACATCACAGAGCTGGTGGATGTTGGAGACCTTGAGCTTTTCTACCTTTCATTTGGAGATGCCCCACAGATGCTTAATAGGGTTTAGGTCTGGAAACCTGCTTGGCCAGTTCATCACCTTTACCCTCAGCTTCTTTAACCCCTTCAATTCCAGCCCATAGGGAAATGACGCTATGGTCTTCCCCTCGCACAACGTCCTGTCTTCACGGCGTTCTAGGGCGCGCGCCCGCGGCACCACCCGCGATCCCGCGCGCGTGCCCGACGGCTGCGATTGCCGCCGGGGACCCGCGATTTCCGGCAATCACGTCAGGAGTGTGGATCTGTGTGTGTAAACACACAGATCCACCTCCTGTCAGCGGTGAGGAGATCGATGTGTGTTCCCAGTACAGAGGAACACACATCGGTCTCCTCCCCTTGTGAGTCCCCCTACAGTTAGAACATACTTTAGGACACATTTTAACCCCTTCAGCGCCCCCTAGTGTTAACCCCTTCCCTGCCAGTCACATTTACACAGTAATCAGTGCAGTTTTATAGCAATAATCGCTGTGTAAATGTGAATGGTCCCAAAAACGTGTCAAAAGTGTCCGATATGTTCACCGCAAAGTCACGGTCACAAAAAAAAACCGCAGATCGCCGCCATTACTAGTAAAAAAAAAAAAAATACCATAAATCTACTTTCTTTATCGTACATCACGGGACACAGAGCGCATAGCCATTACACTTGGGTTATATGGGTACCTTCAGGTGTGGACACTGGTGTAATCAATTTCACAGGAAGTTTCCTCCCTATATAACCCCCTCCCACTGGGAGTGCTTCAGTTTTTTCGCCAGTGTCTTAGGTGTTGGTCACGTCTAGCTGTCCCTCGGAGGTCTCGGGACCCAGGATAGCTAGCCGGATCCGTCCGAAGTGCTTCAAAGCCAAGGTGTACGGTACCCGGGCCCTGCTGGAGTGGGGTTTTGCCTATAATGCCTCTCCTTGGAGGGCTGGATTCTGGGCTCCAGTGCCTTAGTCTCTTCCAAGAACTAAACGCTACTGATGCCAGGATGCTATATAGGTCCAGGGGTGTGGGTTCCTTAACACAGGACCCCGGTCCCTGAAGGTCCAAGACAATACCCACGGAGATGGGGGAAGGCTGGGCCTCTTGCATTTTGCAATACCCTGCGGCGTGGAGCAGGTAAGAGGGAACCTGCGGGACTTGGTTCGACAGTAGGTATCCCCCTGGGGGTTCTGGGTTGGCTAATGGTATGCTTGTGCATCAGCCACTATCTCCACTATGTCTTTTGAGGCAGGATGGGATGTACTAATGTTTACCCAGATAACATGTAGATATATATATGCTTTTAAAGATATGTATTTTGCTACTCCCCCCCAGATTTGCCTGTTAGCATGATACTGCAGCCCCACGTGTATAGAGAGGAAGTGCTGACAAAACTCCTGTTTCCTAGGAAGCCTAGGGGGACAGCTTCCTCTATGTGTGCACTACAAAGATTAGTGGCTTACCGGGTGTCTGTGTTACTAGCGCTGGTCCAGGCTTCTCCTCTGTTCTCTGCTTCCTCCATGTTGGTTTCAGCGTGGGGGGGGGGCGGGCCAGCAGCGTCAGGTCTCAGATAAAGCAAAAAAAAAGCATTTCCTGGCTGGTCATTCCCTCCTGAGAGCAGTGGAGAGTGAGGACACAGAGCGCGCAGCTGAGCCATTTCTGGCTAAAAGTGACACCCAGTGGTGGTTTGTGGATCTTCAGGTCTGGACTTAGTCCACACTGACCAGAAAAAAAAAAAAAAAAAGATTTTTTTCTTAAAGGGACTCAGCCTTAGATCTGGCAGTATCTGAGTCGGTGCAACCTTGGACTCCAGCTAACGGGCATTGGTGTAGCAATACTCACAGGACTCTCCTCGGTATTGCCGCCTTCTCAGGCGTATGAAAATTAAAAAAAAATATATATTTTTTTTTTTACCATAGCCTGTCCTTATTAATGTTTCACTTCTAGCTACAACAGTTGGGTGTTGGCTGTAGGGGTGTCTCAAGGTTGTGCAATGGCTCCCAAGGGATCAGGACCAGCTAAGGCTGCAAAAGGTGCCAAAAAAGTAAAGGTCTCCAAGGATTTGGGCCAGGCTCCAGTGGTCCCACCCTCACCAGATAGACCACCGAACAGCATCATACAGGAGCCATTGAGGGTGCTAGGGGCAGAGGCAGCCCCCAATCAACCCATTCCCGTTTATGTTACGGAAGAAATGCTAGAATCCACCCTGGGTGGGCTAGAGAAAAGGTTAACTGCTTTAATTGCCCGCTCTTTGCCGGGTGGCAAACGGGCTAGATCCCCGTCACCTAGAATGGTGTGTTCGGATGCAGAGGTCCTCTCTTCGGAGGAATTGGACCCACAGGGGGATCAAGCGGACCTGAGTCCTGACGGGTCAGACATTGAAGATTCCACTATAGATGAATTTTTTTTCGGCTTCTCAAGCAGAGAGTCTGTGGATCCAGTCTCTGACGGATATGGTTCGCACTGCTTTTAAACTTCCAGTGTCAGAACAATTAGCCCCCGCGGTATCCTCTTTAGGTTCCTTGAAGGCACCATTGAGTGGTGCGTCTTTCCCGGTTCACCCCCTTCTGGAGAGCGTGATTTTTCAGGATTGGGCTCGACCTGATAGGATTTTTATCCCTCCTAAAAGGGTCACCATTCTCTATCCTATGGAAGAAGAATTTGCAAAGAAATGGGCACCTCCTACCGTGGACGCAGCCATTTCCTGCGTAAATAAATTCCTGACCTGTCCGGTGGAAAATGTCCAGGTGTTTAAAGATCCAGTCGACAAAAAATTGGAGACCCTACTGAAGGCTTCTTTTTACCACAGTAGGTGCCGTGGTTCAGCCAGCAGTGGCAGCCATTGGCGTTTGTCAGGCTTTAAAGGATCAGACTAAACCGATATTAAGGGACATACTGGCTCAGCAAGCTCGTGAATTGGCTGACCTCCCAAGAGCTCTCTGCTTTGCAGTAGATGCTATTAAGGACTCCGTTCAACAGGCGTCCCGTCTATCTCTGCTGTTGGTTCATATGCGTCGCCTTTTGTGGCTAAAAAACTGGTCAGCAGAGGCACCCTGAAAAAAGCTTTTAGCAGGATTTCCCTTTCATGGTGGGAGACTATTCGGTGAAGACCTAGATAAATATATCCAGACCATATCAAATGGTAAAAGTTCTTTCTTGCCTATCAAGAAAAGATCGCGTGGGCCCGCATTTAAGCGACAGGCCTTCACAGGCTCGGCCCCTTCAACTTCCCGTCAGTATCGACGGCCTCCCGGGCGTTCAGCATTTAATAGCCGCCCACCAGGACAAGCCACGACAGGCAAGAGGCCATGGCCTCGCAAGCCGGTTAAACCAGTCCTCAAGTCAGATTCATGAAGGGGCGCCCCCACTCTCTTGGGTGGGGGGAAGGCTTCGGTTTTTCTCCGAAGTGTGGAAGACCAGAATTCCCGACTCTTGGGTAAGATCCGTGGTAACTACGGACTACAAGCTAGAGTTTCGGGAAGTCCCCCCTCCTCATCTTCAGGGGTCAAGTCTTCCAAGCGACCCATTAAAGAGGGCCTCTCTTGTAAAAGCATTGGATCGTCTCTGGCTCCAAGGAGTAATTGTAGAAGTACCAACCCAGGAATGGAGTCTGGGATTCTACTCCAACCTTTTCATAATACCAAAGCCCAATGGCGACGTCAGGCCTGTCTTGGACCTCAAACGCCTAAATCGCTTTCTAAACATTCAGACCTTTCGTATGGAGTCCATACGTTCGGTGGCAGCCAGCCTACATCAAGACGACTTTCTAGCATCTATAGACATAAAAGATGCGTATCTGCACGTGCCGATCTACCCGGCACAGCACAGGTTTCTTCGTTGTATGATAGATCACCGCCATTACCAGTTCGTAGTCCTCCATTTCGGGTTGGCAACAGCTCCGCGGGTATTCACAAATGTGTTAGCCCCGGTGCTAGCCGTCCTAAGGACAGAAGGCATTTTAGTCTTGGCATACTTGGACGATCTTCTGGTTATCGACAGCTCAGCTTCCAACCTCAATCAGGCAGTAGGTCGCACAGTTCAGCATCTAGAGGAATTCGGGTGGATTGTAAACCTAGAAAAATCGGTATTGAAACCCACAAAGCAGTTGGAAAATCTAGGCCTTCGGCTAGATACAGACTGCCAGAGGATAAGTTTACCTCAAGCAAAGATCAGATCAATAGCTCAAGCAGTTCAAGTGATCTTAGGCAAGAAGAGGCCGACTATTCGCCTATGTATGCGACTGCTGGGGAAGATGGTGGCCGCCTTCGAGGCTGTGCCCTACGCCCAGATCCATACCAGATATCTTCAGGCAGCCATTTTCTCTGCTTGGAACAAATCCATTCAGGCGTTAGATCGTCCGTTAGTGCTCTCCCCGAAGGTCCGGCGCAGCCTGTCTTGGTGGCTGGTCTCTCAAAATTTGTCAAAAGGGAAATCCTTTTGCCCCATCACGTGGAAGATAGTATCCACGGATGCCAGCCTGTTAGGTTGGGGGGCAGTTCTAGAAGAACAGACCCAGCAAGGGCTGTGGTCGGGGGCAGAAAAACTGCTTCCCATCAATATCTTGGAGATCAGAGCTGCTCGACTGGCCCTGATCGCCTGGACTCTCCCCCTTCAGGGTCTGCCAGTAAGGATACAGTCCGACAACGCCACTGCGGTGGCATACATAAACCACCAGGGGGGCACGAAGAGCCCAGCAGCCCAAAGAGAAGTAAACCTGATTTTCTCATGGGCCGAAGCCCATGTACCCTGCATCTCGGCGGTGTTCATCCCGGGGATAGACAATTCTCAAGCAGATTTTTTGAGTCGTCAACAGTTGCTCCCGGGGGAATGGTCTCTTCACCCCCAGGTATTCCAAGAGATTTGCCAAAGATTCGGAGTCCCAGATGTGGACATTATGGCAACGAGATCCAACAAAAAATTGGACAAATTCATATCCCGAGCCAGGGATCCCTCGGCCTACGGGACCGATGCGTTGGTTTGCCCTTGGCACCAGTTTTCTCTTCTGTATGCGTTCCCTCCACTGCAGATGATTCCCCGCCTTCTACGGAGGATCCGGGTGGAGCGCAGGCCTGGGATCCTGGTGGCCCCAGCCTGGCCCAGGAGGGCTTGGTACGCACTCATCGTGAAGATGTCAGTCGGGGCGCCGGGGCCGCTCCCCCTGCGCCCAGATCTGCTGTCTCAGGGCCCAATCTGCCATCCTGCTTCACAGCAGCTAAATTTGACGGCTTGGCAGCTGAATCCCTAATTTTTAAGGGCAGAGGCCTCTCAGATCAGGTCATATCTACGTTGATTCAGGCTAGGAAACCGGTCTCCAGAAATATTTATTACAGAGTCTGGAGAACCTATGTGGAGTGGTGCGAGTCTCAAAAATGGCATCCTCGAAAGTTTTTTATTGACAGGATCTTGCGATTCCTCCAGGTTGGCGTTGACAAAGGGTTGGCTCTTAGTACTCTAAAGGGGCAGGTGTCGGCTTTATCAATATGGTTTCAAAGACCCTTGGCCACCCATTCGCTTATGAAAACCTTCTTGCAGGGGGTCTTGCATGTGAATCCCCCTATTAGAGCTCCCCTCTGCCCCTGGAATTTAAATCTGGTCTTGTCAGCTTTACAAAGGCAGCCGTTTGAACCTCTGACAGAAATCCCTCTTGTGCTACTAACCCGAAAGTTGGTTTTCTTGGTGGCTATGGCTTCAGCCAGAAGGGTTTCCGAGCTGGCAGCCTTGTCATGCAGGGAGCCATACCTTATTCTGCATAAGGACAGAGTGGTTCTGCGGCCTCAACCTTCTTTCCTTCCTAAGGTCATATCCAGTTTTCACTTGAATCAGGACCTAGTCCTACCATCCTTCTTTCCTACTCCCCAGTCCAGAGAGGAAAGACTGCTTCATACTTTGGACGTGGTTCGAGCCATGAGGGTCTATCTCAAGGCTACAGAGAAGATTCGGAAAACAGATGTGCTTTTTGTTCTTCCGGATGGCCCCAAGAAGGGTCAGCCGGCTGCCAAGTCTTCCTTGGCTAGGTGGATTAAGCAGCTGATTTTTCAGGCATATGGTCTGAAGCGCGTTCCACCTCCCTTATCAGTTAAAGCCCATTCTACGAGGGCCATGAGTGCCTCCTGGGCGGCACACCATCAGATCTCTATGGCACAGGTTTGCAAGGCGGCAACCTGGTCTTCCGTACATACGTTTACTAAATTTTATAAGTTGGACGTTGCAAAGGGTACGGACGCAGCTTTTGGGCAGGCGGTCCTACGGGCAGCAGTATAGAATCCTCTGGCCCGGTTCACGCCCCCTTGTTTTTCTGTTGGTGGAGCCATGTTTTCTCCTGACAATGTTTTTATTTGGCTATTCTTGGCCTTACGGTCTCCCTCCCTTCATAGAGCATTGCTTTAGGACATCCCAAGTGTAATGGCTATGCGCTCTGTGTCCCGTGATGTACGATAAAGAAAAGGGGATTTTTAATAAACAGCTTACCTGTCAAATCCTTTTCTTGAAGTACATCACGGGACACAGAGCTCCCACCCCTCTTTTGGGGAACATTGTGTAACCTCGGGAGAATTGCTTGCTACAAAACTGAAGCACTCCCAGTGGGAGGGGGTTATATAGGGAGGAAACTTCCTGTGAAATTGATTACACCAGTGTCCACACCTGAAGGTACCCATATAACCCAAGTGTAATGGCTATGCGCTCTGTGTCCCGTGATGTACTTCAAGAAAAGGATTTTACAGGTAAGCTGTTTATTAAAAATCCCCTTTTTGCGCAAACCAATCAATATACGATTATTGCGGTTTTTTTTAACCAAAAATACGTAGAAGAATACGTATCGGTCTAAACTGAGGGGAAAAAAAGTTTTAAAAAAAAAAATATTGTGATATGTATTAAATAAAAAGAAAAAAATATTGTGTTTTTTTTTTTAAATTGTCGCTCTTCTTTTGTTTATAGCGCAAAAAATAAAAACCGCAGAGATGATCAAATACCACTAAAAGAAATCTCTATTTGTGTGGGGAAAAAAACCATAACTATTTATTTGGGTACAGTGTTGCCTGACCGCGCAATTGTCATTCAAAGTGCAACAGCGCTGAAAAATAAAAATTGGTCTGGGCAGGAAGGGGGTGAAAATGCCCTGTATGGAAGGGGTTAACAAGGCAGTGGTCGTCTTGGAGGTATGTTTGGGGTCGTTACCACTGCAGCTCAGTCTCTAAAAGGAGGGGATCATGCTCTGCATCAATGTGTCACAGTACATGTTGACATTCATGGTTCCCTCTATGAACTGTAGCTCATTGCCGCCACATACTCTTGACACCATCTGAACCAAATTTGTTTATCTTGGTCTCCTCAGACCATATGACATGGTTCCAGTAACCCATGTCCTTAGTCTGCTTGTCTTCAGCCAACTGTGCTGGCTTTCTTGTGCATCATCTTTAGAAGAGGCTCCCTTCTGGAACAACCGCCCTAGAGACCAATTTGATGAAGTATGCAGCGTGTGGTCTGAGCACTGACAGGCTGACCCCCCCACCCCTTCAACCTCTGCTGCAATGCTGGCAGCACTCATATGTCTATTTTCCAAAGACAACCTCTGAATATGACGCTGAGCATGTGCACTCAACATCTTTGGTAGACCATAGCAAGGCCTGTCCTGAGTGGAACGTGTCCTGTTAAACCACTGTATGGTCAACCACAAGATGGAAGCATCACTCTCTCTGATTTTTGTATCTTTTTTTATGGGAATTGATTATATCTATGCCTATCTTTTGTTTTTAATGTTGGTAGTTATGTTTTGTGTTTCTTTTGTCTGGTCTTTTATTTAAGCCCAGTTTCAAGAACTGACATAGCGAGATTTGCATTATCTCTATCTTTGGTCTCCAACAATATGGCCGCCGCTATTCAGATGTTATAGGTGGGTTGGCTGTGATGTTTTCATTCCGTTTATGACGTCATTTCTGCTTCCGGCTGTCGGAACTGAGGCTTGGAACGCAGTAGAGAGTAGGCTTTTATGCCCGTCTTCTCCATCTATTATATATAGCGACAATTGCCAGCCACGACCCTAATGGCGTTCCTCATTGGGGTGAAATGCGTAGAATGAAGCCTAAGATCTGATGTCGCGACGCTACACGTGTGGACCGCAGCCATTTTGTGGGTTGGAAACATCTACTTGTTTATACCATATGACAAGCTCATTTTTAAATCCGTATTCTGAATTTATTTGGAAATAAACTTTGAACTGGCTTGATATACTGCACCATGAGCAGTCATATTCTCTTATTTTAATGCATTATACCTGTGAACTCACCACTTTGAGGGTTATACAAGATCTTCCAAGCTCCATGTTGCCTTAGTGAAGACATGACCGGTTTGTGGATAAACATTATTCCTGTTTGACCACCTATAATCTAGTGATCCATAGTTTGGGGTAAGAGGCCCGGTGTGTCAATGTTCGGTGGAGGATATCATTTTTCACTTCAGTCTGTCTGACCATAAACCTCGAGTGACTTCCATAAGAAAGATGAACTTTTGTGCCATTACAGTGCCTGCCGTCGAATGTGTTTTTAGCACGACAGCATCGCGCTGATTCCCGCCAATTCTACACGTGGGCGGCGTTTGTTATGAATCCTGAAGGGAAAGTCCCCGGCAGATTTTAAATAAAAATCCGGCATGGGTCCCCCTTCAGGAGTATACCGGGCCCTTAAGTCTGTTATGGGTTGTAAGCAGACCCCCCCCCCCCCCTGTGACGAAAAAACGGCGTGGGGGTCCCCCCACAATCCATACCAGACCGTATACAAAGCACGCCAGCCGGCCGGTCAGGAGGGGAGTGGGGGGGTCAGGTGCTCTGGGGCAGGGGGGCGCACTGCGGCCCCCCCCACCCCAGAGCACCATGTCCCCATGTTGATGAGGACAGGGCCCCTTCCCGACAACCCTGGCCGTTGGTTGTCGGGGTATGCGGGCGGGAAGCTTATCGGAATCTGGGAGCCCCCTTTAATGGACACAAAAACGGTCCGCTCCGTGTGAAAGGAGCCTAAGGGTCTGGAGTAGGACCAGAGGAGGGCTGGAGCTCTCCTGCAGCTGCAGGAGAGATGCGAGGGCCACATAAAATGGCCTGGAGGGCCGGATTTGGCCCGTGGGCCTCGTGTTTGCCCCCTGTGGTCTATCGCATAAAATCCCAATAAAATACATTTATGATTTTAGTTGACAAGGTTGAAAATGTCAAGGGGTATGAATACTTTTTCAGGCACTGTAGTACATTTCCTAAAACAAAATTGACACCGTGATCGCACTCAATCTATATCTGTATTGTGCTTCTTTTCCAGTATGTCTAAGCAAAACAAAAGGATTGTGTACACTATCTTAGAATATTCCCCTCTTCTGGATTCCTGTAATATGACAACTGATGACTGGGCCAAGATTGCCAAGGACATTCAGGTATACAATATGTATTTTTTTGTCTCCCTATTTTACATTAGTGGGACTAGTTTTTAGTAAGGTTTGCAGTCTATTTTCATTTAGTCCACATTGAATGTGACTTTTTTGTTAAACATTCTCTGCTGGCGAATCGGTTACGGTCATTTAAAACTCATGGAATCTGGAAGAATCGCCTGCAGAGGATGGAGCTAAATGTCAGATTTGTGGTTTTAATAATAATAATAATAATACAACCTCGTATAGTGCACAAATGAAGACTTGACCCAGAATAAATCTACAGTTGGTATAGTCAGAGGGAGGTCAGAACACCGGCACAATTGTTCCAGGTCATTGATTTAGAAGATATTGAAGCCAAAGAGAATGTTGGATTCACTGCTTTGTAAATATCCTGTATATAGTGTATAATGCACTTTTGCACATGAATATGTATGTTTATGTCTTGAATTCATGCAAGTAGTAGGCAGAGTTTAGAGTGATACAAATATAGTGCCTTTTTTTTTAACATGAAATTTGAAAACCTAAATATGATATTGAATCAGCGGCATATATATATAGCCAACACTTTTCAGGTTTTGACAGTTTTTTCCTATTGCTCTCCCCTCACCGGGACAGAAATGAACTAATGATATTTGAACACTAGAGGGAGCTATAGTGTCTTTACAGAGACACAATAGGTTACTATACTGTAGAATTTTTATGGTAATGATTATCTAAATGTTTATTCGCTCTGTCTTGCTGAAGGACTGTTCTCATTTTTGTACTTGCAGGAATACAGGGTACAGATGTTGCCAAATTTTTAGGAGCTCATGTTTTATGCAGTGAAGTACATCACTACAGCTACATATTATAAAGTATAATTCTAAATTGAGGATGCTCATGTTTCATGGCAAAAGGAAAAAAGCGCTCTACCTAGACTGTATTCAGTTTTTGTTATGGCTTTGGACCTAGTTGATTCATCCTTTCCTCTCTCTGACATACCTGCAGTTGGTATTTTCAGGAGTGGTCAGCAGTGGTAATCGCCATTATTCTTTTACTACGGGTTCCTTTTTATGGTGAGTTCACACTTGCGAATGCACTCTGCCCGTGATTACCTGTGAATAGTTGCGAGTAGACGGCCCCATTCAAAGCAACAGCAGGCTGACAACTATTGCAACCACTGACATGTACTCTCTCATGTAACGATTACATGCATGGGATTAGTCCTGGATGCAGGCAGTCTGCCTCCAGGGCTGATCATTAGCATGTGATCACAGCATGCGGGATTACATGCATTTGGGCAAGATTAGCTGCAGGAGTTGGGGCAGCCTGCCATTGTTTTCAATTAAGCTGTCTACTTGCAGCTAATTTTGTGGGAACCCCCTGCTGGTGTTCTCACAGGTAAATGCGGCTAGGGGGCATTTGCAACTGTGAATGCACCCTTAGGCCTCATGTTCACTGGATGTTTTTACAGCAGCTGTTTTTGGCAGTAGTTTTTTTTTCTACAGTCATTAAACTCTCCATCATGTTATCCTATATGTCCATGCGCACACAGGCTGTTATGGGCAGTTAAAAAAAACTAGTGGGTTCTAATAGACTTTTTTTTCAGCTGTAAAACCGCTCTAATGCTGATAAACGCTCAAAAACTTTGCTCAACAGCATTTTTAACTTTTTTGATCCATAAAAAAAAAAAACACTCTAGAGCGAATAAACGCTAAAAACGCTATTGCAATAACTTTGAAAAAAGTTGAAAAACTCCCTGCAAAGCTACTAGTGTTTTTTATAACGTTATTTTAATATGAGAACTCAATTTGCCTTCTCGAAAAGGGTACATACTTAAAGTGGCGTTCTACCCAAAAATGGAAATTCCACTTTTTGGAATCCTCCCCCCTCCGGTGTCGCAGTTGGCACCTTTCAGAGGGGAGGAGGGAGCAGATATCTGTATAATACAGGTATTTGCTCCCACTTCCTGGCATAGTTCATTGCGGTGACCTACGCCACTTTCTGGTCCTACACTGTCCTCCCCCTCTGTCTTCTGTGAGACACACAGGTCCCAGAAGACCAGTGAGGACGCACATTGTGACTTGCGCATGTGCAGTAGGGAACCAGGAAGTGAAGCCGCAAGGCTTCACTTCCTGAATCCCTCAGAGGATGGCGAGCAGGGGCAGCCGAGAGCCGAGCGATTGATCAGCTTCAGCTGCCGACATTGAGGGCGCCCTGAAAAGGTAAGTGTCCATATATTAAGCCAGCAGCTGCAGTATTTGTAGTTGCTGGCTCTTAATTTTTTTTTTTTTTACAATTTAACTCTTAAAGAATAAAAAAAAAAGAGAAAGAATTGTAATAAATATTTATCAGCCTTGTTGCAGGGAAAGGGGACTAAGAACACAAATTCCCCAGTACCTTTCTCTGCAGCCTCAGCTGCACTGAAGATTAATGGACAAGAGACAGAGGCTCCTGATTATAAATTGAAACATCCTGAACACAGTTTACAATGCTCAGTTATGAATGGACAGTAGTCAGTGATCACTATTTACCGGCTTTTTCCTCCGCTCTCCATCCTGACAGATCTGGGATTTGGGACAAGGGGACCAGAGGAGAACATGGGACAATTGGTACGGCGGTGGGGGCTTTTACAAGTACCGATCTCCCTGTATATCGTTCGATGAAGCAGCTGAAAGGCGGAGAAGCGTCTGTCAACTGTTTTATCAAAAGCTATACAACGAGATCAGCGATTGTAACTGCCCCCGCCACTTCACTGATCATTTGTGAGGCTGCCCAGGTATCGGATTAAGCATCAGAGCATTTGCACGAGTACAAGTACTCGTGCAAATGCTCGGTATCTGCACTGATACTAGTATTGTATTGGTGCAACCCTACCTTTTGTCCTGAAGCAGACTGTCAGGCCATCAAATGGCTGGTGTCATAACTATTCACAGTAGCACAATTGGGTTTATTTACTAAAGCTGGAGATTGCACAATCAGTCTCACATCTGCATAGAAACCAATCGCCTTCCAGGTTTTATTGCCAAAGCTTAATGATAGTTAGAGGTTAGAAGCTGATTGGTTTCTCTGTAGACTGATTTGCAACTGTCATGGGGTTTTATTTACTAAAGTTGGATAGTTCAAAATCAAACAGAAGCCGTTTCCTTGGCTGTAGGATAGGAGGGATTAATTCAGCTTGAAGTCTGTCAGCAGATCGGCCTCTACAAACTTAACAGTGCCTAAAAATGGAGAGCAACTGAGCATGTGCAGAACAGGGTGAGACAGTATTAGATTTTATACAGTATAGGTTCTTATATTTAATGCTTCAAAAGGTGCTATCTTAAAATGATCTAGCAGGACTTAATTTTCTGACTAAAGTTCCACTTTAACATTGATGCGAATGTCCTTGTTCTCTTCTCTCTAGAAATATTATGTACAATATGATGGTTTTGTCATCCTTCACGGTACAGACACCATGGCTTACACTGCTTCTGCACTGTCCTTTATGTGTGAAAATTTGGGCAAAACGATTGTGCTGACCGGCTCTCAGGTTCGTCCCATTTTATTTACTTTTAGGCCAGATTCACACTTCTGTGTTCTAGTAATTCTTGTAACATAAAGTAAAGAAAAAATATAGTGATTGTGCAGATGAAAATGATAATAAAGTATCAAAAGGAAGCAGCTGGCCATCACACAACAGAATATTTGTGTAAGTCAGGCATGTCCAAAGTCCGGCCCGGGGGCCATTTGCGGCCCCTCTGGTGATTTAATATGGCCCCCCTGGGGATTTGAGTGTGTGTGTGTATATATATATATATATATATATATATATATATATATATAAATAATCTACATTGCAGCCTTACATATAGCTATATACCGTATTTCTCTGCGCTGCCTCGGAGGGGACAGGACGTGCGCCGTCAGATTATATAAAGAGAATCTCCTGTTTACTCAGCGTCTGTAATAGGAAGTCCCGTTTACTGGGATGCCATTGGATGACTGTTCTGTTTATCAAACGAGGTGGGACTTTGTATTAAAGAGGCCACAAGTAAACAAGAAATTCTCCTGTTTGTAATCTGACTGCACTTGTCCCTCCCCCTCCCTGTCCCCTCTTGCAGAGAGGGCTGCAGATGGGCATTGATCAGGCTGCACTGATAGCAATGGTAAGGCTGCATTCATGGCACATGTGAGGCTGCACTGATAGCAATGGTAAGGCTGCATTCATGGCACATGTGAGGCTGCATTGATTGCAATGGTAAGGCTGCATTCATGGCAATGGGGAGGCTGCATTCATGGCAATGGCAAGTGTGTGTTATATGCTGATAAATCCAGTATATCCAAATAACACGCTCAAGCTCAACCTTAGTCCTGAGCAGCGCTCTGGGATTCGTTGGGGCCACAAAAGAGATATATACAGTATATCCAAAAAACACGCCTGCCCTCATCTCTTCACCACACACAGCCACAAAGGCAAGAGAATTATTGTTGGGCAGTGTATTCGTGCTTGGGCAAACACACTTAGATAACATTTTAATAGTTCAAAGAATGTCAGGCAAAATGACCGACCCTCAAGCATTTTCACTTCATCAACTGTGGCCCTCTTTGAAAAAAGTTTGGACACCTCTGGTGTAAGTGAAAAACAACATCACCCTGCTTACAACCAGTGGATGGATCCCTCGTGACACATGAATCCATTTCTTACTAGACTCCTATAACCTGTAGTCTATCTATCCGGTAAGGGCGCAGCCTTTTCTTATCACCGTGAAAAGTGCACTTTTGGGTGTATAGTAGTCTACCATCTTTGAGACGCGTCTGCAAAGGATTTTTTCACATTATTTTGTTTGGACACTCTTATGGACTGGTCATTGTTATTCATTCATTTCATATATATTTGTTATTTCACTTGCATAGCGTGGTATGTAATATACCTTGAAGTACCACCCAACAACCTCATCTGGACCAGTTCCATAGGACTCAAGCCTAGGACGCATCCCATAACTTATCAAATTTGCCTGCAGTACCCCTGTGCTGGTATATGTACTTTTCCATGATAAGCATCCTGCCCATATGTTGTAGCCAAAATTTGAGTGTGGGGGGTGTCTCCATTTTCCATTTCAGGAGAATGGCCCTCCTGGCCTGGAATAGAGCTCTGTTAAAAGCCAGTCGCGCCAACTCCTCCGTCACCACTCCCTCCAGTACTCCAAGCAGGCAATGGACCGGCTCTAGGGGGATGGAAGTCGAACACCAAATTAAGCGTGTCCAGAACCCCTTTCCAGAACCTATGAAGCCTGGGGGAGCACCATAGCAGGTGAATCGGATCCCCAGACATCACCCTGCACCTGTTACACATCTGGTCTGGGACCCTACCCATTTTGAAAAGTTTTACCGGGGTATAGTGGACCCTCAAAAGAATGTACAGCTGAGATACCTTCTGTGCTACATTGAGCGAGCAGCTGTTGACTGCCTGCAGCGCCTCCTCCCACATCTCCCCTGATAATGGTCCAACATCAGCCTCCCACTGAACTGTCACTCTCATGGGGTGCGCCTCTAGAAATGAGCCAAGCAACATGTTGTAACACTGAGAAATGATGCCTGTCTCGGAGGCGGCCTGCAGGATGCGGAAGACCGAGTGGGGGAATGAACCCACTCCACCGCATCCCCATGAGCTCTAATTGCATGTTGCAACTGCAAGTAATAAAAAAACATAGAATGAGGAAGCCCAAATCTGGACCTTAGGGTGTGAAATGGAAGCAGCGCACCGCCCTGAAAGATCTGTTTGTGAGACAAGTTATGCCCAAATGTTGCCATCTGGGGCCCTGATCTATTTTGGCCAGTTCAATGTATGAATTGTTTTCCCAGATCGGGCTGAATTCAGTGAACCCTGTGACTCCCTGAAGCTGCCTAGCCTTGTTCCATACCTTTTGGATGAGTGTAAAAGTGGGCATTTTCTTGTTGGTTTTCTGAAACCGCTGGGCCTCAAGTCCCTCAGGTATCGACGTAGCCCCCGAGCCAAGCAGCAGGAGCCTGGCCGGGGACATGACACCGATCAGGTGCTGCAACTGTGCAGCCAGGTAATAAATCCACTGGTTGGGAAGGGCCAGTCCCCCTCCCTCATTGGGGCGCTGCAATTGTTCCAGCCTAATCCTTGGGGCTTTAATGTGCCAAAGTAGCTGCCTAAAAAGGGAGTTGACCACTCGAAAGGTTTTTAGGGTAATGACTACCGGGGAATTGTGGAGTAAGTATAGCAACTGTGGCATTAAGATCATTTTAATGAGGTTGGTCTTACCAGCCAGGGACATTTTAAGTCTATTCCATATGTGGCTCTTGTCCCTGAACCGGGTCAGAAGGGGAAAGACGTTCAAGCGACAATCGGTTACCTTGGGGGAGACGTGTACCCCCAAGTATTTAAAGGAAGATACTACAGGGACAGGACATGAATGGCTACTATCGGGTGGGGGAGACCTGTCCAGAAACATCAAAGCAGACTTAGTCCAGTTTATGGTGAGGCCTGAAAAATGTCCAAACCCCGCCACAGGGGACATCACCTGACCCAGGGATTCCTCCGTATCCTCCAAAAATAGAAGCATGTCGTCGGCGTAGAGCATGATTTTCTCATGGATCTCGCCGTAGCGGAAGCCCTTAACAGCAGGGCAGTTCCGCACCAGGGCCGCCAGGGGCTCGATTGCCAAAGCAAAGAGCAGGGGGGACAGGGTCCCCCTGCCCAGAGCAAAGGCCTGAGACATCCTGTCCGACAAACGTACGGCTGCCTGAGGCGCGCCATACAGCAGTCTCACCCATCTAAGGAAATTGGGGCCGAAGCCAAACTTGTCCAACACAGCCCCCAGATACCGCCAGCCGACACTGTCGAAAGCTTTATTAGCATCAAGTGACAACAGTGCTCTGCGGCCGACAGAATCCGAGGGGGGTCTGCATGTTGAGGTAGAGGCGCCGGAGGTTGGTCGCGTTGTAGTTGCGGGGCATAAACCCCGCCTGATCGGGGTGTATTATGGATAGGATGACTTTATTTACCCTCATGGCTAGTGCTTTCGCTAGAATTTTAACGTCACTTTGCAGGAGAGAAATGGGCCTGTATGAGCCTGGATCGAGTGGATCCTTGCCCGGTTTCAATAGAAGGATAATATTAGCCCTTGCCATAGATGGGGGGAGCTGTCCCAAATCAAACGAGGCATTGAAAACCTCCAGCAGCCTGGGGAGGATCACCTCCCCGTACTGGGTGTAGACTTCTATGGGGATCCCATCATCTCCCTGGGCCTTACAGGTAGGGAGTTCATCCAGGGTGAGGGGAGCGTCCATTTCTGCTCGGGCCCATCCGTTCAGAGCCGGAAGGGTCACAGCCTCCATGTACGCCTGCAGCTCGCTATCAGAGTATTCATCACAAGATTTGTACAGATCGGAATAGAATGTCGCCAATACGGCAACGATCCGCTCAGGGTCATTCACCAGCCACCCCCGGGAGTCTCCGATCGCTCCGATAGCCGGGGACGCCTGTTGGGACCTGGCAATCCTGGCTAATAGTCAACCTGTCTTCTCTCCCTCCTCATAATAAGCCTGTTTGCTCTTATCTGTAGTCCCACCCACTCATGTGAAGTGAAAAGCTTTAGCCAGAAGGCATTCAGTTTCCAGGGGGCCCTGGGCAAGGAGGAGGCCGGGCGGGTGATTAAGTGCGCGGCTAGGAGGGAATGGTCTGATACCCCTCTGGGGAGATATTCTGCCTTAGTAATCATGTGTAACAGCTGAGGGGACCCTACACACAAGTCAATGCGTGAAAGCGACCCGTGAGTCTTAGAGAAACAAGAGAAGTGTTTGGTCGTCGGGTGTCTAGTTCTCCAGACATAAATCCAGCCCACCTCCGCCAACAGGCGGCTCAATATTGTGCCTCTACCCCCTAGCGGTGGTAAGGCTGGCGGATGCAAGTCTAGGATCAAGGCAACCATTGAAGTCTCCCATAATCAAAACAGGCATATCAGGCTTATCCACTAAATATGACAAAAGACATTGTATGACCTCCCTGGAAAAAGGGGGGGGGGATATAAACAAAAGCAAGAACCATAGTCACAGTAAAGAGTTTACAGTAGAGAAGTAGAGAAAAATATATCTCCCGTGGGAGTCCACTGCCGAGTCAATTTCCTGGTAAGCTAAGGATTTGTGTACCAATACGCTCACACCCCCGGGAGTAGGAGATGTGGAGACCCACAATAGCTGGGCGGAACTTTTTCAGGCAGGAGCCGATCATTGTCCGTTTCAAAGGGTCATGAACACCGCGGACATTCCACGTCACTACTGGTGTGGTGGCCATGGGAGACGGGTAAAGATGGCAACTCCATTCGCCACGCGCCCCTGTGAAACAGTCATGGGCCGGAGCGGCGACATGACATGTCCATTCCGGGCACAAAAAACAAAAGTGGCATGTGCAAGCGTACATGAATCTGACCACACGTGGGGTGGGCGGTGGGGCAGAGAAAAAAGGGGGGGGGGCGAGGGGCAGGAAAAAATGGAGTAAGGTGAGCAGAAAAAAACAAAAACAGATGAACACAGTCTCCGGGACTTCGTGCCAACCGGGCACCGGCCAATCCGCCCTTTCACAGGGGGTTGTTTACGAACTTGCTCATCACAGTGGGAGCGCCTCCCCCACCGGTGCTCAGAATCCATCATAGGGAAATAACAACTTTCAAAGCTCCGAGCTAGCGCTAACCAAAAAAAAGGGGAAAAACTTCACAGGCAATGGACGGAGACTCCCCTTTCGGCATTCAACCTACCTGGTGCATCAAGTAGGTTCCAGGAATTCAGTCCCCCTCATCCGCATCTCGCCTCCTTTGCAGGTCTTGCTCATTGCGGTCCAGACAGTCAACAGCTTCCGTGGAAGATTCAAAGAAGGTAGCCCTCAGCTTGGCAGGGTAGAGCATGGCGTAGGTTACTTGGAGTTTTTGTAGACGTTTCTTAACATCAGCGAACTTGGCCCTCCTACGCTGCACTTCTGCGGAGAAGTCAGGGTAGAATGTGATCCTTGCACCATTGTATCGTACTGACCCCTTTTCCCGTGCCATTCTAAGTATGATTTCTCTGTCTCTATAGTTCAGAAGCCTGGCAAGCATAGGTCTGGGCGTACTGCCCGGCGGGAGAGGTCTAGGAGGTGTGCGCTGAGCCCTCTCCACCGCAAACAGCGTGGTGAACGCATCCGCCCCGAAAATCTCTTGGAGCCACGATTCCATGAAGGCAGTGGGGTCTCTGCCCTCCACCTTCTCGAGGAGCCCCACTATACGGACGTTGTTTCTCCGCAAGCGGTTCTCGATATCGTCCGTTTTCGCGTTTGCCTGCACCGCCTGCTGCAAAGCTGATCTTGTGTCCCTGGTCAGGGGGGGTAACTGATCCTCCATCTCACTAATGCGCCCCTCCGCCGCTGTGGTTCTTTCCCGAATTTTCTGAATGTCATATCTTATAAAGGATACAGTTTCTGTCAGTGCCCCAAACTGTAGTTTCAGGCCATCCACAGATGCCGTCACAGATGTCGTGCAGTGCTGCACTGCCTGCAGGATCTTACTTAATGTAGGCTGTGGGGCATCATCTGGCCTCTCAAACAGCTCAGCCATCTGATCTTGGGACACCTCAAGAGGCAGCGTGTCGTCTAGGGCGGAGGCGCCATCTTGACCCCCAGCATCATGTGCCTGTGTCAGCAGCGGAGGGGGAATGGAGCTGCCATGGCCCTGCAGCTTTTGGGCATAATACAGCATGTCTTTAGGCTGCTCCTTCCCCTGTTGTTTCTGGGCCTTAGTGGACTTACTGCCCGTCTCCGGCAGTTTCTCCCAACCGCGCAATGCTTTCTGTGAAAGAAAGGAGCCGGCGCCATCTTGGGTGTTCAGGGCCGCCACCACCGCGGCTGCTTTATCGGCTTTGCGGGTCATTTCGGGACCCAGGATGGACTCGGGAATGTCTCCGCCGCACCGGGAGGGGTAGGTTGAGTCCTCCAGTCAGTTTGTGTGTATCGGGTCACTGCCGGAAGGATCGTAGAAGGATCGATAGCGGGAGCTCTGTGCTATGCGACCGCTCACGTGCCCGTCTAGGCCACGCCCCCAGCCCATTCATTTTGATTGTGTCGGTGGCTGGCTTTTTCATAAAAGCACTCCGAGCGGCTCATCAGCTGCTGGAACGCTTTTTAGAAGCCTTTGGAGGGGACATGCCCCACCAATCACCAGTGTTTCGCAGGCTTACTGTTTCCACCGACACACCCAAGAGACAATTTGACGGTGCCAGCCAGCTGTTCAGAGGCGATAAAAGATTACCCCCTCTTTGATCGCCTCTATGGACCGCCTGTGAAGATTTTTTAAGTACTGTAGTTTGTCGCCATTCCAAGAGCGGGCACAATTTTTTAAACATGTTGAGTATCTATTTACTCTGCATAATATCTTTCATATTTTTTTCTATTAACCACTTGCTTACTGGGCACATAAACCCCCTTCGTGCCCAGGCAAAATTTCAGCTTCCGGCACTGCGTCGCTTTAACTGACAATTGCGCGGTCGTGCGACGTGGCTCCCAAACAAAATTGGCCTCCTTTTTTTCCCCACAAATAGAGCTTTCTTTTGGTGGTATTTGATCACCCCTGCGGTTTTTATTTTTTGCGTTATAAACAAAAAAAGAGCGACAATTTTAAAATATATATATATTTTTTTACTTGTTGCTATAATAAATATCCCAATTTAAAAAAAAAAAAAAAAAAAAAGATTTTTTTCTCAGTTAAGGCCGATACATATTCTTCTACGTATTTTTGTAATAAAAAAAACAAATAAGTGACTGCTTTGCGCAAAAGTTATAGCGCCTACAAAATAGGGGACAGAATTATGATTTTTTTTTATATATTTTTTTTTTTTACTAGTAATGGCGGCGATCTGCGATTTTTATTGGGACTGCGACATTACGGCGGACACTTTTGACACATTTTTGGCGCCATTCACATTTATACAATGACCAGTGCTTTAAATATGCACTAATTACTGTATAAATGTGACTGGCATTGAAGGGGTTAACACTAGGGGGTGAGGAAGGGGTTAAATGTATTGCCTGGGTGTGTTCTGTGTGGGGGGAGGGGGGTGACTTGGGGAGGTGAGCGATGCTGTGTCTCTATGTACGAGAGACAGATTGGTCTCCTCTTTCCCTGACAGGACGTGGAGCTGTGTGTTAACAAACAGCTCCACGTCCCTGCTCTGTCACCGCCGATCGCGTGTACCTGACGGACACCGCGGCCGCCGGGTACACGCATCGAATCCTCGGTGATGCGACGGGACTGTTTTTTTTTTCCCCGCCGGGGAATTACAAATGCATCACGTCCAAAGACGTGACCCCGTCGCCTCATGTCCGCGCTGTTGACGTATTTTGTCAATAGCGCGGACCCGAAGTGGTTAAAGTGGTCCCCGGGTTACAAACAAGATGGGGTCAGTAGACTTGTTCTTAAGTTGAATCTCTTTGTAAGTTGGAGCAGGTAAAAAAAATTTTTAAGTCTAGCTCCAGACAAAAAAAATTTAAGCTTTTTGGATAACATAGGGAAGGGTTATCACCCCTGTAACATTTGTTTTGCTGTCTGTGCCCCTGTTCAGAAGACCTCACTTTCTGTCCCAATGATAATTAGATTTTGAAAATGTTGGGTTATTGGGTAAACAAGGATTGGTGATAAAGCATCAGTACAGACACCTTGTTCCCATATTAACTCTTACAGGAGAGAATTTCCCTTCCTAGGGGTAGATTTCCTCTCACTTCCTGTTGTCTCCATCCATTTGTAAGGAGGAGTCGTTTGTAAGTAGGGAACTGCCTGTATTTGTTTAAACAAATTGCTGCACAGATACCATGTGACAAAAAATTGCAACAATCGCCATTTTATTCCCTAGTGTGTGTGTGTGTGTGTGTGTGTGTGTGTGTAATAAAAATTATATAATTTATTTACAATTACCGATTTAAAACTTGTAAACCAAAATTGCCAGAGAAGTCCTGGTCTTCAAGTGTATACTCTGCTTAAACTGTTTGTGAAATGGTGATACAAAGCCTCTGTTGTAATAAAAACCTGACAACAAACATAGTAAAAAAGGCTGTACTGTTTTTAACAGAAAATGTACCTGTGAACGGTAAAAATTGTTCTTATAGAAAACACATTTTGTACTTTTGGCTGTTAATCTGTATTTCTTTTTTTTTTTAAGTAGTTCTAATTTTCATTTTATATTTTAACATCTCCTAGGTTCCCATATATGAGATGCGGAATGATGGTCGTGACAACCTGTTGGGGGCTCTGCTCATTGCTGGACAGTTTGTTATTCCAGAGGTGAGGTTTGGACCATCTGTAAACTAAAACACTAAAGTCCCTTTCACACTTGTACGACTTCAAAGTCGCGCAATTTTACCTGTGTAAGTGGCATCAAAATCGGACCAAAGTAGTGCAAGGACTACTTTGAAGTCGGCACTACTTAAAATCGTGCCAGTATGAATGGTAGTCATTGAAAATCATGGAGAATGACTTGTCATACGATTTTGCAGCCCAAAATCGCGAGACAAGTCGTATAAGTGTGAAAGGGGACTAAGGCCGCTTTCACAGGAGGTTAAACCATTTAGGTCCGCCTGTCGGAGCACTCGGTGCAGGTCTATGGAGCCACGGATGTCAGCGGTGACATGCCATAAAAATTTTTTTAAAGCGGAGTTCCACCCTTAAAACCACTTGGTTTCATCCCATCCAGCATACTGGCGTCAGCGCCAGTATGCTGTTTTTTTTTTTTTTTTTTTTTTTTAATGCATGTACTTACTTTATAATAAATCATTTAATTCCGTGCGCACCGCGGTATGTCGCCGCCATAAGGCGTCGCGCCTTCCGGAAACAGCCCTTTAACGTTCGGCTCTTCTCGGCGCCTGCGCACAGACCCAGGAGCTGACTGCGCAGGCACCGTAAATAGCCGGTCCTAGTTCGGGTTTTTTTGGAGGGCGTGACGCGGCTATATACGGCGCCTGCGCAGTCAGCTCCTGGGTCTGTGCGCAGGCGCCGAGAAGAGCCGAACGCTAATCGGCTGTTTCCGGAAGGCGTGACGCCTTAAAGCGGCGACATACCGCGGTGCGCACGGAATTAAATGATTTATTATAAAGTAAGTACATGCATTAAAAAAACAAAAAAAAACAGCATACTGGCGCTGACGCCAGTATGCTGGATGGGATGAAACCAAGTGGTTTTAAGGGTGGAACTCCGCTTTAAGTATTCAGCGCAGAAATAAACACACAATGATAAATATGCAAGCTAACACTTAGGTAATTCAAATAAAAACCTCAAAAGTACAAGAAAATCGGAAACAGTGTAGCGCACTAAAATAAAATTAAACTAAAAACTGTCCACGTGTGATCATCCAAACATAACATTCATTGGAAAAATTCTTCCAAATATCCAGAAATGTCTCTACATAAAAAAATATCCAAGGAAGGCGATATCCCACAAGTGAAAAAGGCAGACACAAACAATGAAGCGGTGATCCAGGTCCCTCCACCACAGACAATTTAGCCTCTCGCCTCATTGAAACAGGTCATATAGCCAAAAGATCCACTCCTGGGATGATGGTAAAACAGGAAGGTCTTTGTGCTTCCACAGCGTGTGTAATGTTAAAAAGAGAGGAAGGGGACAATCTAGTGCTCTCAGTATAAACTTGATTTATTTACCATTAAAAAGTATAAAAAAAGTTATTCACAAGAAAATCACTCATGAACGATTGCCTGACATGGCTCCTCCCCCCCGTATGTGTTAGGTCACATCTGTTTCTGGTCGAATCAATGAGGTGAGAGGCTAGATTGTCTGTGGTGGAGGGACCTGGATCACTGCTTCATTGTTTGTGACTGCCTTTTTCACTTGTGGGATATTGCCTTCCTTGAACATTTTTCTGTATGAGTGACATTTCTGGATATTTGGAGGAATTTTTCCAATGAGCGGAGACATGCCCGCTGACATCCGATCTGCTCTTTTCTGACTCTTTTCATCCGATTCTCCCTAGTGGAGAACGGCGCTCTGACAGGTCAGTCCCTGCACAGTGTGCAGAGACAGAACTGTCATCTGCCTGCTCAGCGGGGATCGCCGGAGCAATCCCCGCTGAGTAAAGCGGAGCCCGTACAAAGGCTGCAGTAACACCTGAACGTATCATTTTCAGACAGAAAGTCGCATGATTTTTGCCTTGATTTTGTACAGGACAAAAGATCACCATTGCATAACGCTTATTTTTAAAAGTTCCAAAACACCCAACAAGCAAAATCCCATTCATTTAAATGGCCCCTGTTTACATCTGAGCGTTGTCAGCTGAAGTTCAAAAAAGTACCTTATATACTCGAGCATAAGCCGAGTTTTTTAGCACATGTTTTCGGCTTATACTCGAGTCACCTTTTTGTCCCTAATCTCCTGGACTTTGGGGACCCGATGCCGGTCGTAGGTCCCCTGGACCCCAAACTTGGCAAAGTTTGTTGTCTGGGGGGACATACAGCCGGGGAGCACTGATTTTTCAAAGCCGGGCACCCCTTCCATAGTTCAACCCATGTTAAATATCAGTCTAGTCATGGACGCACAGTGAAGCATGCACATGGACACAGTGAGGCATGCACATGGACACCCTAGGCTTATACTTGAGTCACTAAGTTTTCCCAGTTTATTTGTGGTAAAATTAGGTGCCTTGGCTTATATTCGGGTTGGCTTATACTCGAGTATATATGGTACATGAGCTTCTTTTTAGGCAGTTTACGGGCCTTTGTGCTTTTTCAATTGTTTAACTTTACGCTCGGGTGTAAATGTAGCCTAAACAGAAGCTCATGTACTTTTTTGAGCTTCAGGCGACGGAACGCTTAGATGTGAACAGGGGCCATTTAAATTAATGGGATTTTGCTTGTTGGGCGTTTGGGAACTTTTGAGATGAGCGTTTTCTGAGCAGAAAACGCTCGGGTGTGAATGGGCCCTTATTGGAACTGTTTTTGAAGGGAAGGTGTACATATGCGATCCAAACACCAGGGGGCGGTACAGTCTTCTGCTAGCGAAGCTTTATGATTGTTGTTAGATAATGTGCATTTTGAAGACCTTGTGATAGAAACACAATTGAAAGATTTGCTGGCTGTGCATTAACATGTTTGGGAATAAAAAACAAAGCTGTTTTAATTAAATGTTGCGCAATGAATGTCTTTTGAAATGATCTGTAGTGTCCTGACTTTGAAGGAGCTCATGTTTTTTTCTCATGTGAAGTGAGTGATTTTGACTAAAACAGTGATGGTGGTTCTAAGGGGAAGTTCTGTTCCCCTAATCAATCTGTGGGATTATTAGAATCTCGTACATATGCTAAGCTGCAGGTGGAGAACACAAAACTGGAGCCTGCTGAGGCCCCATCTTCGGCCTACAATAATATTGACCCTTTTCAGCCCTGTAAGGAGTTACTATACTCATAATAAAAGTTAGCACCATGGATTCTTCTTAAATTCTTCTTTTCTCAGCTTGCACATGCATATGTCCCCTGCTTTAAAGAAAACCCAAATCATTTGTTTTATAGTAGATTTAGTCTTCAGCAAGGGTGTATTTTTATTTTTTTAAGCCGATTTGTTTACTTTGTCAAACTTTAGTGCTAGTTGGCATCCATGTAACACATGTTAAGAATCTACCTGTCTCCATTGTAGTTAATGGGGGCTTTAAGCTCGGGATAGTGCCCCCCCTCACTGGCCTTGGACATTTTTAGCAAATCCTGGTCAAACGTGGCGCCGGAGTGAGGTTGCATACCTACTCTGTCCAAGATGAGGCCAGCCCGCCAGAGGGGTTTTACACACATTTGAGAAATTTGCGTAGCTCTGTGTGGTTTTCTAGGGTTGGGCTGTGTTCTACCAGGGGAAAAAAAAAAAACTACAAACCACAAATAGCCCAGGAGCCAGCTTCAAAAAGCGTATTGGAGATAGTAAAGGGTGTGGAAGAGCTCTGTCAGTTGGCTTTTGGGGGAATATAAACGGAGCAGAGGTTGCTATTGCAAGCAAACCCCTGGTTCTGGGGGCATCATAGGGCTACTTCACATGCACCCTCTTTTATCGCAGTCACCTTGAGCAAACGTGCTGCAAAAAAAAGGGGGTTCAGGATAAGGGGATAGAGAGGATGACAGAGGAGGGATTGTGATGGCTGTGGGATTAGGTGACATGTTCAGAAAATGCTAGCTTCCTGGCTGTTTCTGGGTTTAATGCTTTTTAAAGTGGTTGTAAAACCAAAACAGTTTTTTTACCTTAAAGCAAAAGTCCACCCTGAGCTCATTTGGCTGGGCTTCTCCTAGCTGTTCGGTGGCTCAGTTCTCAGTGCAGAGATGCCGGTGGACAAATGCAGCTTCGGTCTGATGCTCCATCCACCGAGGGAAGTCTAAATATCAAAAAAAAAAAGAAAACCCCATACTTCTCTTTTAATGCATTCCTTGCTTTAGGATAAAAAATGTTTTTAGATGTCTGCATCCCTCCTCAGTCTTTTACTTACCTGAGCCCCCATTCGATCCAGCACCATGCATGTCTGCAGCTCTTCTCTCCTCTCACTTTCAGGTCTCGTGGCTTTGCTGGGGCTCCAGGAACCAATGGCTCCCAGTGCTTTCAATCAAAGCCAGTGACGGGAGGGGGGGGGGGGGTGTTCGAGACCCGCTGTCAGTGTTGATGGATGCAACAGTGGGGCCTGGGTGGGAGCACACAATTTACGCTTCCCATGGGGGGCACTGGACAGAGGGAAGGGGCCAGGAGCGCCAGTGGGGGACCCCGAAAAGAGGGGGTTCACAGCCGGAAGTATAGACATGGTTGTTGTCGTTTTTTACCTTTTACAATCGCTTACATTTTCTGACCCTGAACAAGTTTGTAGAGAATGAGTTCTGATTCCTCTCTATTTTATAAGCTGCTTGCTTGTTCCATCTTTAAGAGTCAAAAGTAAACTAGAATTAGCCAGGCAACTATTTATTTATTTTTTACCAGGCCAGTAATGCATTTGTTGTCACATTTACATTTTGCATTCAGCAGGTGTCTCCAGAAAGGTAATGTGTTACCACCACAATGAGTAGCAATATACAGCACATACAGGGAGTTTACAGTGCCTGGTAATGTGTATACAGCGTTTAAGGTGGATTAGTGACATAAGCCACATTAAACACTGTGTACACAAATGCACAGAGCACAGCATTGCCCATTTTGTCGGCTTCATCGCAGCAGGCTGTAGGTGAATGTCAGACTTGCTCGGCGACGCACAGCTTGTGCTGATGGTGCATTCTGTGTGCGACAACTGGCACGCTTGCTGCCTCCTTTTTTTTCCATGGACTGTGGCAAATAACTATTGTAAAGCAAAAGTACCCGCCAAGTAAAGCCGCGTTCTCTATTCCCTTTTATATAGGCTACCTGCATCCAGGGAGCTCCAAACATGTGAAAAACCTAATTTACAAGGTATGGGCCTCGGCGCCCACGTGAATGAGGCCTTACAATGATGGCGTCGCTTAACAAAATAAAGTGGTTGTAAACCCTCACATATACCCAGTGAAGTGACTAGCCACAGGTGATGCACAGAAATGAAACCAATCCTTCTACATATGTTGTACCTGTTTATCTGCAATTTTCTTTTCTCTACATCTGTTCAAAGTCCAGAATTTATACCTCTTGTCTGAGCTGCCAGAAAAAGGGGATGAAGTGCTGAATTTGCACACTTCAGGGCTCAGTGAGAAGAGCTCTGAGAGCTGATTGGACTGAAGAGACACACTCCCTTTCACAAAGGGACAGAGGTGAGGCTGTCAATCAGCTGGCGCTCCCTCCCCTGTCACCTTTTTTCTCTTGGTGTCAGGAATACCTGTCAGAATTGATTCATGCTGATAGCAGAGGAACTTAATTGAGACGCACTATAGAGGAATATGCTTTGTTGATATTCCATGTCTGCAGTAAAAAGTGAAAACTGCTAACGTGTAAGGAGCAGTCGCCTAGATGTGTCATGGTACAGAAATCTAGATTATTCACCATCATTATTCAACCATTTGGTTGTCTGTCTCAAGTTCTTTATGTCCGTGCAGGACACCTTATTAGCAATTTAGTGGGCAGAGGATGGAACCATAGGCCCAGATTCACAGAGAGTTGGGCGCACATTACGCCGCTGTAGCGCAAATGCTGTACGACACGCCGGCGCAGCGTGGAGAGGCATGCACTGTATTCACCAAGCTATTGCTCCCAACTTTGTGTCGGCGTGGCATATTTTTCGAAGGCGCAGACCGGCGTAGGTGGAAGTGGGCATGACCCCATGCAAATGATAGTCCGAGCATTGTGCATGGTTTTACGCCCGGCGTATTACGGACTGTGCATGCGCCGTGACGTAGACGCATGAAACCGCACCCTTATGCGCATGCTCACAACTACGCCGGCACAACTGCCTAAGCTACACCGGATCACCATGTACGCCGTGAACGTAACGTACCCCAATACGCCAGCCTGTGTTCTGTGGGGCAGACATTTGCATGTCTGTTGCACCTCATCTATAGGGACTAACTTTACGCCAGACGTACAATTTACACGCAGCATGAGCCGGGCGCACGTACGTTCGTGAATCGCCGTATTTCCCGCATTTGCATGTTTTAATGCCTAATCAATGGGAGCAGCAACATGCCTCCAGACGAAAAGTACGCCCACGCTACGCCGGGGTAAGTAAGCTACGTCGGCGTAGGGTGGTCAGTTTTTAGGCGTATGTTGGTTTGTGGGTCTGGCGCACAGATACGCCGGCGTAAATTTGCACTTACGGGCGCACATTTGCACTTACGGGCGCACATTTGCACTTACGGGCGCACATTTGCACTTGCGTCAATGTAAGTGCTTTGTGAATCTGGGCCATAATGTACCTTGTTGCAGTCCTCTGTCACTTATCTTATCCTTCGATTTTTGCTTTTAAATGTCCTTATTTCTTCTGAGAAATCCTCACTTCCTGTTCTTCCTTCTGCAACTCCACACAGTAATGCGAGGCTTTCTCCCTGGTGTAGAGTGTCGTGCTCGCCCCCCTCCCTTGGACTAAAGGAGAGTCAGGACGCCCACTAACACACAGCTCCTTTCTCTATCTGCATTGTAGAGCGCGTCCTGACTCTCCAGTAGTCCAAGAAAGGGGGCGAGCACGACACTCCATACCATGGAGAAAGCCTTGCGTTACTGTGTGTAGTTACAGACAGAAGAATAGGAATTGAGGGTTTCTCAGAAGAAATAAGGACATTTAAAAGCAAAATGGAAAGACAAGGTAGGTGAAGGAGGACTGCACTAAGGTAAAGGAAGCTATTTAGGGGAAAAAAATTGTACCTTTACAACCCCTTTAATACCATCATTTATTGCTTTTTTTTTTTTTTTTTTTTTTTTTTTTTTTTTCTCTTCTCTCTGTAATCCTGTAGTAACTGCGCCAAAGCTTATATATTGTCTGTACAAGGTGTTCTGGTTGCACACAGCATAGTGATTGCATACAAGGTTTATATTTTTGAGTTTGTATACATGTTCTGTCTCTTCGCTTTTCAGGTGTGTCTGTATTTTCATCACAAGCTGTACAGGGGAAACCGGGTGACGAAGGTGGATGCGGGAAGTTTCAATGCCTTCTCTTCTCCCAACTTGCCTCCACTTGCAAACGCTGAAGTTGATATTACAAGTAAGTTGCCCAGCTGCATAATCCCTGTAATTTGTGCAACATGGAAGAGTCGCTTGCTTTCTTCTTTTAGGAGTGGAGGCTTAGCATGATCATTAAACTAGGTTGTGAACAGTCCTAAGCCACTTCTGTAACAATGCAAGATTGAGTTTTGTGGCAGAAAGGAGCCTTCATATTTGCCCACCCCCATTAAGTGCCCATTTTTGTCACCATTTTGTTTATATGTGCTCCAGGGATCTTCTCCCTTCCAGGCCCTGCTCCCCACTTTTAACCTCTGGTGACCAGCCAGAATTGTTTTTCAATTTTTAAACTTTTTGTAAATTGTTTGTATTGTGAAGTGGTGGAATAAAAAGACGGTGCTGCTAATTTTTGTAGGTCCAATGATCTTTTCGCATCATTTATTAAGTGATATTTTCAATAAGAATACAATAAATCATTATTGTGCACAAACACAACATAACTTACAAAATTCCTACTAAATAATATCATTTAAAAAAAAATGGTTAATGAAAAATAAATTAAGCACTGCATTGTGTTGTAACGCGCTGCAGAGCATGTGCACAACTCGCACCAAATACTTTATTTTTTTCCTTTAACCAGTGAAGGGGCAGTTGTGAAATATTGGGGTCTTGGCAGACTCCAGTTTTTTCTTTTTTTGAGATGGAGAACATGAGTCCTCAGTCCACCTTTGCAGCCGCAGGGCTAATGATAAACGGGAACAGATTGCTTCCTGTTCACTCAAAAATGAAAGCAATAGTAGATATTGTTTACTAGCACTTAATCAGTTAATCACTTGATCAGTACTAAGCACTCACACATCTATCCATGAAAGAGAAGGGGGCCAGTAAACAAAACATAGAGACATTGTTGCCAACACTAAGGTGGTCATATAGCAGATGGGGGGGGGGGGGGGGTGACAAACACTTGAGGCGTACTGACCTAGCCAACTGGAAGCGGCCCTGTTGAGACGTAAGCCCTACATCCATGGCAGCAAACGTGTTACTAGAGTGGCAAGTGGGAGTTTTACTTCTAATTACAAATACACTATTTGTACCAGTAAAGTGTTAAAGCGGTAGTAAAGTCTGCTTTTTCACTTGTAACTACAGGTAAGCCTATAACAGTGATGGCAAACCTTGGCACCCCAGATGTTTTCCAACTACATTTCCCATGATGCTCATGCACTCGGCAGTGGAGCTGAGCATCATGGGAAATGTAGTTTCAAAACATCTGGGGTGCCAAGGTTTGCCATCACTGGCCTATAATAAGACTTACCAGTAGGTTTGGTAAATATCTCCTAAACGTGTACAGTTTAGGAGATATTCACATTTGTAGGGGCCGGTGAAGTCACTGGTGTATGCACACTGTGCTATGATTGGACAGCAAACTCGAGAGTGCCATCCATGCAGAGCGCTGTGCTATGATCACAACTCCCGTGCCCATGTGCGGGAGCAACATCTTTGGTGCTTGGCCAACAGTTGGAGCGTTTGAAGCCCCAGAAGGAAGACCTGGGTGAAGTGGAAGGTATTCTTGTCAGTGGTGACAGACCGCCACCGGAGGTATCCACTTTACAGGCAAGTCTGTCATCATGTGCTAGTACTTTACTACCGCTTTAAGAAACACTGATCTCTGTATTTCTTCAAGCATGTCTGTCTATCGCTAAGGAATAAACCATTAGTGCCGTAAGCCAGAGTCCCTTCCTTGGGCGCCATGTTTTATGAAACAGTTTGCTGGGTAAGGCGCCTAAAAAATGTTTTTATTTTTTTATTGCTGCATGTGACACTGTTGGACAAATTTATTGCTCTAGTCTAGTGACACAATCATCTGAAATGGAAGTGCGAGGGGAAATCTTCCCAATGGTAATAAGACCACAGTAAAAACCGGACACAGGTTTAAAAACTGTCCTATTCCAAAACATTGAAGTTGTAAAATTATGACAAAGATGCCTTACTTTATCATAGGTTTTGCTAAAGCTGTATATACCCCCCCTAGAACATGTAAGAGTAAAGCCTGGTACACACAATGTTGTGTTTTTTCTTTTTCTTTTTTCTTCAACCAAGCGGGATGAAGAAAAACAATAGTCTGCTCTGGTTTGGATCTGCTGTACTAATTATTCAACGTTAGTACAGCAATCTTCCCTGCTGAGCTGTTGCGTTTTGACCCGGGGCGGCTCTCCCCCCAGAACACTCTGATCAGCGAAATTGTTTGAGAGCGCTGATTGGGAGTCAGTTGATTGGCTGGTTTTCCAGCATGCTCTTCCGACAGAAGCGGGCTAAACTGCTTTTTATTTTTTGAACTGGCTGATATCTCCCAACATTCAGCCGATGTGTATGGGGCTCAAGTGCTTTTCCAAAAGCTCAGTATTCTATTACAGATTACATGTCCACTACAGGTCTATAGTTGGAAAGCCACACGTTGCCTAAGCCTTTTGTAATTATTAAAGCTGGTTATAAACTGGGAATTGTATTCTCATTTACAAGAGAGTGCCTGCATTGCCAATGTTAATCATCTAGATCACATATGTCAAACACAAGGCCCCTGGGCCGAATCTGGCCCGCCAGGCTATCTGCTAGCAATACTCCCAGAAAAGAGGGCCCCCCCCCCCTCTGCTGGGAGAACACAATAGCTAAGTGGGAGGGGTTCCTCATCAGCACTGACTGTGGTTGCAGGAAAGAAAATTGTACCCCCTATGGCAAGCTAGAACAACTCCTATATATGTATTCCAACTGAGAATTTAGCTGTTGGTCTGGAGATGAGCTTTCAATGCAGTACTTTCTGTTCCGTAATGAGTCACACCGAATACTCCTCATCTAATATTTTCTAGGGAGGGGTGTAGATTTGGATTTTTGTGGGTAGATTACAGTTTGCACTTGTTTTATTGTGCTCACCATCTAGCTTCACCCCTGCCAGCCTTGTGTCTTGAATAATTCGAGAGAACGTGAAAAGGTTTTGTCAGGGTGATGTAGTTGTTGAACCGGCTTTTCTGTTGGTGACAAGGGGCTGATCTGCCCTGTTTGTGTGGCTGTCATGAAAAGCCACCTGTCTTGTTTTATTTCATAACTTGGAATGGAGGTGCCACTCCTTAGGGAGGTGCTATTTTAGAAGCTGAAGTTCAGAGTAATAATTTTAATGTGGCTGTTAGGATTATTAGGTAAAGTGGAAATCCATTCATGATGTACAGTATTTTAATATCGGCCAGTCAAAGGTCACTTCTTTTAAAATCCATTTACAACATCCGGAACAATTAAAGATGAATTGTTGTTGGTTGGTGTGGGTTAGTGTATTTTCCACATGCTTTGGTTTATTAGATCAGCTAAACATTTTTTTATAGCGCAAAAAAATAAAAAGCGCAGAGGTGATCAAATATCATTCAAAGAAAGCTCTATTTGTGGGGAAACAAATACGCCAATTTTGTTGGGGAGCCATGTCGCACGACCGCGCAATTGTCAGTTAAAGAGACGCAGTGCTGAATCTCAAAAAGGGGCAAGGTTCTTTACCTGCATAATGGTCTGGGTCTTAAGTGGTTAAATACAAAAAGCCCGGATTCGAGAAAAGCACTTACGCCGACGTATCTTGAGATATGCCGCGTTAGTGTAAAAATGCGCCGTCGTATCTGTGCGCCGTGCCCACAGAACTAAGATATGCCTAAAAACTGGCTTCAGTCCACCGACGTAACTTGCCTACGCCGGCGTATCGTGGGCGCATAGTTACGCTGGACGCATCTGGCGCTCCCATTGATTTCCTATTTAAATAGGCGCATAATATACGCAGTTTGCGTAAGTCGTACGTCCGGCATAAAGTTATTCCCCATATAGGAGGCGAAACTAATGCAAAGGTATGGGCCAGGGAACGAATGCCGTCGTATTTTTACGTCGTTTACGTAGTACGTGAATAGGTCTGGGCGTAGGTTACGTTCACGTCGTAGGCAGTGTTTTGACGTATCTTAGGCAGTTGTTTTGACGCGATTGTGAGCATGTGCACTGGGATACCTCCACGGGACGGCGCATGCACCGTTTGTTTTAAGTCCTTGCCTAGCACTCGGCACATCATTTGCATAGGGTCACGCTTCATTACCATGTATCACGCCCACTTCCACTTGCGCTGCCTTATGCCGATGAATATACGCTACACTGGCGCAGAGTTGGGAGCATTTTCTTTGTGAATTCCATGCTGCCCTCTCTGCGTTGCTCCGGCGTAGCGTAAAGAAAATACGCTACGACGGTATATATATGCGCCAAGGTATGTGAATTCGGGCCATAGATTCTAGACATTGGATGCTGCTATATATGGAACATCCATTTATCTGACATACAAGGGGACATTAGATATAGATGGTCATTTAGCACTGGATGTACGGATACTAATCTTCCCATTGTGCACTCAACATGTTTCAGGGTTACCCTCTTTTTCAGGAAACAAGTCAGAAAAAGATCTTCAAAAAAGCATATGAATCAAATATACAATAATAACATCAAAATATATACATAACTAGTAAACAATCTTCATGGTATATTGTCATGCATTAAAAGTAGAATACTGAGGTATAGACTAATCCCTCTGATAGTAACCCCACAATAGGAATGGATAGGACCCAATGGAAAGATGGAATTTTGAGCAGTACAAACTCGCCCACATAGCCAGCACCAAAAACTTGGGAATCTCGAGGCCTATTTAAGAAGACGCCCAAAACTGAAATGACCACAGTTAAATTTATCACTCGTTTTTCTGCTCATGAAAGCTTTTTGCGAGCATCAATTTCCAATAATTGGCATATCCTAGCTGAAGATCATACTTTATCCAAGCATATACGCCCCACTCCAGAATTGTTTTTTAGACAGGCAACCTCATTGCGAGGTACCTTGACTAGTGGTCAGTATCAACCTAAGGTGCAGACTACATCTCACAGAGGGATCTACCGTTGTGGCAGATGTAGCCGTTGCCCATGGATATCTGAGGGAAAGGGCATTCGCCTGCCCAATGGTCAGTGGTTCCAGTCAAGACAATATGCTGATTGTGCTACCCATGGAGTAATTTACCTTATGACTTGTCAATGTCATGCATTTTACATTATTGTAAAATTATTGACTTTGTAATTCATGCCGTACCACGAAAGTCCATATTGCCTCCACAATATTAAATTTTTCTATAACCAAAAAGACCAACAATTTTGAAAAAAAAATAACATTTTATTTTCTGCTATAAAACACACCCAATAAAAATATTAAATTCAATTTTTTTCAAAAATTTAGGCCAACTTGTATTCTGCTACGTATATTTGGTAAAAAAAATATAAAATAAGCGTAAATTGATTGGTTTGTGTCAGGCCTCATGCACACTGGCCTTTTTTTTTTTTTTTTTTTTTTTTAGTTTTTGCAGCAGCTATTTTTGGCAGTAGACTTTTTTTTTCTACAGTTGTTAAATGCTCCATGTTATCCTATGTGTCTATGTTATCAGCAGTTTTGGGCAGTGGAGTTTTTGAGCAGTAAAAAAAATAAAAATCCAAAACTAGTGGGTTCTAAAATGTTTTTCAGCTGAAAAAACGCTCAAACGTTGATAAACGCTCCAAAATTTTGCTCACCAATGTTTTAACGTTTTTGATCCATTATAAAAAAATGAAAAACTCACTGCAAAGTGTACTTGAGGCCTCAAAGTTATAGCGCCTACAAAATAGGGGATAGATTCATTTTTATTATTATTTTTATTTAAACTAGTAATGGTGTGATCTGCGATTTTTAGCGGGATTGTGATGGACAGATCGGACACCTGACATTTTATTTACACGTTGGGAACCAGTGATATTATTACCGTGATCAGTGCTAAAAATATGCACTGAAATTGTACTAATGGCACTGGAAGGGAAGGGGTTAACATCAGGGGCAATCAAGGGGCAAAAAAAATCCTAATAAGCGTATATTGATTGGTTTGCATAAAAGTTATAGGCCCGGATTCATGTAGGACTTAAGCCGACGTATCTCGAGATACGCCGTCGTAAGTACAAATGTGCGCCGTCGTATCTATGCGCCGATTCCCCAAGCTAGATACGTCGAAAAATAGGCTTCTTTCGACCAACGTAACTTGCCTATGCCGGCGTATCGTAGGCGCATAGTTACGCTGGACGCATATGGGAGCTTCGATTCAAATATGCAAATGAGGGAGATACGCCGATTCACGAACGTAGATGCGCTTGGCCGCTTCATATACACGGTTTGCGTAAGGCTTACGTCCGGCGTAAAGTTATTCCTCATAAAGGAGGCACAGCTCATACTAAGGTATGGACCAGGGAACGAACGCCGTCAAAATTTACGTCCTTTACGCCGTTTACGTTGTACATGAATAGGGCTGGGCGTAGGTTACGTTCACGTCGTAGGCAGTGATTTGACGTATCTTAGGCAGTTATTTCGACGTGACTGTGAGCATGCGCACTGGGATGCGTCCAAGATTCGACGCATGCGCTGTTCGTTTTTAGTACTTGTTTGAAGCCCAGCCCATCATTTGCATGGGGTCACGCTTCATTTAAATGTATCACGCCCACTTCCAGCCCACTTCTACTTACTTTGACTTACGTCGGCTTACGCCGACAAATATACGATACGCCGGCTCAACGTTGGGAGAATTTTCTTTGTGAATTCCATACTTGCCTCTCAACATTGTGCCGGCGTAGCGTAAACAAGATACGCTACGCCGGAATAAAGATGCGCCCAGGTATGTGAATCCGGGCCATAGTGTCTACAAACTATGGCATAGATTTATGGCCTTTGGCCTTTTTTTTTACTTGTAATGGTGGAGATCAGTGATTTTTAGCAGGACTGTAGCGGACAAATCTGGCCCCAAGTGACACTTTTTGGGATCAGAGACCCCAATACAGTGATCAGTGCTAAAAAAAAATGCACTGTCACTGTATTAATGACCGTAGCAGAAAAGGGGTTAACATCAGGGTGATAAATGGGTTAAGTGTGTCCCTAGGGATGCTTTCCAACACTGGGGGGAATGTGTGACTGGAGAAAAACAGAGACCCATGTTTCTGCTTAGCAGAAACACGAGATCCCAATTTTTCTCCCTCACAGAATGGCGGTCTGCCTTGTTTGCATGGGCAGACCACCATTCTGCCTCTCCTGTGAACGATCGCCAGTGGCCATTGTGGCTGCTCCGGCGGCGAGCCGCCCCAGAGCCGAGGAGAGAAATTGCATAAAGGTACGTGAATTTGCACTTAAGGGCCGCCCTTACACAGTATATGTACATCCTTGAGCGATTAATCATAACTGTGTGTTTTTTTTGTTTTTTTTTGTATGCTATACTAACGGACAAAGACTGAAAAAATAAAAAAAAATTCTGTTCTAAAATGTTGTAAATAAGTAATTTTTAAAACTGCACTGATCAGGGTGCTGATGATGATCAGTGCCCTGATTATTGTATCAGTGTAAATGTCACCTGTGTGGATTTGACGGTTTGTCTCTCCTTACGTGCGGAGAGGAATGCCAATAACCATCAAATCATGTTTACAATGTCATTGACTCTTTACCATGATCTGTCCCAAGGACACCACGATCACAGGTGCCTTTTTGGATGTGTGCCGCGTCATATGACGCCCTCCTAGCAATGTGCGACCTCACTGTAGCGGTCATTCAGCTGCAGTTCAGCTGAACGTCCAGAATGGGCCTGATAATCTTCTGGGACTTGTGATGTGTCCCAGAAGGTTGCAGGGAGGAAGGGGGAGAGGAGAACATACGCTCGAGCCACCTAGGCGGCCTGAGTGGGAGCTGGGTACCTCTTAAAACTAGGTACCCCTCCTCAAAGGACATGCCAAATGTGACATGTCAGGGGCTCAGGAGTCCTCATAAGCAGAAATTCCACTTTTGGGTGGCACTCTGCGTTAAGTTGTGTCGCGTCCTCAATGACCGAGAAACAACACTGGATTTTAATATTCCCCAATTTTTTTCCTGGAGTCCATAGACATGGTCTAGTCTAGTGGGTCTTGTAGGCAGCAATATAATCCAAAGGTTTAAAACTTGTTCTAAATCAGATTTTCTTTCACAGCTTATCTGCTGCTCTTATTTTTGAGGGGAACAGCCTGACTGTTTTTTTTTCTGTATAGTGTGTATTTAAATAGATCCATAGAGAAAAAAGTTGGCATCTGACTGTCAGACAAAGCTGGTAGTCGTCACGTTCAACCTTTACTTTGGTTCACTGTTACTCAGGCGTAATGTTTTTGTTATAAAGGACAATCAGAGTTTGTGACGAAAGCTGAATAGCAAGGTACTTTACTGACATATATAGATACATAGTATAATTGTGCTTCATTTTTAATGGGGATAAAGTATTTTCCTATTCAGACTTATCTTTGTGTGCTTAAGAATAGGGATTGGAATTCTAGGGGCATGCAATAAGATGTTAAAACGTTCAATGCTGGTAGTTTTTGGCACAGGGAATGCTTAGCCGCTTGTCTACCAGGGTACATTTTTAGAAATGTCCTGTGTTTCAAGGGGTTAAAAGAAGCTCACAGTGATTCAGCGATTGACTGTCATGTAAAAGTGATTTGGGAATCTGTAGACTTGCCCAATCACTTTTACAGTACTGAAAGGGTGACACTCAGACAGGAGCCCAGGATGGAGGAGCTCAGGAGAACATCGGCTCCCCCCAATCTCCTTTGCGATGAATGTGCTCAGACAACATTTCATCACTTCTGGTTTCACTGTGGGTCTTTTCTTGACTTGTAGCCAGATAAGCAGCTAATTAAACACTATCTGTGCCTGATGAGCTGCAGTAGAGGGTAGGGGGGACATTGGGAATTAATAAACCCTTGATGTCTCCATGGCAAGGACCTGTCATTTGCCCACGCTATTACATGATAGACGTGATAGCCATAAAGTGAAATAAGGAAACATAAAAGCACCCCTGTCCCTCCATGCGAATGCACACATGTGGCATGCACATGTATGTAAATAGCAATGGTGCCACACATATTGGGTGTCAGAGTGAGCATGGGAACTCTAACCACTTGGCGCCCGCGCTATAGCCGAATGACAGCCACAGCGCGGACCCCAAATGCCGGGAGGACGTCAATAGACACCCTCCACTTTTGCTTGCTCCCCGTGTGCACCTGCATGGCGCTCGTGCTGTGATCACCCGAGTCACTGAGACTTGGGTAATCACGGATCCAAGTAATCCGGTCCTGGCCCCTTACCACGTGATCAGCTATCAGCCAATGACAGCTGATCACGTGATGTAAACAAAAGCCAGTAATATGACAGCGCGAGGAGAAAAAAAAGCTGATCACCGGCTTATGTGAAAGGGACATCTGTCCTGAAGAGGAAGGAAGCACATTGGCCTCCTCTGTGCCACCAGTAACCCCTGCCAGTGCCACCTATCAATGCCTTATTAGTGCAACCTAGCAGTGCTGTCCATCACTGCCAGCTATCAGTGCCACCTATCAATGTCACATTTTAATGCCACTTCTCAGTGCCCCTTACCACGTGATCAGCTATCAGCCAATGACAGCCCATCAGTGCAGCCTGATCAGCATACATCAATGAAGGAGAAAAATTACCTGTTTGCTAAATTTTATAACAAAATAGAAAAAATATATATTTTTATTTTAACAAAAAGTAAAAACCGCAGATGTGATCAAATACCACCAAACAAAAGCTCTATTTGTGGGGAAAATGATAAGATTTCATTTGGGTACAGTGTTGTATGGCGGCGCAATTTTCATTCAAAGTGCTTCAGCGCTAAAAGCTAAAAATAGCTCTGGGCAGAAGGGTGTTTTAAGTGCCCAGTAAGCAAGTGGTTAACAGTTAAAGGAACACTAAAGGTTCGTTTTAGTTCAATTGATTGCTGTAAGCTAGAGCATTTAAATATCGCTTACCTCGTTTTTCCTTTTGACCTCCAAAATACAGTAATCCAAGCTTGAAAATGCCATTTCCTGTCTCTCCTCTTCTTGCTTTCCACCAGCATCTGAGCCGTTTTGCATGGTGGAAAGCAGACATGCTCACCCCCTCCCTATGACTACAGCCCTGCGTGAAGGTGCTCTCTTATCCCTCACAGGCATGGAGGCTAAGCCTAATGGGAACTGTAGTTCCTATTGGGCCGTGATGTAGCAAGAATGAATGCGCACCGCAAACCAGGAAGTCAGTGAGAATAACGATTCAGGAGTGACAGAGGTGAATAAAACAGCTTGTTTTCAACAGGTATCAAACTAGTTATAATGCAAAACATTACTTTTTACTTTATCAGCTACTGTCAGACTTTAATTTAAGAGGAAAATATTTTTGTCTTTACAACCCCTTTAACTCTAAATCGAGATCCTGTAAAGATTTTGAAAGCGTTACCTATGAAAAGTTTTAGGTACCATTTTATTGGCGCTCGCAATTTTGAGCCTCAGCATGTTTGGTATTTGTTTACAAATGCCCATTTTTTTTATACATAAAGTATTCTGTTGTCTTTTATGAATACTAAAATGTAATTTTAATGTGTGTGTGTTTTTTTCTTTCTTCTTTTCCTAAAAATGTATGCGTTCAATAAAACAGTTGCATAAATATGATAAAATATAGGAAATCGCAATAGCCACCATTTTATTTTACAGAACCTCACTTTATTTCATTTTAATTTTGGTCCTTGTTTACAGCTCCCTGTACAACAGAAGCCAGCCGACCGGCTTCTGTAAAACAGGCATGCTGGAAAACCAGCAGGTGATCAGCACTGCAAGCACTGACTGTTTATTTTTTATTTTTTCCTGGTACGGGGTGGGGGAGGTGGTCCACCTGTCGGAACACCATAGCACAGCAGGAGAGATCACTGTACTAACATTGCTTGTGTTAGTACAGCGGCCTGTCAGTTTTTATTTAATTTAGCCCACTATGTTTAATGAAAAAGAACTTCTGGTGGGTACCAGGCTTAAGGCCTCGTTCACACATGGCGGACTCCGTCGCAGTCCGTCGCGACGGAGTCCGCCAGCTCAGCGGGAGATCAGTGACAAGCTCCTCTCTGCTCACTGAGCGGGGAGGGGCTTGTGCAGCGCCGCTGTCTTCTATGGAGTGATCTGATGAGAACGGACAGCATGTCCGTTTTCATCAGATCTTACCCGATCCGATCCGCATGGAAGGATGGGGACGTATCCCCCATACGTCTGTTTTTAGCGGATCGGATCAGGTCGGATGTCAGCGGACATGTCTCCGCTGACATCCGACGCTCCATAGAGATGCATGGAGCGCGCCCGTTCAGGTCCGCCGTCAAAACTGACAGGCGGACCTGAACGGTCCGTACGTGTGAATGAGGCCTTACACTCACTCTAACACCGTTTTACCTTTTGTTTAAATTGCTCACCTTATCTTAACCAGAATGCTGGGGCTAAAGATGCCAGTGCCTAATGCCCTACACACAGCTGGTTTTCCTGACAGAGCAATGGAGCTTTAGCCAGGAATCCCGGCCGTGTGTATGCAACATCGCAGTTTTTCCCATAGGAAAACCGCCGGGCAAACGTTTTTTTTATTTTTTAATAGCGTTCATTTGATATTTAATCACCACTGGGTTTTTATTTATTTTTTCTAAACAAATGAAAAAATATTTGGAGAAAAAAAAAACTTTTTCTTAGTTTCTGTTATAAAATTTTGCAAATATGTAATTTTTCTCCTTTACAGATGTGCACAGATGAGGCTGCACTGATAGACTGCTTTAATGGGCATGTCGGGGCTGCACTGATAATCAGGACATTCATCAGTGTAAATGTCCCTGTCCCGTCACATATATCGGTTACCAGCTCTCCTCTCCGCATGCTTTTATTTTATATTGCTTTGACCCATTTGTACAGAATTTAATGATCTAGTTGATGTTGCTAACAGGCTTTTTGATTTATTTATTTTTTCCTAGTTAACTGGGAGACTGTTTGGCGAGCAAACACCACCAAGAAGTTCCTGGTGCACACAGACATGAACAGAAATGTGGGCCTGCTCCGAATATTCCCTGGAATAACTGCTGCTACTGTATGTCTATCCCTTCTTTTCTATACACCTTAAAGGGGTTGTAAAGGTAAAAAAACATTTTTTCCTAAATAACTTCCTTTACCCTTCGTGCAGTCCTCCTCCACTTACCTCATCCTTCAGTTTTGCTTTTAAATGTCCTTATTTCTTCTGCAAAATCCTCAATTCCTGTTCTATCTGTAACTCCACACAGTAATGCGAGGCTTTCTCCCTGGTGAGGAGCGTTATGCTCGACCCCCTCCACTGGAACACAGGAGAGTCAGGACGCCCACTAACACACAGCTCCTTTCTCTATCTGCAACGTAGAGAGCATCCTGACTCTCCTGTATTTCAGGGGAGGGGTCCAGCACGACACTCCACACCAGGGAGAAAGCCTCGCATTACTGTGTGGAGTTACAGACAGAAGAACAGGAAGTGAGGATTTCTCAGAAGAAATAAGGACATTTAAAAGCAAAATGAGGTAAGTGAAGGAGGATTTCACTAAGACAAAGGAAGCTATATAAGAAAAAAAAATGTACCTTTACAACGGTAGACTTATTTTAGTCTGAGGAAGCCAGTAGATTAGTTGTTGGTAGTGTGTGTGTGTGTGTGTGTGTGTGTGTGTGTGTGTGTGTGTGTACCTTGTATTCTGACAGCGGGGAGATATCCTCTCAGTCACAATACTCATCAAGGCTGCAGATTATATGCAACTGCAAAGCTAGAAAGCCATGTATATTGGCACTTGTATGACTCAAAATGGTGGCCCCACCATTTGTCTCTGTAAACCAGTGCTACCCCTACACTAAGTAGTAGAGGTACCCATATATTTATATTTGATCACCTATGTATATTGTATCTACATCTGCTAATGGGTCTATATATATATATATATATATATATATATATATATACAGTGCAGAAAATAAGTATTTGAACACCCTGCTATTTTGCAAGTTCTCCCACTTGGAAATCATGGAGGGGTCTGAAATTGTCATCGTAGGTGCATGTCCACTGTGAGAGACATAATCCAAAAAAAAAATTCCAGAAATCACAATTTATGATTTTTTAACTATTTATTTGTATGATACAGCTGCAAAGAAGTATTTGAACACCTGTCTATCAGCTAGAATTCTGACCCTCAAAGACCTGTTAGTCTGCCTTTAAAATGTCCACCTCCACTCCATTTATTATCCTAAATTAGATGCACATGTTTGAGGTCATTAGCTGCATAAAGACACCTGTCCACCCCATACAATCAGTAAGAATCCAACTACTAACATGGCCAAGACCAAAGAGCTGTCCAAAGACACTAGAGACAAAATTGTACACCTCCACAAGGCTGGAAAGGGCTACGGGGAAATTGCCAAGCAGCTTGGTGAAAAAAGGTCCACTGTTGGAGCAATCATTAGAAAATGGAAGAAGCTAAACATGACTGTCAATCTCCCTCGGACTGGGGCTCCAATGCAAAATCTCACCTCATGGGGTCTCAATGATCCTAAGAAAGGTGAGAAATCAGCCCAGGACTACACGGGAGGAGCTGGTCAATGACCTGAAAAGAGCTGGGACCACCGTTTCCAAGGTTACTGTTGGTAATACACTAAGACGTCATGGTTTGAAATCATGCATGGCACGGAAGGTTCCCCTGCTTAAACCAGCACATGTCAAGGCCCGTGTTAAGTTTGTCAATGACCATTTGGATGATCCAGAGGAGTCATGGGAGAAAGTCATGTGGTCAGATGAGACCAAAATAGAACTTTTTGGCCATAATTCCACTAACCGTGTTTGGAGGAAGAAGAATGATGAGTACCATCCCAAGAACACCATCCCTACTGTGAAGATGGGGGTGGTAGCATCATGCTTTGGGGGTGTTTTTCTGCACATGGGACAGGGCAACTGCACTGTATTAAGGAGAGGATGACCGGGGCCATGTATTGCGAGATTTTGGGCAACAACCTCCTTCCCTCAGTTAGAGCTTTGAAGATGGGTCGAGGCTGGGTCTTCCAACATGACAATGACCCGAAGCACTCAGCCAGGATAACCAAGGAGTGGCTCTGTAGGAAGCATATCAAGGTTCTGGCGTGGCCTAGCCAGTCTCCAGACCTAAACCCAATAGAGAATCTTTGGAGGGAGCTCAAACTCTGTGTTTCTCAGCGACAGCCCAGAAACCTGACTGATCTAGAGAAGATCTGTGTGGAGGAGTGGGCCAAAATCCCTCCTCCAGTGTGTGCAAACCTGGTGAAAAACTACAAGAAACGTTTGACCTCTGTAATTGCAAACAAAGGCTACTGTACCAAATATTAACATTGATTTTCTCAGGTGTTCAAATACTTTTTTGCAGCTGTATCATACAAATAAATAGTTAAAAAAAATCATACGTTGTGATTTCTGGAATTTTTTTTTTGATTATGTCTCTCACAATGGACATGCACCTACGATGACAATTTCAGACCCCTCCATGATTTCCAAGTGGGAGAACTTGCAAAATAGCAGGGTGTTCAAATACTTATTTTCTGCACTGTATATATATATATATATATATATATATATATATATATATATATATATATATATATATATATATGCCTTTTTTATATGAGCCGTTTGGTATCACTTAGATAGCACTTTATCACAATATTGCACGGTTTGTAGTTTGTTTGTATTTATCTATTTTTAGCGCAAGATCATCTTTCAAAATTCAGTAGAGGTGCCCAGCTCCAGAAGGGCTGCGAATACCGATTAGCGCGGCAGATGCTGGGGTTATAGAAAGTCCGTACCGCATCTGGGGGGTCTTTGGTAGTGGATGTGTGTTTAATAAAAGGTGTTGAAGTCATTATCACATTTTCTACATGCAGGGGCAAAGCAATAGGTTGCTTAACTGACGGGTACCACCATCCACTGGGAATGAAGAGAGGGTAGCTCTTTAAATATAAGCCTCTGGTAGGGGTAACACTTAAAGTGAATATGTGGCTTACCCTATGTTGCATCTTCTGGGTTTGAATTACTTACCGAGAATGTGCATGTCTTGACGGAGACCCCAGAAAAAGACTGCTTACACTGTTGTTGATATTAAAATAGTTACAGAAAGTACCCTGTGGTGGAGATATTCACTCTTCTTTTTATTCACCCAGGTAAAGGCTTTCCTTCAGCCACCAATGGAAGGTATTGTGCTGGAGACCTACGGCAGTGGAAATGCCCCAGACTGCCGAATTGATCTGCTTCAAGAGTTACAAGCTGCCACAGAACGTGGACTGATAATCATTAATTGCACTCAGTGTTTGCGAGGTTCTGTTACAGTGTCATATGCAACAGGAAAGGTTGGTAGTTTTAGTAAAATGTCTGTTGCAATTAACAGACTTATTGCTTCCTTGATCAAATTTCAAGTGTATGTGAATCTGACAAACCATATGAAGAGGTTTCCTCTTTATTTACAAGGGCCAGTGAGAAACAAGCAGCATGGTTCCTAAAGCTGGTGGCGTAGTGGACCTTGCTGGGACTTGTAGTTTCTTAACCGCTGCACACTTCAAACTGATCACTATATGGCTTAATTTTTCGAAGGGTCCTGCAATTTAGAAACACTTTTAAAGTAAACATGCACCAGGGGGTCATGGCTTGCATAACTGCTTACGCAATACAATTTGGCCTGGCCATGTGATGAACCAGTGGCTTTAGTACATGATGCAGGATTAGTATGTAAATCGGGGGAAAAAACAGTTTTATTGAAAAGCATATGCATGGTACATGAATCGATGCAAACCATTATGGCCAAAAGAAAGGTAATACATACAGTGCGGAAAATAAGTATTTGAACACCCTGCTATTTTGCAAGTTCTCCCACTTGGAAATCATGGAGGGGTCTGAAATTGTCATCGTAGGTGCATGTCCACTGTGAGAGACATAATCAAAAAAAATAAATCCAGAAATCACAATGTATGATTTTTTAAACTATTTATTTGTATGATACAGCTGCAAATAAGTATTTGAACACCTGAGAAAATCAATGTTAATATTTGGTACAGTAGCCTTTGTTTGCAATTACAGAGGTCAAACGTTTCTTGTCGTTTTTCACCAGGTTTGCACACACTGGAGGAGGGATTTTGGCCCACTCCTCCACACAGATCTTCTCTAGATCAGTCAGATTTCTGGGCTGTCGCTGAGAAACACGGAGTTTGAGCTCCCTCCAAAGATTCTCTATTGGGTTTAGGTCTGGAGACTGGCTAGGCCACGCCAGAACCTTGATATGCTTCTTACAGAGCCACTCCTTGGTTATCCTGGCTGTGTGCTTCGGGTCATTGTCATGTTGGAAGACCCAGCCTCGACCCATCTTCAAAGCTCTAACTGAGGGAAGAAGGTTGTTGCCCAAAATCTCGCAATACATGGCCCCGGTCATCCTCTCCTTAATACAGTGCAGTCGCCCTGTCCCATGTGCAGAAAAACACCCCCAAAGCATGATGCTTCACAGTAGGGATGGTGTTCTTGGGATGGTACTCATCATTCTTCTTCCTCCAAACACGGTTAGTGGAATTATGACCAAAAAGTTCTATTTTGGTCTCATCTGACCACATGACTTTCTCCCATGACTCCTCTGGATCATCCAAATGGTCATTGGCAAACTTAACACGGGCCTTGACATGTGCTGGTTTAAGCAGGGGAACCTTCCGTGCCATGCATGATTTCAAACCATGAAGTCTTAGTGTATTACCAACAGTAACCTTGGAAACGGTGGTCCCAGCTCTTTTCAGGTCATTGACCAGCTCCTCCCGTGTAGTCCTGGGCTGATTTCTCACCTTTCTTAGGATCATTGAGACCCCATGGGGTGAGATTTTGCATTGAGCCCCAGTCCGAGGGAGATTGACAGTCATGTTTAGCTTCTTCCATTTTCTAATGATTGCTCCAACAGTGGACCTTTTTTCACCAAGCTGCTTGGCAATTTCCCCGTAGCCCTTTCCAGCCTTGTGGAGGTGTACAATTTTGTCTCTAGTGTCTTTGGACAGCTCTTTGGTCTTGGCCATGTTAGTAGTTGGATTCTTACTGATTGTATGGGGTGGACAGGTGTCTTTATGCAGCTAATGACCTCAAACAGGTGCATCTAATTTAGGATAATAAATGGAGTGGAGGTGGACATTTTTAAGGCAGACTAACAGGTCTTTGAGGGTCAGAATTCTAGCTGATAGACAGGTGTTCAAATACTTCTTTGCAGCTGTATCATACAAATAGTTAAAAATTCATAAATTGTGATTTCTGGATTTATTTATTTTTGATTATGTCTCTCACAGTGGACATGCACCTACGATGACAATTTCAGACCCCTCCATGATTTCCAAGTGGGAGAACTTGCAAAATAGCAGGGTGTTCAAATACTTATTTTCCGCACTGTACATAAACACATTAGACTATCTGAGTGACACAAAAAGTATAATCCCAACGGGGGTGGAGGTAGCACACACTAAAAAAAGGGGTACAGAGAGGGAAAAAAAGAGGGGGTAAAACACATCACGCACACGTTTCACCGTCCGTCAACCATCTGCCCCAGACCTTCTCATATTTAAGCTGACACCCTTTATGGACATAAATCATTTTTTTATATGGAAGGGCGTCATTGACCTCTTTTTTCCAGCACTGAATTGTGGTGGACAGGGCCTGCATCCAAACACGGGCAACCACATTTCTTGCCAAGAAAAGCGTCTCATGTAGAAAGGTACGCAGGTGTTTGTCAGCGTCCAATTCCGGCAGTAAGCCGAGCAGGCACATCTTTGGGTCTGGAGTAGCAGGGGAGCCCATCTCGTCGTGTAGGAATCGTATCACTTGCATCCGATATGCTTGGATAACTGGGCAGGGCCATATAAGATGATAGAAGGTGGCTGGGATGTGGTCGCAGAAACACGCTATACTTGAGGGGTCAGGTATGTCTTGTGTATAATGTACAACTGCTTGAGACGGCCTGACAGTTTAGGGGAGACTTTTTTCATGCCCTCCAAAATGTCATCCCAATCCTCATCCTCAACCAGTCCAACGCCCACCTCCCACCTAGTCTTGGCAGCATAGACCAAAGCTGTTGTACTAGGGAGACGAATGGCTGAGTGTAAGGTGGAGATCAGTTTGGCTGGTGCAGTATCTGTGACTATGTCTACTATGGAGGGAACCACTAGAGACGGGGTGGAGCCAGCAAACTGTGTTTGTATAGCATGTCGGAGTTGTAAGTACCTAAAAAGAAGGCAATTGGGGAGGGAAAATTCATCCTTCAGCGTTTGGAATGTTTTAAGCCCCGCAGTGGTCACAACATGGTGTACATTCAGGACCCCATGTCATATCCACACTGCAGGGTCTGGAACAGTCAATAATTCTGGGAGGCATGTGTTGAACCAAAGGGGGGTATGGGAGTGGACCTGTGGGGTCCCAAGTTTCTGTAGTGCTGTCTGCCATACCCTCCGATGATGTGTCTGCATGCCTGCTTTGTCTCAAAGGGGACGTCCTGTCAAAGGGGCTCTGAGGACTGACTGAAGTGGAGAGTGGGCAGGTTCATCAGGGTGCTCACAGAGCAATAGCTGGTACCTCAATCGCTCCATTTTATTAAAATGGTAAAAATGGAACATTTGGGATAAATCGGGGCTTCTAACTATAATCTGACATCACTGCCTGCCTGCTTATTCAAAGGCAGTGGCTCAGAAAATACTATGAAATGGTAAAGGATACTGAATGTTGGAGAGGCTTTTTTATGTCTTGTTTATTAGCCTAATGCAGATTGTTCCTTGGTGGGTCTTTTTTAGCTATATATATTTAAGATAGGATACATCAGAAACTGAATGACTGTACAAGGCTTGAGATAACAAACCACGAAGCACTTTTCACATTTCATGTGACTTGAATTATGCCAAGTTTTCAGATGTTTTGGGAATAAATGCTTCTACATCAGTGGTTCTCAACCTTTTTAGTGCCGTGACCCCTTGATAAGATTTCTCAAGTTGTGTGGACCCCCAACAGTAAAATTATAAAAATAAATTAAATGCTCTTGATTAAGGTTGATCTGGTAACAGTAGTGGGGGTATTAACGGCAACTCTAATCACAGGTAGTGTTACTCACTGCATCTCCGAATTTGTGGTGTCTCGCAGCAGTGACACCTATACTGAAAGAGATGGGGGTCTCCTCCGGCCCCTCCCACTTCACATTCCTCACCATACAGCTGACCTCTAGTCTCTGCTCCCCAGCAATGCCGTGAACTAAAGGACTGTGAAGAGGCTAAGTGGACAGCCGTGGGATCCAGGGACAGCCCTACTAGGGAGAGCGATGCGGGCTCCAGGGACAGCCCTACTGGGGAGAGCGATGCGGGCTCCAGAGAGACAGCCCAGGATTCAGTGACCCCTGGCAAATCATCATTCGACCCCGAGGGGGTCCCGACCCCCCAGGTTGAGAACCACTGTTCTACATCCTCAAAAAGAAAAGTGCTCATTGGTTCTCCTCAGGCTTCAGCTTCAAAGCTAAAACTCAGTCTTTCCTGGGTCCCAGACCATGTGGGTTTGATCAGTGGTTTTAAATAGAGTTCCAAGCTCTACACCGTCACTGTCTTTTTTCTTTTTTTTTTTAAACCAACGGACATCTTCTCAACGACCGCCAGATCTGCAGATTGCGCTGAACCATCTCTTACCCCAGGGAGTGGTCGCTTCAGTTTCTCTGGAGAACAGGTTTAAATGTTTCTATTCAAACCTGGTTGCACTTAAAATCCTTAAAGTACTCTTATGGTCCAAAGTTTTGCATGGAATTTGCAAAGTTGGTTACTGCCTCATTGAGAAAAGGGGAATAATTTGGCATCAGCAGACATCCAAAGTGCTTATAATTCTCATTTAACCACCTCACCAGACTTTCTATGCTTGGCACAGGATGCACAATTTTAATTTGGCACAACCCAGGATATTTAGGTAATGGGGTACCTAGACATCCTCCTGAAGGACCCTTCTAAGGACAATTAAATGCTTCAGGCCTTGAATTTGATAATCCGCTCTTTTAAGCATGCTCCTCCAACATGTTCTTTATTTAAAATGCTTAGGCCTCATTCTGGACATAGCCTCTAAGATCTCATGCTTGGCTTTTTAGATCAAAGAAATATCACTTGGTGGTTCTGGGCCTCTAGGGAACCCTCATTGGAAGCTGTACCCTTCGCTCAATTCTATTCAAGGCCTCTCCAATGCAACATCTTGTTGGCCTAAAAAAATTAACCTCCCTCTCTCAACCTCCATAGTCGAATATAAAACTCTCTAACTTGGTGGCTTCCAATCCAGCCTTGATAATTAGGATTTTGTTTCTACCACACCCATGGAGTGTTCAAATCTCTCACAGTTCAGGAAACATGGTCACTAAAGGAAGTCAAACTCCCTATCAACTTCCTGGAGCTCAAGACGATAAAACGACTAAGCGGAATGGGCCCTGAATCCTGACATCCTCAATCTCCTACATAAGAAATTGGGAACTATGGATATAGACATATTGGCCACCAAGTACAACACGTTACCACTGTTTGTAGCCAGGATCAAGTATACTCTAGAACTTTCATTGGTGCGCTGGACTCCGTTCAAGTTCAGTTATGTCTTGCCTCAACTGCTATTCAAAGTAGGGAAAGATAAAAATCTGGCGATTTTTAAATTGCACCAAACTGGCACAGGAGAATCTGGTATACATAATCCAACTTTTAAGAGACGATCCTTGGCCACCTCCAAACAGGCCAGACCTTATATCTCGGGGGTCCCCTGTTCCCATCCTGCTTTCCAGTCAGTGGTTTTAACAGCATGGCTGTTTGAAAGCCAGGACTCTGACGGACAAGGGTGTGTCTAATTCGGCTATTTCCAGAAAACTTTACTATAGTGCCTGGAAATCCTAGTTTGCCTGGTGTGTTTAAATCTTAAAGATTTCTCTGCCTTGTATTCTGACCTTCCTATAATCAGAGCTTGACCAGAGTTTGGCTTACCATAGGTACCTTTATGGGACAGGTTTTAGCCTTTTCCATCCTCTTCCAAGAACCTCTGGCTTCATTTTTCTTGTTAAAAACTTTTATTCAAGGTGTTGCTTGGATTGGACCTCCCCTACAGCACCATTTGCTTTTCTTGGAATAATTTGGGTCTCTCTGCCTTGCAGAAATTACCCTTTGAACCCATGAGAGAACTTTAATGTAGCCTTCTTGGTGGGTAATCTAGTCTGTCAGATGTGTCTCTGAACTAGCAGCTTTTTCTTGTAAGGAATACATTTCTTGGTCCTTCACAAATAGTAGCTCAATACCTACCTTTCTGCCTAAGTTGGTATCTAACTTCCACAAAGACATTCTTACCTCTTGGTGCCCTGCTTCTAAGCACCCCAAAGAGATATCTCTCACAATGTCCAGACAATGAAGAGCAAAGCTTAAAGCGTCACCTTCTATTAAAGAGACAGATTTTCTCTTGGTCTTGTCCTCAGGTCATCATGCAAAGGGCATCCTGCCTCAAAATCCACTCTTGCCAGGTTAAGACAACTCATCAGAAGAACTTGCACTCTAATCGCCCCCAGCACTCTTGCGTGCTTACTCCACCGTATCTGTGGGTGTTTTCTGGACATTCCAACATCAAGCTTCTGCCCAGCTTTGCAAGGCCCTGAGTTCATAGCTTCTCCAAGTTCTCTTTGGTAGACATCCAGGTTTCTATGGATGCAGTTTTCGGCTGGAGGATTTCTGCAGCAGGACTCTGAGATGGGTCTGTTGGGCCATATGGCACAGTCCTGTTTGCCTTGTTGCCCACCTTTCTTTGTCTTAAACGCTGGAGGAGAATTTTTTCTCTATGGAGATGGTCCACATCCCTACTACAAGTCACTTGTCAATCCAAAGCTTTTCCTGTGTCCAGTCAATGGACAGTACCAGCCTGTGTACTGTACTGTCGTGTATGGAATTTACAGATAAGTCAAAATGACCCTTCATTTTTTCTATACTTTCAGAAAATTTTATATTTTGAGTTTAAAATCATCTTTAACCACTTAAGACCCGGACCAATACGCTGGTAAATGACCCAAGGTGTTTTTGCGATTCGGCACTGCGTCGCTTTAACAGACAATTGCGCGGTCGTGCGACGTGGCTCCCAAACAAAATTTGCGTCCTTTTCTTCCCACAAATAGAGCTTTCTTTTGGTGGTATTTGATCACCTCTGCGATTTTTTATTTTTTGCGCTATATACAAAAATAGAGCGACATTTTTGAAAAAAAAAACACTATTTTTTACTTTTTGTTAAAAAAAAAATCAAATAAACTACATTTTAGTCAAACATTTAGGCCAAAATTTATTTAGCCACATGTCTTTAGTAAAAAAAAAAATCGCAATAAAAAAATAGCTACCTAGCGGGAACAGCGACACTAATACAGCGATCAGAAAAATGATCGCTTAGTGACGCTGGCAATAGGGAGTGAAAGGGTTAACTAGGGCGGTGATCAGGGGGTTAAAACTTTATTAGGGGGGGTGGGGGGGCTATCCTGAACCTAACACTAACTGTTTTTTACACTGCCTGTCACACTGACACTAAATGCAGTGATTAGATCACTGCATTCAGTGACACTGTGACAGGGTGGTGGGGGGGGCGATCACAAGGGGTTAATATGCCTATGTGAGTGTGTGTCAGTGTTGTGTTGGTGCACACTTACTTGTGATGTCTTCTCTCATCAGCAGCGCTGGGAAACAGCGCTGCGATGAGAGAATACATAATTTCCTCCTTCCTGTGTAAACACAGGAGGAGGAAGTGACAGGTTGGGAGCGCGCTCCCATTGGCTGGGAGCGATCGCGGGGGGGCGGGTATTCGCCGACATCCGCCCCCAGATCCCGGATCGCTCCCGGAGCCAGGGGGACCCCCGCACGCCGCGGAGGGGATCCCGATGGGACCCCCGAACCGCACTTAGGCGGGGACGTAAATTTACGCCCTTGTGCCTGTACGTGCCATTCTGTGGCCGTATATGTGCGTGCGGGGGTACTTAAGTGGTTAAAGCATCTAAGGCCTAATAACTTGCTTGGCAAAGCATTTGAAAAAATTCCATGACACAAAATAAATCCCTGTTCCCCATACCGGTGTGAAAAAGGCTCAGCACAGCCACTGTACAGAAGGCACTATTGGTTGTTTGTTTCTATTTCCCTAGAGGTGTCCTTTTCTGGTACGTTGCTGGAGCTTTCAAAAGTGAAGCTGGTACTACCACACAGCTAGGAGAATGCACAGGAGGTTGCTCCTGCATAAACATTGCACCACAGGGATAGAGGCCTTGGGATGTGTTTCAGAACACTGCATAGATTTACTGTAAACGCAGTAATTAATAAGTATCCAAATTGTATTGGTCTGAATTTAGCAAAGTGTACTCTGATACTACAGTCTTACAAGTCTCACCAGCTCTTGATGACAAAAACCAGCAGCTGTGTTTCAGAGAGAAGTCTTATGAAAAGTAATTTTATGTATCTGTAGATTTTAAGGTCCTCTGGGGCTAGGCACGGTACAATCAAATGATTCTGTTTCTCTGTAAATTGGTCCCATGTAAATAAAATGTTTTACAGTATATTGTGTTGTACTGCAGCGATAGTGGTATTTTATTGTGGTATTTTCTGCGCTTTTTTTTTTTTGCAGGCTCTTTCTGTGGTTGGGGTTATACCAGGGTGCGATTTAACTCCAGAGGCAGCACTATCAAAGCTTTCGTACGTCTTGGGTAAAACGCACCTCAGCCTGGAGCAGAAGAAACAGGTAAGACCAGGGAATCTGGACTCTATATAGCTTTTAGGTCACCTTGATACCTTGTGTACATTTGCAGCATGCCATGGTTTCTACAAGCACTGGGGGCCACAGAAGTTTACACAGATGATCAGTTGCAAGGATTGTAACTTCGAGCAACCAATATGATTTTAGTGCTGACCCTTTCACAGACACTGCTGCAATGAGAGATGATTGCTAATTGATTGTGTGTTAAGGCACATTATTCTCATTAGCCTAATAAACCGAAAACATATTACTCAAACAACTGTGCTTTGTGCAGCATTATAGCACATTGTTATAGCCAAAAATGTACTTTTAGTATTTGCATATTTTTATAGTGGTGTATTTAGATGGATATAAACATATTAAAGAAGTAAAATTGCTATGCCTTTTGCAGATGCTGTATGAAAATCTCCGGGGAGAGATGACCGTCAGTGCCACCGGTGCTAAAATCTCTCTAAGAGACAGCAAATTCATCCAGGTGGTCGCCAAGTCTGTTGGTGTGAGTTGCAAGGAGGTATGTTTTCATCGGAAACAAGTTACTTTTTTTTATAATTCCTAGTATTGCAAGTAAGCTTTCCTGGCTGGAGCAGACATGCTGCTGGACATCTCTGGGGGTCCACAGATTGGTAGAAATAAGAACTTGAAAGTTCTATTATAAAAATTTTCAGACATAACAATAACAGCGAAAAAATACATTCATACAAATAAACATTAACATACCAACTAACTACATTAACCACTTGCTTACTGGGCACATAAACCCCCTTCGTTCCCTGACGAAATTTCAGCTTCCAGCACTGCGTCGCTTTAACTGACATTTGCGCGGTCGTGCGATGTGGCTCCCAAACAAAATTGACGTCCTTTTTCCCCCACAAATAGAGCTTTATTTTGGTGGTATTTGATCAGCTCTGCGGTTTTTATTTTTTGCGCTATAAACAACAAAAAGAGCGACAATTTAAAATATATATATATATATATTTTACTAGTTGCTATAATAAATATCCCAATTTAAAAAAAAAAATAAAATTTTTTTTTTCACAGTTAAGGCCGTTATGTATTTTGACGTATTTTTGTAAAAAAAAAAAAATCGCAACAAGCGACTGGTTTGCGCAAAAGTTATAGCGCCTACAAAATGGGGAACCAGAATTATGATTTTTTTTTTTTTTTTTTTTACTAGTAATGGTGGTGATCTGTGATTATTATTGCGACTGCGATATTGCGGCGGACATATCGGACACTTTTGACACAAATTTGGGACCATTCACATTTATACAGCGATCAGTGCTATAAAAATGCACTAATTACTGTATAAATGTGACTGGCAGGGAAGGGGTTAACACTAGGGGGTGAGGAAGGGGTTAAATGTGTATCCTAGGTGTGTTCTAACTGTGTGGGGGGAGGGGGGTGACTGGGGGAGGTGACCGATGCTGTGTCCCTATGAACTAGAGACACAGACCGGTCTCCTCTCCTCTGACAGCACGTGGAGCTCTGTGTTTACACACAGAGCTCCACGTCCCTGCTGTCATCTGTTCGTTTTCCCGCCGATCGCATGTACCCAACAGACATCGCGGCCGCCAGGTACAAGCATCGGATCCCCAGCGATGTGGCGGGACAGTGTTTACCCGCCGCGCGCCACTGGAGTAAAAATCACGTCCAAAGACGTCTAGTTGGCGCCTCAGGTCCACGCTGTTGACGTATTCTGTCAATAGCGCGGGTCTGAAGTGGTTAAAGGTCTCAATACATTCCCTTTCATCATCGGTGCAAGTAATATATCCAATAATGACCCCTATGATCCTCAGCTGTATTTTTTCGCTGTTATTGTTATGCCTACAAAAATTTTATAAAAAGAAACATCATAAGTTTTCAGACAAAACAATTGCTGGCCAACAGTGGCCTACAAAACAGTTCGCTGACATTTGATAGGTAAAGTACCTATAATTTTTGTATTTGTGCGCTATAATGTTTTGATCTTTTTGTATGGTCTTATGGCTGCACCATCTCTAAGGGTCCTTTCACACTAGCGGACGAACGGTCCGCTAATTACAAGTCCGTTAACGGACTTGTAATGAACCCCTATGGGAGCGGATCCGTTAGCGGATGATGCATCCGCTAATGTCCGCCAGATCCGCATCCGTTTTTTTCGGACGGAAGAATGTCCTATTTTTCTTCCGTCCGGCCAAATGGATCGGATGCAAACGGACAGACGGTCCGTTTCCATCCAACTCCTCATAAGGGAGAGCGGAGGAGAGACAGGGCGGTCCCTGCACAGTGTGCGGGGACCGCCCTGTCTGCCGACAGCTGAGTGGAGCCCCCCCGCTGAGCTGACGGACACACGGAGCGGACCGAAAAACGGTCCGCTTCGTGTGAAAGGACCCTAATGCATTTTTTAGGGCGTGCCCCTCAAGTATTTGTCAGTGTGTGAATAGACACACAGAGCCACAGGCCGGCATCGTGACTGTTAAGGTGGCCCCACAGCAAGCTGCTTAGTGTGGGGGCTCCAGGGAGGAGCCAGGAGCGCCGGGGTGGGACTAGAGGAGAGGTGGATCCAGGCTGTTCTGTGCAAAACCTTTACATGGAGCATAACAAGTTTGTTTTAGGGGGAAAAAAAGGCTTTATTTTAAATTGCTTTTAGGACCTTGGTGGCTGAAGGGATTTGTTTTCCTAAAGAAAACTTTCACCAAGAGGAATGTAGTGGCTGTCATTGTCTTTCTCTATTTGAAAACACTATTTGCCTGGCTGTCTCTACCTTTAAAATGTTATTGGTCACTGATCCAGACCAAGTATGCAAATCACAAAAGTTAAAATGCATTATTGTTCTAGGTTATTAGAGGTGCATTAACTTTGCAGATTTTGCCTGGCTGGCTGAACAAGTAGCTGGCTGAACAAGTAGCTGGCTGAACACAAATCCAGAAAGTCTGAGCTCCTCCTGATTTGTGTACTTGGTTCTGCCTTTGTAATTTAAAGTACTGATGCTCTTAACTCTGCCCAACTAAAACTGGTATTTGTAATAGGCGAGTCTATTTGCCTTACCCATCTCCTGATTTCTTATGGAAAAACGAATTGGAAAATCTTACATAAAGCTCCTATCACTTTGACTGATGCTACTACAACTGTCTATCTTCTGCGATCCATTATGTAATGTATTGTAGCAGGTGGGCAGACCTGTCATTGCAGCTAAAGAATTCTTAATATCACAGTCTTAAGCTGGGTACACACAGGCTCAAAATTGTCAGAAAATGGTCTGTTCAGCAGGAACATGTGTACAGCTCGTTGTCCAACAGAAGCCGGCCTTGTAACCGGCTTCTGTCGAACAAGTATCGTGTGTTCGGCAATCTGTAAGGTTTTATTTGTTCCTGTTAAGCTGCTGGGTTGAATGAAAGAAAAACTTGCCTTGTGTGCCCAAAATTTGATAGAGAGAAAAATCTGGAGATATTGCTCATCCAGTATCTACCAAAACTGAAATATCAGGCTTCAGTAGACTAATACTTTTAGAGAAATAGTCTTCTCCTTTCCAACTTTTAATCCCCCAACCTCAGTAACCCTGTGCATGCCTACATCTATTAGTTGTCTATTTTTAACTCCTATTTGTGCAGAAACTACACCCAGTTTTTGCTCCATTCCCAATAATTATCATACATTCTATTTTTCCATTAGGAGTTTTCTATTTGGGATTGTGTGAATAATGTGTCATGTGTTATAATGGCCCTTCCAAAATTAGACTTGCAACTAACCGGAGTTGAATAAAAACAAATCATGTGACTCTTAGCTCAGAGTGAAGTTGTGTTTTTTTTATATATAATAATCTCTATCAGGGAAATTAATTCTTTACCTTTTTTGGGGAATTTTTTAGATGTCAGTAAAGCTGTTTGCTACAGAGTTCATCATGTAGAAGGGACATGGCATTTTTGGTGACTTCAGCAGTAATGTTTTTAATTTGCAGGAATTGGAGGCGGTAAGAGATGCTTTGACACCAGCTTTGGCCTGTGCCGCTGCTAAAACTGGAGACATTAATGCACTGGAAGCAATCAGAGATATGGTAAGTGTCTCTAAAAATGTCAGTGTTTTGTTTTTGGTGTAGCCTGGTGGACTAAGTCAGCCTGGCTTCTTATAACTTAGACTCTCCAACAGAAAGAGATAAACCCCCCCCCCCCCCTCGTTCTAGTCTTATAACTTGGCACAGACCTGGGGACTTGGCACACATCTCAGATGTCACATTTTGGAAGGAAAAAATCTCTAGCTCAAATTGTTTCCCCTAGCAACAACACGGACAGCAATAGAAACTCCACAGATTCCAATCTTTACCTACTTGGATTTAAAAAAAATATATATATATTATCTTTTAAAACAATGCATGATTTTAGATCACATACTATGACTAAGGCCTTTAAATTAAATTTGTTTTAATACTGCCTTCCCCATCAGCACATTACTCCGCACTTTATTTGCTATCGGCAGTGAATATGGGAATTAAAGGGGTTGTAAAGGTTTGTGTTTTTTTTTTTTTTGTTTACCTTAATGCATTTTATGCATTAAGGTGAGAAAACACCTGGTAATGACATGCCCCCCCAGTCCCCACGTTTTACTTACCTGAGCCCATTCACCTGCTCTACACGTCCCCCGGCGTTTTCTTCTCCACAGAGTCTCGGCATTGATTGGATAGATTAATGGCAGCACAGCTATTGGCTCCCGCTGCCGTCAATCAAATCCAATGACGTGACTACAAGGGGGCGGCACTGAGACATGCACTCTGTGTCTATGAACGCAGAGTGTATCACACGGGAGCGCGCCCGCAAGGTAACCCCCTCAAAGGAGATATTCTTGAGGGGGTTAGCTATTGCGGGAAGAGCCGCCGTAGGACCCCAGAAGAGGACGATTGGGGCCACTCTGTGCAGTGGAGGCAAGTATGACATGTTTGTTTAAAAAAAAATAATATCTGAACCTTTACAACCCCTTTAAGCAAGTAAAAGTAAGATGAGCACAATAGATTATACACAAGTTCCTAGGCAAAACACTGGATCACTTTAAGGGTAATCTGTGTGGTCTGCACTTTATTTGATGATACTGGTATTTTTTTTTTTTTTTTTTTAAGAATAGACTTTAATACGTTTTAACCACTTGCTGACCACCTAACAGGAATGTATGTCATGATTTTGACACAAAATACCCTCATTAAGCCAGCATCCAGCTGCCATAACCCCGGTATTGTTTTTTCCCTCAGGTGGCTGACTTTTAGATAAAATAATCCCAACGGCGGATTAGCCACAAGATCACTTTTCTAAACAGCGGAATATGTGTGTAAAAACAGTCGCCTGGAATGTATTTTGAGCTGCACAGCACAGTTTACATTCTGCCACTGATCCTTTATGTGGGGATAACTGAACTCCTGCACATGAGCAGAAGTGATGTCATCCCATGCCAGAAAATGAAGACTGCTGCAGCCTGGCACCCAGAAAGAAGTCGGGTAGAGGATGCCAGTGAGGGATGTCAGACTATTAAAGCACAGGTAAGTATCTCTGACTTTTATGCAGAAAGTGAATAAAACGGATTTAGATTTTGAGTAGAACCAGTGGTCTTCAAATAACATTTTGTTAATGTGGTGGTCCCGTCTTTAATTTCTAAAATATTCTGTATGTTTGATCGTCTGTTTTGAACAGGGGGGGAACCTGAGCAGTGAGGACTATGATGGCAGAACGCCATTACACGTTGCCAGCTGTGAAGGTCACTACAGTGTGGTCCAGTATCTGCTTAATAATGGAGCCACTGTATACGCAAAGGACAGATATGGGGACACCCCTCTGATGAATGCTGTAAAATTTAGGTAAGCCTACACATCTTTTAAAAAGTAACCTGCTGTGACCGCGCAGTTACACACTTTAATGAAGCAAGAATGAGGCTAAAAGGTTTTGGTACCAGTAAATACGATTAATCAATAAGTCTTCTCAGAGAGAAATTATGTCAAGTACAAAAAAAAAACTGATCCCCGTTATGTCATCGAGCCTTGTGACTGGAAGTGTCTAAAGAAACTTCGATTTCAGTTGGTCTTCTCGCTTTCTTTTTTGTATGCCATTGACAAAAAACACAGGCAGACATTAAATTCAATCACTTTGTCAAAAAAACATACTGTCATGCTTTGGCATTGTCTGGACTCAGCTGTGCAATGCGGGCCAAGAGCTGGCAGATCACATTGCCACTGATTGCCCGCTCTTGGTCTGCTCAGCGTGGAGAATAGGGACCGTCCTTGCACCCCATGCTCTGCTTCTCCTGCACACGCTCAAACACCAAGCTGGAAAGTTGGTGGGCGTAGCCAATTCTAGCTCTCCGCTGCATGTTGAAATGCAAAGCCAGCCATCAATCAGACAGCCAGGTAAATCCTGACAATATTATTAGGATACCTCCTAAACCTGGCGCGGCTTTCCCCTATCAGCAGGTAATAGCCCGCTATCAACTGACTCTGGTTAACAGAAGTAAACTTCTGTGACTCTAAAGAGAAGCACGGCCAGAAAAGATCAGGCTGTATATATACACAGCGGGTAAAATAAGTATTGAACACTTCATCATTTTTTTTTTTTTTTAGATAAATATATTTTCAAAGGTGTTATTGATATGAAATTTTCATTACGGCGGTAACAACCCATACAATCAATACATACAATAAAAACCAAAAAGTTCAGAAATTAAGTTTTGTGTAATAAAATGGAATGACACAGGAAAAAAGTATTAAACACGCTAACTGAAATTTCTATTGGATTCAAGTCACTTGATTAGAGCCGAAACAATTGATTAATCGATTATGAAAATGGTAATCGATTAATTTCATAATCGATTAATTGGGCAGTAACATAACGGGGTTAAAAAAATAATAATTAGCCCTTTATAGTACAAAGAGTAAATCTTTACTGTAAATATTAGTCACTGTCCCACAGTAAAAAATTAACCCCTTTACAGTAGCGATTATTTGCTCTTTTTTTTCACCCCATTATGTTATTTGCTCTTTTTTTTCACCCCATTATGTTACTAAACATCTCAGGCCTGGGTCACACCTCTGTGCTTTTTGCAGAAACACACTACAGTTCATTTACTTGGTTTCACATCCATGATTTGCTCAGCCTCGGCGTATTTGGAAAGGGCAAGGACTTTTTTTTTTATTTTTTTACGCAAAACGGTGCTATTTTGTTTTTTTGGTTCAATATACTTCAATGGAAAAGCTTCAAATTGCAGCAAAATTACCTTTGTTTTTGTCTTTTTAAGGTTTCATCGAAACAACAATCGGCCAACTGATCGATTATGAAAATAACCGTTAGTTGCATCCCTACACTTGATTGGTTTGGCTGTTCTAGCAGCTTTATTTTCTTTCTTAGAAAACCAATTGAGAGCTTCCTTGGCTTTGTGTTTGGGATCACAGACTTGTTTAAATGTTGTGCAGCAAACTTTAAGCGAGCTTCAGCATGCTTTTTTTTTTTCAGCAGTGGAGTCTTTGCATAGTTAACGTGCATACAGACCATGGCAGTTGGGTGCATTTCTTATAGTTTGCTTTTTAACATTTGTACCTGCTAATTCCAAGTCTTTCTGAAGCTCTCCACGAGTGGTACTTAGTTCTTGGACAACACTTCTGATAATTTTTTTCACTCCTCCCTCAGAAAGGTGAGGAGCACCTGGTCATGGGCGGTTTATAGTGAAATTATTATGTTCTTTATAGTTTTGGATTATGGCCCCAACCGTGCTCACTGGAACATTTAGTAGTTTAGATATCCTTCTGTAACCAATGCCAACAGTATATTTTGCAACAATATGGTTGTAAAGGTCTTGAGAGCGCTCTTTGCGTTTTACCCACCATGGGTTGTTTCTTGCGTGACATGTTGTCACCTTTTTTTAGGTCATGAGTTGAGACTGAACCAGCTGATATTAATTTGCACTGACAAGGGGCAGGATTGCTTTCTAATTACTGATAGTTTTCAGCTGGTATCTTGGCTTTCCATGCCCTTTTGCACCTCCTTTTCTTCATGCATTCAATACTTTTTCCCTGTGTCATTCCATTTTTTCTTTTATTTATATTTTTTTACACATAACTTAATTTTTGAACATATTTGTCAGTATAAATGGATTGCACAAGTTGTTACCGAAGTGGTAAACATTTCATGTCAATGGCACCTTTAGAAATATATTTACCTAGAAAAATGCTGGTGTGTTCAATACTTTAATTTTTATTTATTTTTTTATTTTACATTTTCTCTTGTTGGGTATCCACAGTTGGACACTTCTGCGCAACTTGGACAGCACTGCAGGCCAAAGTTGCACTACATTTTTTAAGCTCTTATCATAGCAGACATTTTAATGCATGCCATGTTTTACCTTTTGTAAAGTAGTAAATAGATTACAAAAAAATAGCAGTCCCACCCAAACACCCTAAGGGCGAATCGCTGCTGCTGCTGGAAAAGTTTTGATGAATATATTTCTTTACTTCACCTTCACTTTTATAGTGGGGGTGAACTTGGCACTGGCAACTGAAAGGTTAATCTTGAACATCTAATGTGAGAAAATGGGACTCATTGTGCCTCGCCCAGCCACTGCCTCAGGTCCTTCTCAAAGATTTCCTCATGTAGACTTTCCAGTGCCACTCCTGTTGTGATGCAGGTTTTCGTTCTTAGCTACTGTCATTGCATATCCCAGAGTGAGGTGTTGTGACAAGATGGGAGCTTTTTCTCTGCTCCTGCAGAGGCTTGTTGTGTTACATAATGTAGCTTTTTCACAGATCCCTACAAGAGTGCCTGAGGTTGCTTGAAGTGCTGCTTTAAAGATGGTTTTGCTCAGGACTGACCGTAAAAACAAGTGTTTAAAAAAAAGTGCACCAGATAAGAAAATATTTGGTATGTTCCAAAATTAAAATTATGCAACGTCCCAATGACCCCTAGTTATGAAAAGGTTAAATGGCCAATAGGGAGGAGGAGCAGGACCATACCCATCTTGTATGTAAAAATATAGGTTAGCACAGTGTTTTTCAACTCCAGTCCTCAAGGCGTATATATGGGCATATCTGTTTTGCAGTGGTTATTGCGCTGCTTTCAAATTAATCCGCAGGTGCAGCGCAGTGCACCTGAAGGTTACCTGCACTGAGCTATAGACTTCTGTTACCTGTGGGTTTGGTGCGCTTTCAGAAATTGCACCACATCTGCAGGATATAATAGATGTATATGGCAAAGTGCAGCAAATCTGCAGAAAAGCCACAGGTGCATGAAGTGCATCAGTGTGAAAGCAGCCTTAGGACCCAATCGGACTCTCCATTCACCTCCTATGTCCATTTACACTGGCTTACCTTCAATCCGATCCGAAAATAAAAAGGAAGAACCATCCCATGCCGTCTGGGCGGATTGAATTGGAGGGCCCATAGAGTAGTGTGGGCTGTGTGTACGTATATGCAGCATGGACACAGACCTGTCACCTGCCTATTCCACTCATTTTGGCCAGCAACCAGTTACCAAGTCGCCTCAGTGGCCCTTGCTCTTCAAAAGGTTGGGCACCCCTGTCTAATACTATACGATTAAGATTAAAAAAAGTTTTGACTTGATTGTAAATGCCATATTATGGAGTACAGGACATGGGCCACCCTCCCTTCTATTCCTGAGTAAGGCCCCTTTCACATATGCGGACCGTATGTCTGCATTTTCATCCATCCGTTGCGGATGAAAACGGGACATACATTGGTCCCTATGTCATTGCGGGTGTCAGCGGATGACCATCCGCTGACACCCATAATCATCCGCCATAATCATATTTTTCTTCCGTCTGGCGGATCGGATCGGATGAACATGGACATAGGGTCCGTGTTCATCCGATTCCCCATAGGGGAGAGCGGAGGAAAGACAGGGCGGTCCCTGCACAGTGTGCGGGGACCGCCCTGTCAGCCGACGGCTCAGCAGGGATTTCACGGAGGATCCCCACTGAGCAAAAGAGGACACACAGGTGGATCATTACGATCCGCCCCGTGTGAAAGGGCTCTTACTCTGCATTGCTTGCTACAAAATTGAGGAACTAGAGTGGGGTGTGGTTATAGGGAGAACCCAGGATCTACAAATATTTAATGTGTCCTAGACTGGGCTCTAAGATATGGAACTTGCAAGTAAAAATTCACTTTTTTTTATTTATTTTCTTCTTCAACGGACTAGTAAGCTGAAGTATATCGCATTTCTCTTCTTGGATTCAGATAAACATTTTAAAGAGAAATATGGGAATAGTAAAAAAAAAACTAAAAAAAATTAAAATCATTCTCACCTAAATTGCTGCAGCTGTTATCCCAGCTGCAGCTATCCCCTGCCAGTTCTACCCAATAAATGATCAAACATCGCTGACCGCCCAGTTCTCCCCTCCGCTCTGAGCAGAGAGAGGTGACTGTTGGCTCTCTGATCCAGTGCTCACTGGATGGGGTACAAGTGGCTTGCATGTGGGGAGGCAGCCAGTCCAGGCATCTGGGTGGATCACGACTGTAAAGTCTGGATCTTTACAGAGCCTGGACCAGCTGAGCGATGTCTAAAGTCAGCTGTAAGCTGAAAATGGGTTAGAGTAGTGCAACACTAACTACACTCCTTTGATCCCTTAGAAGTAGTATAGCCAAAATAGCTTTTGGCTATTCTTCTCCCTTTTATTGCAAATAACATAATTTGGTAATGCAGGCATGTGACACATCAGATGCTTCTGATAAACGGTGTATTTGCCCCAAGGTGGTAGATATTTTTGATTGAAGAGCCAAAGGAACGGCAGAGTCTCTTTTGGCAAAATAACTTTTTCTGACTCCTAGTGGCTTTTGGTTTTTGTGTATATTGCACAGCAGTGTACTGTACATCCCAGCTCTATTCTCCGCATGCGGAGAATAGACCCAGATTCCAGAGACAAAGTCCTGCCCCATTGCATGAAAATTACAGCCTCAGTGGTCACCCAAAGGTTGAAGAAGATTACTGTGAGACCTGGAAAAACTGTCAGCAGAGACAAAAGGAGGACACATCGGTGACAGGATCATTGTTGGGGGTGGCACGGGTGGAGTTAAGCGTGTGCCATATTTTGCAAGTATGTTGTGCAGATTATGGCAAAAGTTTACCCCCACCAAATTACTTCTGCTTTAATGATGGGTCCACATTAATGTATTCTCTGTTTGTTTATTATGGCAGATTAAAGCATCAAGCCCATTACATGCTACCACATGCTCAGACCCATATATGTATACCATTAACTGTGGGATCCAGAAATATTTTATCATCTAATTGCATATGCTGGTAATGACAGTTTACTGCCGAGGTTCCATATGCAAAACAGGATAGAGCAGCATTTCCCACTGCACATAGTACTTATTTAAACAATTATACAGCACAGTTAAGTTGAATATCAATTGTGCAATGCAGGTATATAATCTTCGACTTATAGCAGCCTTTCACTGAAAACAAAAAGTTATATATTGCAGCTTACCAATCGTTAGATGTGGTGGCTGCTTTGGTTTTAGGGCTTTTTTTGGCTTTCTTTTTTCCTCTATTTTTACCTGGTATTCTGACCAGTAGCACACCTCCTGTATTAGAGTGCCCCCTGTTTGAATTAAAGAGCACATGTGCACCTTTGAACAGCTGCATTGCCAGTCTGCTGGAAGCTGAGTGCTGGATGTACTAACAGATTTAGATAAATTAAAGCCAAATTCCAGCTCACACTTTATAGGCAGTTACAGCAAAAAAAAATTTTTCCTTTTGAGATATTTTACATAAAAGCTGATTATTGTAAGCACCCCTAATTACAGTTAATTAAATTTTAGATGCGACTGTATTAACCACTTGACAACTGCCCCATTGTAAAAAGACGTCCTGTTTTTAAAGATGGATATCACCCGTTATCGGTGGTGGGAGAGGGCCCTCCGCCGCTTACCAGAGCCGTCGGTAGCGGCGGAGGCGATCGGGTCCTCTTGCTGTGGGGATGTGAGTGAGGGCAACATCGTCCCCATAGCTCTGCTGGGCGGAAGTGACGTCAAAACATCAGTCCCGCCCAGCGTCTTAACCCCTTAACGCCCGCCGCACGCCTATGTACGTCCACAGAATGGCACGTACAGGCAGATGGGCCTGCCTTCTAGCGGGTCGGGGGTCTGATCGGAACCCCCTCCGCTGCGTGCGGCTTACCTTCCTCTGCCTGTAAAATGTAAACATAGGCAGAGGAAGTGATGCAGCTCTCATCTCAGCGGTATTTTCAAACCGCCGAGATGAGAGAAGAGTCACAGTAAGTCTGCACGATCACCCCCACCCCCCTGTTACAGTGTCACTGAATGCAGTGATCATATATGTACTGATCACTGCATTTAGTGTCAGTGTGACAGTTACTGTGACAGGCAGTTAGTGTTAGGTCCAGGGTAGCCTTGTACCCCCCCTAATAAAGTTTTAACTCGTTGATCACCGCCCTAGTTAACCCTTTCACTCCCTATTGCCAGTGTCACTAAGCGATCATTTACAGAGGAGTATTAGTGTCACTGTTGCCGCTAGGTAGCTAATTTTTTTTATTGCGATTTTTTTTTTTTTTTTTTTTTTACTAAAGACATGTGGCTGAATACATTTTGGCCTAAATGTTTGACTAAAATTTTGTTTATTCAATTTTTCTTATAACAAAAAGTAAAAAATATTGATATTTTTTTTCAAAAATGTCGCTCTATTTTTGTTTATAGCGCAAAAAATAAAAATCGCAGAGGCGATCAAATACCATCAAAAGAAAGCTCTATTTGTGGGAAGAAAAGGACGCAAATTTTGTTTGGGAGCCACGTCGCACGACTGCGCAATTGCCTGTCAAAGCGACGCAGTGCCGAATTGTAAAAACGCCTCAGGGCATTTAGCAGCATATTGGTCCGGGGCTTAAAGTGGACGTAAACCCAAAAAAAAATTATTATTTTTTTATGTCACAATGTAGAGTATAAGATTTCCTATCATCTGTGCCCAGTCTTGCCACACATAGTTAATCCAGCGCTGAGTAATCCTCTTTTAAAGTTCAGTGCAAATTAACAGAATTCCAGATAAAAACTTGCCAAATTATAAAGTCTGTTTCTCTGTTATTGCTTTTAGTGACAGGTTATTTACAAATCTAGCTTGGACATGTTTATCATAACAAGAGGTGATCCAAAGTTCATTGTATATTACTAGGATCTGTTATGATGTTATATCACCTCATATTATGATAAACAAAACATAACATATGATAAACATGTCCTAGCTAGATATGTAAATAACCTCTCACTCAAAACAAGAGAGAAAACTGACTTTTTATCTAGGCAGGGTTTTATCTGGAAGGCTGTTCATTTTCACTGAACATAAGAGGATTGCTCAGAGCTGGATTAACTCTATGTGGCAAGACTTGGCACAGATGATAGGAAATATTATACTCTACATTGTGACATGTAAGCCTGAATATGAGATGTGAGGTCTTTTTGACCCCAGATCTCATATTTAAGAGGACCTGTCGTGCTTTTTCCTATTACAAGGGATGTTTACATTCCTTGTTATATGAATAAAAGTCATCAATTTTTTTTTTTTTATTTCAGTGTAAAAAAAATTATAAACTAAAAATAAATAAGAAAACACTTTTTTTTTTTTTTAAAGCGCCCTTCCCGACGAGCTCGCGCACAGAAGCGAACGCATAGGCGAGTAGCGCCCGCATTTGAAAACTGGGTTCAAACCACACAAATGAGGTATCGCCGCGATCGTTAGAGCGAGAACACTAATTCTAGCCCTAGACCTCCTCTGTAACTCAAAAAATGCAACCTGTAGAATTTTTTAAACGTCGCCTATCGAGATTTGTAAGGGTAAAAGTTTGATGCCACGAGCGGGCACAATTTTTAAGCGTAACATGTTGGGTATCATTTTACTCGGCGTAACATTATCTTAATTCAAAAAAGTGATGATTTTTTTTTTCAAAAAAGGTGCGCTTGTAAGACTACTGCACAAATACGGTGTGACAAAAAGTATTGCAATGACTAACTCTAGGGTGTTAGAAAAAAAAATGTTTGGGGGTTTTAAGGGATTTTCTCTCAAAAAAAAGTTTGTCTCGTAAACACCGAATCTGAAAAACAAGCCCGGCGGTAAAGTGGTTAAGCACAGAAATATACGAGGTGTCTCTAAAAAGTTCTGTCAATGGTCTTGTTTGTCAATAGCAACATGGGCCAGGTGTGTGCGCATGCACATGACTATCCAGAAGCATGTCGGGGTGCTCCACCTTGCGTGGAGTACATGTGAATGTCAAGGTAAACCAGGTGTGGGCAGTCAAACGTAGTCCGTGTGAGGTGAGGCCACAGTGCAATGGAGAAATGAGTGAGCATCAAGTTCTGCTACAAATTGGGGAAACAGAAATGCATGAAATGTTGGTGCAAGTGTACGGGACAGAAGCTGTGAGCAAAAAAATGTGTTTATGGCTGGTTCAAACACTTATGCGCCAGGAAGGAAATGACGGAGGACGAGCCACGTTCCGGTTGACCAGCAGAACCCCAGACATGATCAAGGGAGAGGTGCCAATCTCATTGTAGTATTTGTCGCAAACTCTACGATTGATGGTGGAGGAATTGGGCATTAGAAAGAACGCAGTACGCACCATTGTCTGCTCAGATACAGTGGTTGACCGCGATATTGTGTCAATCTCGCTCCCTTTCTCGGCGAGATTGAGCACTTGCGAGCCCCATCGCGGGAGCCAGCGCCGAGCTGGCTTGCCGCGATGGAGACAAAGTCGTCATAGAAGCGACAGGGATCCGACGCGGATTCCCGCCAATTCTACACGTGGGCGGAGTTTGTTATGAATCCTGAGAAGGAAGTCCCCGCCGGATTTTAAATAAAAATCCGGCATGGGTTCCCCCCTCAGGAGCATAACGGGCCCTTAGGTCTGGTATGGGTTGTAAGGAGACCCCCCCTACGCCGAAAAAACGGCGTGGGGGTCCCCCCACAATCCATACCAGACCCGTATCCAAAGCACGCCGGCCGGCCAGTCAGGAGGGAGTGGGGGGCGAGCGAGCGCCCCCCCCCCCCCCCCTCCTGAGCCGTACCGGGCAGCATGCCCTCACCATGGGGGGGGTCAGGTGCTCTGGGGCAGGGGGCGCACTGCGGCCCCCCCACCCCAGAGCACCCTGTCCCCTGTCCCCATGTTGATGAGGACAGGGCCCCTTCCCGACAACCCTGGTTGTCGGGGTATGCGGGCGGGAGGCTTATCGGAATCTGGAAGCCCCCTTTAATAAGGGGGCCCCCAGATACCGGCCCCCCACCCTAAGTGAATGAGTATGGGGTACATTGTACCTTTACCCATTCACCTGCAAGAAAAGTGTAAACACAAATAAACCACACAGTGTATTGAAATATTTTATTAGTTGGCCGCCGGGGGGGGTGTGTATGATCGCTTTTATAAAAGCGCCCCCCTCCGGCGGGCTTCTGCGGGGGGGTGGGTGCCGCTGTTCTTCGCCGCCGTCTGGTTCTCTTCCGCCGCCGGGGGGGGGGCGCTTTGATAAAAGCGCCCACCACCCGGCGGGCTTCCTTTGACATCTTCGGCGGCGGGGGGGGGTCTTCTCCCACTCTCCGGGGTCTTCTCCGGCTCTCCGGGGGTCTTCTTCTTCTTCAGGACTCGCCGCCGCTATCTTCGTGTGTTAGCTCAATTGCTGGCGGCGGCGAGTCCCCTCTTTTGTGACGTCTTCTTCTCTTCTCCAGATGTTGACGCGACGCTTCCTTCCGCTGTTATGGCTGGCGCGCGGCTCGCAGCGAGTTTTATAGGTCTGTCTTGTGACGTCGCAGTCCCATCATGCTCCGGTAGGTAGCATGTGGTACCTACCGGAGCATGATGGGACTGCGACGTCACAAGACAGACCTATATAACTCGCTGCGAGCCGCGCGCCAGCCATAACAGCGGAAGGAAGCGTCGCGTCAACATCTGGAGAAGAGAAGAAGAAGACGTCACAGAAGAGGGGACTCGCCGCCGCCAGTAATTGAGCTAACACACGAAGATAGCGGCGGCGAGTCCTGAAGAAGAAGACCCCCGGAGAGCCGGAGAAGACCCCCAGAGAGCGGGAGAAGACCCCCCCGCCGCCGAAGATGTCGAAGGAAGCCCGCCGGGTGGTTATCAAAGCGCCCCCCCCCCTGGCGGCGGAAGAGAACCAGACGGCGGCGAAGAACAGCGGCACCCACCCCCCCCGCAGAAGCCCGCCGGAGGGGTGCGCTTTTATAAAAGCGATCATACACACCCCCCCCCCGGCGGCCAACTAATAAAATATTTCAATACACTGTGTGGTTTATTTGTGTTTACACTTTTCTTGCAGGTGAATGGGTAGGGTACAATGTACCCCATACTCATTCACTTAGGGTGGGGGGCTGGTATCTGGGGGCCCCCTTATTAAAGGGGGCTTCCAGATTCCGATAAGCCTACCGCCCGCATACCCCGACAACCAGGGTTGTCGGGAAGGGGCCCTGTCCTCATCAACATGGGGACAGGGTGCTCTGGGGTGGGGGGCCGCAGTGCGCCCCCTGCCCCAGAGCACCTGACCCCCCTCATGTTGATGGCATGCTGCCCAGTACGACTCAGGAGGGGGGGGGCGTTCGCTCGCCCCCCCCACTCCCTCCTGACCGGCCGGCGTGCTTTGGATACGGGTCTGGTATGGATTGTGGGGGGACCCCCACGCAGTTTTTCCGGCGTAGGGGGGGGTCTCCTTACAACCCATACCAGACCTAAGGGCCCGTTATGCTCCTGAGGGGGGAACCCATGCCGGATTTTTATTTAAAATCCGGCGGGGACTTCCTTCTCAGGATTCATAACAAACTCCGCCCACGTGTAGAATTGGCGGGAATCCGCGTCGGATCCCCGTCGCTTCTATGACGCACTCGCTGGAATGTGCTTTTACTATTCCAGCGAGTGCGAGATGTCGGCAGCCTGTCGCCGAGAATCAGCGCGATGCTGTCGTGCTATAAACACATTCTCGGCGGCAGGCACTGTATGAATAAGCGAAAGATCTGTTCCCGGTTTGTGCCGCACAAGCTGACAGATGAACAGAACAGGAGAGCACTTCTCCTAGGGGGTTATCTGAAGCGGGAAGGAGCCGCGAGAGATGCCGAGGGACCCCAGAACAGGTGAATTGGGGCCACTCTGTGCAAAACGAGCTGCACAGTGGAGCGTGACCTCTTATTTCTTAATCACTTTAAGGATAAAATCGGTGTCGGTGACTAAGCCGAAAATGTTATTACAATGGTATCTTAATTTATATATATCTCATATACACACAACGTACATTCCCTTAAAAGGTGCTAAAACTAATTTGTCATTCTCAGTTTACGAAATAAGTCTACTGGTGTGCATTGTACATTAACAGAATATACTTTATTCTTTATCTTTAGGCAGCTAGAAGTGATAAAACTTCTGCGGCAGACAGGGGCCCATCTTTCCTGGGAGGAATTGGAGCACAGTGGTACAGAACTCTGTAGGTAAGAAAACTCTTCAGACTTTGTAGTTCTTGCTGCAAATTTTGGGCATTTTCTTGAGATCGTGTCACTAGCAAATTTTCACTTTACCAGTGACACGATTGCTAGAAAATGCATGCGCCTTATTTCAACAAATACTTTGTGTCGCTTCTTCGCTACCAAGACACTTCTAAACCTGACTGTCTGGCGAGAAAGTGTTGCCTCGCTTCTTCAGCTGGTAAGGTAGCAGCACATACAAGAGGTTGTTTGTTTTTACTCCTTGCTGTGTCCTCTAAATCAGTTCAGCTGCTGACAGCCTCTTGCTAGCAAAATGGTCACCAGTGTGACATAGCCTCTAGGCCAGCTACAAATCGCCAGATGCCCATTTAAAGCGGGGGTTCACCCTAAAACATTTATATACCGTTAGATCCAGCATCATAGGTGTGCGCAGCCTATTGCATTAGGTTGTGCACCCCAAAGCCCAAACACACACTACCTATTGCTCACGGTGTTGATATAGAAAGGAAAGGGGCTGGTAAATTACATATTTAATGGCCCCTTCCCCACTCCTAAAACATCCCAGTAGCAACAGCAGATAGGAGAGGAGGGAAGCTGCAGGGGGAAAGATGGAAGCCAGGGCAGTAGGGGGAATCTGTGCTGCACAGGGTGATTAGGGTGTGCCTGGGCACACCTGGCACACCCTGTGTGCACGCCTATGTCCAGCATACTGCTAACATCGACAGTATGCTGTTTTTTTTTTTTTTGCTGCTGTACTTACCGTTTTACAGCTATTTTCACCTGGCTTCCGGGTTCTTGATTCCCCCGGGGGGTAGGCGTTCCTAAGACAAGGCGTACATGATTGATGTGCGGGAAGGCACGTCACGCCTTTTAAAAATACACAACGTGGGACTCGGCTTTTTACGGCGCCTGCGCAGTCGACTCTACACGGCAGGCGCAGGCGCCGTAAATTGCAGAGTCGTCTATTTTCGGAAGGCGTGACGCGCCTTCTCGCACGTCAATAATGTACGCCTTGTCTTAGCAATGCCTATTCCCCGCAGGAATCCCCGCTCGGAGCCGGATGAGAATGATAACACGGTTAGTGCAGGAAAAAAAAAAACAGCATACTGCAGATGTCAGCAGTATGCTGGATCTAATGGCATATAGTTGTTTTTCAGGGTGAACCTCCGCTTTAACATAAACCTGAATAGGGAGGAAATAAACAATCATATTTGCCTTGATTATCTTGCCCCTGTGCTGCCTGGTGCCCCCCCCCCCCTTCTGTCTGTGATACAGAGCATGCGCCAGATGAAGAGTAATATGCTCATGTACTTCATCTTGTGCATGAGCAATACGACGCAACGCGTATGGAAGAGAATCACGTGACGCCACCTGCGGCCATCATTGAGTCACGTGGGATTCGATTTGAATGCACACACACCAGGTACTGTTAGTGTCATGTTTGTAAGTTTTATTCTATATTTTAAATAAACATAAACCTAAAATAGTCTTTGCAGAGAGCACTATATATTCTCTTTATTGCATGGACTCTTTGAAACCGGTGCTCCTGTCCGTTACACTCAGGTTACAGATTAAGGGACCCATCCTAGTCTGCTTAGCCAAGTGATCATTCCTAATTATTGGAAAGCAAATCAAATGACACTGCATCATGTATTCTTATGGGAAAAGCACTTGTGACCCTTCTGTTCAGGGGTCCACTCATTGAGCTGAGCTGCTAGCATATTCTGTGGTAGAGGCTCTGCATGGATACACATATATGAATATATATATATATATATAAAAGCACTTCTGGACACCCTTTTGGGCACTTTTGTGTTCTGCTCTATATGAACTTTCTAACTTTATTTATTGTATGGTCTATTATGTTTAATTTATAGCGCTGCACTATTTTTGAAATTAAAATAAAGATTCTATGGATTTTATTCAAAGTTGTATCATGTTGCCACCCCTTTATCCCTTTTCTTTTTTTTTTTTTTTTTTTACATCATTGGATGGTTAATGCAGCGGTGGTCCTGCCACAGGAAACTTGCTTTATCCAACAATCTGCATTCACAACTTTTAGGTTGCAGCATCACATCTATTCAATCTCAAGAATGGTGGGCATGTATCATACGTTTTTGACATTGGTAAATCTCTATCGTTTACGTTATCTCTCCCACCTCAGAGTGCGCATGAAAAGGTGCATCTAATGTGCATTCAAAACTTCCAACCGCAGAACAGTCTGTATTGCCGTATAGTATCTGGGTAAATTTAAAAGCTTTCATCATCTGTCATTTTCCTGCACAGGCAGAAATCTAAATGGCTGCCTATTGGGACAAAGCAGACTGTTCTTCTTTCAACTTTTGTAGTCTGACAGTGGGACTGCTGAAAAAAGGTTTCAAGCTTGTCCTTTAAACCCCTAGGCACTGACCGTATGCAGATATGCTGCCTCTCGGTGGCCGGCACAGAGTGGGCTGCATATTTGCATGCATTAGTGTCAATAAAGCTGTGCAGAGAGGGAGCTTCTGGCGCAGTGACAGAAGTTCTCTGATCATGTGACAGACAATAACTGCAGTCACAAGCCCCGACCCCTGGAATGCCAAACCCCTTAAAGAGTCAATGGGAGCCGATGCCAAGGGGTTAACCGAAGTAGAGTAAACAATTAACTTCTGTCAAGCAGGTACAGCCACAGGCTGATCAAAATTCGGACGTTCTCTGCTGAACATGTAGGATTTCGGTCTCTTTGACCAGCTAAACGTTTTACCTTTACCTTGCAAGAGGTGAGGCAGCAGCTATGAGCAAATGCTGCATATTTGCTTTAAACTTTATAAAATCAGCCAGCCTTTTGTTAGGTTACATGGACTATTTTGGGAAGAAAACGATGTCCAGAGCAAAGGCAACTCTCACATCTGCTTTTCCATTAACACGCTAAGATTTGTCATCAAAATTCTATAAAACAGACCAGCTGTGAGAAGAGTGTGCAGTGCATTCCAGGCCGGGTCACTTCAGGAAGTGCTCATAATATTCACATATTTTAGGCTTGAAAATGTGCAGAGAATGCAGCAACAATCTAAAATACCAGAGTATGTAGGGAGAGGCTGACACATGCCATTCGTTCCCACAGAGCAGCAGAACTGTCTCTTCTCTGCCCCACCTTTCATCTGCTCAGCCAGTGGAACTGGTTTTCTGGCTGCTGGATATTTCCCAGATGGGGGAATGAAGGGGTGCAGAGTCCAGGCTGATAAAGGAAGTCTATACTACAGTAATATAAAAGTGATAGTTACAATACCCCCCCCCCCCCCCCCCCCCAGCTTTCTTTCCATTAAAGTGTGTGTTTTTCTTAAAGTGACCTGGTCACTGAGCTGGTTACCTAAGTATACCCAAAGCACCGTCCCAGCAGCCTGGGTCTTCAGAAGCTGCCACTTTGCTACTTAGGAACCACAGTGTGTGTGGCAGGGGGAGCAGATTTTCTCACACACAAAAAGCGTTGAATCCCTGCCGAGACCAGGGAGCAGAAGTATTTAACGTCATTGACCAACAGAAAGGCACGTGTACATGTGATCCTATTGTAACAGGGTCACTCGCATTAACCACTTACCACCCAGGCCAATTTTGGCACTTCTCTCCTTACTATGTAAAACTCATATGAATCGATATGTTTTTTTTTTTTTTTAAGCTGAGACCCTAGGGAATAAAATAGTGGTCATTGCACAGTATTTGTGTGTGTGTGTGTGTGTGTGGGGGGGGGGGGGGGGGTGGTAACTGTTTCATCCATTAAAAAAACAAGAACATTAAAGTTGTGCCTTTTTATTTTTTTGCATAATGTAAAAGATGACGTTACGCCAAGTGGATACCTAGGGTATCGTGCGCGAATACCGTGTAATATAAAAAGTTGCAAAGACCACCATTTTATTCCCTAGGGTGTCTGCTAAACTAAATATTTAGAATGTTTGGGGGTTCTGAGGAATTTTCTAGCAAACAAAAATGTTTTTTTTCCATGCAAGATAGACTTGTCAGAAGTAGCCTGGGTGGCAAGTGGTTCATTACCTTAAGTCGGTAATATACAAATTATTATTATATATTGTTTTTAAGGTACCGTAATTATCGGCGTATATCACGCACCCTAACTTTAGGTAAGTTTCAGGGGAGAAAAAAAACGTTCTACAGCCCCCTGCGTATAACACGCAGGCACAGTTTATCCTCTATTTTCAGGGTAAAAAAGTGAGTGTTATAAGCCGATAAATACAGTAATTCCTATATTTTCAAAAACTGTACTCAAGCAGGCGGCTTAATGGACAAATTGCTCAAATGAGAAGAGTGCCCCCACTGTACCATTTGTGTTCTTGTTCCAATGATGCTTTACCATTGGTCCAAGGCTCCAAGCTGCCTATTGAGCTCAGTGCCTGCAATACAAAGCGAGAGGCACTGTGAACTCATCCTCTCTGCTGCAAACAGTGTGCTAGCTTGTATTTAAATTGGCCGCTCTGTATGTAGCTTCTGACAGACTGCACAAGAAGCCCTGTATCTCTGGATGCAGGTCGCCGAGCTACGACCTTCGAAACAGTTTTTTTTTTTTTGCCTCCCCTGACTGCATGTCCCTGGTAAACTCGGCCCTTGCATGGGCATACTTTATAGTAGGCACTGTATGAGGCCATTAACTTATATACTGCACAAGTGGCCTGGAACATGTGTGCAGACTTTGTCTGCAATACATCAGATCAGTAAAGTCAAATACAGCCAGGCAGCCGCAATACTCCTCTGACAAGAGTAATTTTAACCACTTAAGCCCGGACCAATATGCTGCTAAATGCCCAAAGGCGTTTTTACAATTCGGCACTGCGTTGCTTTAACAGACAATTGCGCGGTTGTGCGACGTGGCTCCCAAACAAAATTGGCGTTCTTTTTTCCCCACAAATAGAGCTTTCTTTTGGTGGTATTTGATCACCTCTGCGGTTTTTATTTTTTGCGCTATAAACAAAAATAGCGACAATTTTGAAAAAAATTCAATATTTTTTACTTTTTGCTATAATAAATATCCCCCAAAAACATATACATTTTTTTTCCTCAGTTTAGGCCGAGCGTTTATTGATTGGTTTGTGCAAACTTTATAGCGTTTACAAAATAGGGGATAGTTTGATTGCATTTTTTTTTTTTTTTTTTACTACTAATGGCGCCGATCAGCGATTTTTTTCGTGACTGCGACATTATGGCGACATTATGGCGTTCTTCAGCTCCAGGGAGCGATCGCGAGGGGGCGGCTAGAAACGAATAGCCACATGCCTTCGTCCCGGATTGCTCCCCGCGGATTTCCGACCGCCCCATGTAGCGGGGGGGTCCCGATCGGACCCCCGACCCGCGCAAAGGCAGGGACGTATATTTACGCCCATCTGCCTATACGTGCCATTTTGTGGACGTATATATGTACATGCTGTGGGCGTTAAGGGGTTAAAGACAAAAAAAAACAGTTTTGGATATTTGATTTGTAAAAATAAACCACCTCTACTGACTTATGGTTCTGCAATTTTAGCAGATGCTGTCGCAGCTATACCCATCAGACAGATAAGGCTGCAGGTCCCCTACAGCTGAGGTTGAACTCTGGGGAATATGCAGCCTTTTCTCTTTGGCGCTCTGCATAGCAGTTGCAGCTGTGACGTTATCATGCACAATAAGGAACCATCAGCCCTGCATTGTAAGTGGGAATGTGGAGGGCCAGGCCACAGTATAGAACATTGGATAGAAGAGGTGCATGCCAGCAGGCTGGGCAAGTCCTTCTCCCTGGTACCCTATTTTAGGCTACATTTGGATAGGCAATATGCATGACAGCGGCAGAAAGTTGCAGGTTTTTGCAGTTGTTTTAGCCACCAATGAGCAGCTAGCTGTGGCCACGAGCCCCATAGACTTTACACAGGATAAAGGTGGCCATAGCTATCCATGGCTGTCCACCCAGACAACCTGCGGTAATCACTGACTGGTTGGATAGCACAGCCACTGCTGCCAACCTGTCATTGAGGTGTAGGACTCGGTGACTGCTCACGTGGCTAAAACAGCTGTTGGAATCCTCAAATTCCTGCCACTTTCATTCGCTTTGGTACTAGCCACCCATGTAAATGTAGTCTAGCCTTTGCAAAACAGGGGAACCCCACTGCAAGGTTAGTTCTTTCAGCTCCCTGAGAATTGGCTGTTCATAAAGGTTCAATTTTTTTTTTAAATAACAAATAGCCGAAACGGCTCTGTGACGTGGTTTTGCACAAAGCAGCCCTGATCCTTTCCTTCTCTGGTTCCCCATAAGCGTTCCTGGCCCCTTCCTTCTGATGTGCCCCATGCCAAGATGCTTGCTGTGGGAGCACTTGTGCTGCCAATGGCTCTCACTACTGTGTGTCAACCAATGAAGAGGGAAAGACCCCAGGAGAGCTGCTGCTCTTATGCATGGCGCTGGCTAGGACTCAGGTAAGTATTAGACCCCTCTCACACTGGGGCGGTTTGCAGGCACTATTGCGCTAAAAATAGTGCCTGCAACCTGACCTGAAACAGCAGCTGCTGTTTCTCTCGTGGGCTTTCACACTGGAACGGTGCGTTAGCAGGACCGCTCCAAAAGTCCTGCTAGCCGCATCTTTGAAGCGGTGTGTTTACTGCTCCTCCACCTCTCCTTCCCATTGGAAGCAATAGGAAACAGTAATTCCTCTCTGCAGAAGCGCATTGCGGGCGGTATTGACCCTTTTTTGACCCCTAGTGGGGGGTAAAACCGCACAGTTGGCAGCAGAATAATGCTGCAATTCCCACAGTAAAGTGGCGCTAAAAATACTGGAGCTTTACCGCCACTGCTCCTCCTGCCCCAGTTTGAAAGGGGGCTGAGGGCAGCTGCTGCACACGGGAGGTTTTTCAACTTCATGTATAGAATGCATGAAGGTAAAAAAAAACATTTAGCTCTTTCAATCACTTTAAGCTTCTATGCTGAAAAATGTAAAGCACCTGTACTGAAAAAAAAAAATGCAGGGGTTACTGTTGCTGACCGTTTTCAAAAATTTTAATTCTCTAGCAGACCAGACCATCAATAGGTTTCAATGCTGTGATTGATGCGCTTAAAGCAAATGTGTATTTCAGGCATACTGACAAATTGTCTTTCACGACCTGGAAAAAGTATACAATAGAGGAATACGTGTGTCAGTCAGGTCACTTCAGTTTTTCTAAAAGTGGTCAGCAATTGCACCCTCTATAAACTGTCATAAAGGTTTTATTTAATCTGAATCATTGGGAAAAACAATTCCTAACACATAAAAGAACAGTAGAAATCATATCCTGTGTGTCTTTTGGTAAAGACTGCAGGATGGATTGTCTGTCTTATTAAACTTGTCTCAGGTGCCCTCCAATTTCTTCCTGCTTTGTGGCCATGTTTAGCTGATATTGTCTGGCTTGTACAAACCATGGGGCAGATTCACAAAGACGTAATATTCCGCTGCGTAATCGAAATACGGTACGCTGCCGTATTTCACCAGACTCTACACCGAATTCAGGTAGTTTTTTTGCGCGTACGCTATTGTGTCGTATTTTTTTTCCGCCGCGCAATCGAAATACGTGATTAGGGGGCGTGAAGCATTTAAATTAAGCGCGTCCCCGCGACGATCGAACTGCGCATGCTCTGTTCAGGAATTTCCCGCCGTGCATTGCGCGAAATCACGTCGTGACGTCATTCGTTGTTTGAGTAGCGGCGTTTACGAACATTCCTATTCCCGGACGACTTACGTTAAAAATAATAAAAGACATCGGAAAACGTTGAAATTCGACGCGGGAACGACGGCCATACTTAACATGGGCTGTCTAATATTAGACCAGCAAAAAGCAGGTATAGTGAAACGGAAAAAAAAGATGACTAAAGGTGCCGTAAGAGATTGCGTTGAAAGTGCGAAATTTTGTGGATTGCAGGCAAAAGCTCATTAGCATACCCTGACGGCGAAAAACAACAGGAAGTCCGCCCAGTGGCCGCAATTTTCTGGCAGCGTAGATCTGAAGGCGTACTAACACGTAATACAGTTGAAATGAAGCCCGCAGGTGTCTTTTCATGGTTTGAGGATTTCGACTAGCGTAAAAACGCCCGTAAGTCGAAATTACTCCAGTCTAACAACATTTACACAGGCGTAATCGCTTTGTGAATCTAGGCCCATATCTCTCCTCCTTGAAATAACATCCTGTCTACTGTGTCTGCACTGTGATATCTTTACATTCAGTGTGCTTCAAATACTCGCCACTAATAACCTGTTGAGTTCAATTACTTTGCGCTGCTGCTACAGTGAAAAACCTTTTACTGCCAGCAGCTTTTTACTCTTGATTAAAACAGAGACCTCAGACAGCTTCCAAACACTGAAAGCATTTTAGGTCTTGTCTTTGCCATCAGGGTTTACTTTCCAAATTCTGAAAACATAAATGATACAGTGTAGAACGTAACAACCACCTTATAGTGCCTTAAAAAAATAAAGGACATTTTGTCATGTTACTAATAGCGTGAATGTATTTTTATTGGGATTTTATGTGATAGACCAACACAAAGTGGCACCTAATTGTCAAGTGAAAAATTATAAACAGTGTTAATTTTTTTTTTTTTACAAATATCTGAAAAGTGTGGTGTGCATTTGTATTCAGCCCAAAATCTAGTGGAACCAATTGCCTTCAAGAAGGCACCTAATTAATAAGTAGAATCCACATGTGTGTAATTTAATCTCAGTAGAAGTACAGCCATTCTGTGAAGACCTCAGAGGTTTGTTAGAGAACCTTAGTGAACAAAGCTTCACAAAGGCCAAGGAACACACCAGACAGGTCAGGGATAAAGTTGTGGAGAAGCAGAGCACTGTTCAGAGATCCACAGCTCAGGTGGGACAATCTGTCCACAGGAGAGCTATTAGTCGTGCACTCCACAAATCTGGCCTTTTTATTCAAGGGTGGCAAGAAGAAAGCCATAAGATGTCCCATTTGCAGTTTGTGAGAAGCCATGTGGGGGACACAGCAAAGATGTGGAAGAAGATGATCTGGTCAGATGAGACCAAAATGTAACTTTTTGGACTAAAAGCAAAACGATATGTGTGGCAGGAAAATTAACACTGCGCATCACCCTGAACCCACCTGTTAAGTCTCATACACACGATATGATTATTGTCCAAACGAGCATCTGATTTTTGTCAAAAGGGCGTGTGCCAGGATCCTGTCTTGCATTCTAACATTACACAATTGTCGTACCACGAACATAGTGACTTACCACAAGGAATTTCAGCTCTTGAGTGCCACCCTTTGCAAAAGCCCCTTCTGCTAATTTCGTCTTTGGTGAGCATTGATTCCAAGCATGCCTGTTTCTACTTTTGACTTTTGTTTGATGGATTTGTGTACTGACCATAAAATCAGACGTCAAATCGTTGTCTGCTGAAAATTTACTAGCCTGTCATCCAACATTTGTTGGCGGAAAATTAGAAGAAAATTGTCAAAAGGAACATACTAATGGTAAGATTTTAGGACAGCAGTCTGTCAACAGACAATCACTTGCCATCAATCGAACGTTGTGTAAAAGACTTGAGACTGGGGCAGAGGTTCACCTTCCAGCAGAACGACGACCCTAAACCTACAGCCAGAGCTACAATGGAATGGTTTAGATCAAAGCATATTCATGTGTTAGAATGGCTCAGTCAAAGGTCCAGACCTAAATCCAATTGAGAATCTGTGGCAAGACTTGAAAATTGCTGTTCAGACGCTCTCCATGCTCTGACAGAGCTGGAGCTATTTTGCAAAGAAGAATGGACAGAAATGTCACTCTCTAGATGTGAAAAGTTGGTAGAGAAATCCCCAAAAAGACTTGCAGCTGTAATTGCAGTGAAAGAGGTGGTTCTACAAAGTATTGATTCAGGGGGCCTGAATATAAATGCATGCCACACTTTTCAGATATTGATTTGTAAAAAAATGTTGAAAACCATTTATAATTTTTCTTCCACTTCAGTTACGTGCCACTTAGTGATTGGTCTTTCGCATAAAATACTTTTTATGTTTTTGGTTGTAACATGAAAATTTTTGAAAATTTCAAGGGGTGTGAATATTTCTTCAAGGCATTAAATACATATTCATTTAGCTCATTTATAAAGGAACCCGGTTTCTCACAATACTAGTTGTCTGACTTCAATACTTTGAATCATCCAGGTGTAAGTACAAGCTGAATACGACACTAGCCACCTCTCTTCTGCAGTCGCTTTCCATTTTACCTCCTTTGGGAGAATATATAAAGAAGGCTTTCTAGCTTGGTGTGTTAAATAGGGCTGAAAATACACTTGTGTGATTTTTAGTGACAGGTGAACTTCATTTAATGCAGTGGCTAGCTTAAAGCGAATCTTACACAGTACATATAGTAGTGTACCACTTCTTTTTCTAAATTTGCCAATGAATAATATGGGAAAAATACCATGCTTATAAACTTAGAATGGTGTATACATATACAAATGGTTGTATCACAAATGGTTGCACCTACTGGCACACTGTCCCATCCTTTACAAGGAAGCTTTTTAGGCAGACAGCTACTGTAAAGCATAAGCAATTTGTTTTGACAGCTTCAGAGTATTAAAAGTAGAATCTTGTTGAAATGTGCTTTTTGCACTTTGAAGTGGCAGTGCCATAATACCATGGGGGTTGATATACTAAAACAGGAGCGTGCAAAATCTGGTGAAGCTGTGCATGGTAGCCAATCTTCTAACTTCAGCTTGTTCATTTAAGCTCAGACAATAAAACGTAGAAGCTGATTGGTTTCTATATACAGAGCTGCACCACCATTTTGCACTTTCCACTTTTAGTAAATCATCTCCCATGACTTGTACTTTAACACCTTCCAGTTGATGCAGTATATGTCTCCGATTTTCTTTTACAGCTTGTCTGCCATTGGGGATTTGGACGGACTGACTGCCTGGGAGCTGGCTGGAGTTGACATGGATCAAGCTGGTTATGATGGACAGACACCTTACCAAGTGGTGAGTTACTGCAGTGATGTAATGGCTTTGAGTGACTGACATAAGTGGAGAGGTGGAGGTTTGCTATTTGGGATCGGGTTTGTTAATCAAGGTCAGCCTGGCCCATCATAAGCCAAGCTTTCACTAGATCTTTGAACGTGACGTCAAAGGAATTTTGTGCTGAAGCTGAAGGTACAAGTTCGTTGGATAGTGCCACCACTGTTTACAGTAAGGTGTGTTTTTGTTTTTTTAGATTTTAGCCTTTAGCCTTGACCCTGTTAACTATTAAGTCATGGTTTCATTTAAAGGATAAGTTTACCTTTTAAAAAGAAGACAAATGCACATCTCTTTGCAGGTAAAAAAAATGTACATTTATTATCTTTTTTTTACTTACCTAGAAAGCATTTTGCACACCATCAGCAGATTGAGATGTCTGCATGGCACTGTAGTGTATCTGTCTGCTCGTACGGACTGACAGGAAAAGACAATGTACTACCAGAGCACTCAACATCACCATGGTAGTTAGTTGAAGCTGGAGGGCTAGGACTGCCACAAAGGCACTGTACTGTACCGTGTACTTTCCCATTCGCAGAGGACTGTGAATGACATGGCCAGGCAGGCAGAGCCCCACACGGCCACATTATTTTCAAACGGTAATAGCGGGCACCTGGAGAAAATTGCCGCTCACTATCACTGGGGAAGATGGAGAGGCTGTAGTTGCTGGAACATGTTACACTGCCACAATGAATAGCGGTGACAATTTAATTTGTGTGCGATTACAAGGACTACCTTTAAATAGTGTAATAAATTTGTCAGTTCAATTGATTTCTTTCTATGTTCCTGTTGAGATGATTCTCCTTTTTACTTATTTGGTATCCAAGACAGAACATGAGGCGATATGTCCCACCCCCCCACTCATACAGTACAAGAAAATTACAGGGAGGCCACTAATGGTCAGTAAGTGACATTTGTGGCCCCACTAGCCAGTAGTGAGGCAATGATCTGCAAATCATATTAACACATATCTTATTCACATTAGAAAGTAGAAAACTGAGAAAATGTACTATTTTAAAGGGAAAAAAAAGGGTTAGTTTTGAATTTAATAGCAACAGGTCTCAAAAAAGTTGGGACAGGGCAACAAAAATCTGGTATGAAAGTGCAATGAACCAGGAAGAGTTGGAAAAACATTTTGCAGCCAAGTAGGTTAATTGTCAACAGGTCAATATAACTTGATTTGGTTTAAAAAGAGCATATTGGAGAGAGTCAGTGTTTCAGAAGTAAAGAGGAAAATCTCTAAAATTGTTTAACAATTTCAGAATACAGTGGAACCTTGGTTTACGAGTGGTTTGAAATACTAGCAACTTTTTTTTTTTTTAATCCCGACTCTGTTAGCGAGTGCCGTCTCGCAAAACAAGCAGGATTCAAGTTTGCGGTGTGCAGTACAGCATTTGGCCAGAGGTGCGGGGGCGCCAGTGACACTCGGAATGGTTCAGAGCCATTTGGAAATGCTCTGTCCCCGAGTACAGTGGAACCTCGGATTGTGAGTAATGCGGTTAACAAGCATTTCGCAATATGAGCACTGTATTAAAAAGACAATCCTAACGAGCAGGATTCAGGCCAAGCCAGAGCCGATCGGAAAGGCCCGAGAACAGCTTGGCTGACCTCGGAAACTGAGTCTTTCCGAGGTCGGCCAAGGTGTCCTCGGGCCTCTGTCCACATACGGTATCGCATGCCATTGAAGTCAATGAGGAACAAATTATTTTCTTCAATGGGGAAACTCGTTTTGATATGCGAGAACTTTGGATTACAAGCATTCTCCTGGAACTGATTATACTCGTAATCCAAGGTTCCACTGTATGTCCGAGTTCAGCAGAGCTGTCTTTGAGTCTCTCCGGCGCGCCTGCATCTCTCATTGTATGGAGGGTCATTAATGCAAATGGAATGGGCAGCTAGCACATCAGGAAAGGCACCATCAACGCTGAAAGATATATCCAGGTTTTAGAGCAGCATATGCTCCCATCCAGATGATGTCTTTTTCTGGGAAGGCGTTGCATATTTCAGCAAGAGAATGCAAACCCACATACATCTGTGACAACAACATGGCTTCATAGTAGACTATTTTGGGTGCTTAACTGGACTTTCTGCAGTCCAGTCTTTTTACAGTTTGAATTTATTTGGCGCATCTTGAAATGAAAAATATGACAAAGACAACCCAGGACCGTTGAGCATTTAGAATCCCGTATCGGGCAGGAATGTGCCCATCAAATGTTGCCACTGTGCCCCCGCCCACTCGCCGTCTGCTTGCCACTTTACCGATCTCGGTGTTGGCGGGTCAGACAACGGTGAGCTGTGTGTTCTATGCGTCTCCTCCTTTCCTTATAGGCAACTTATCGCAGCACCTGTCCTTTCAGCCACTCAGGTTGACAAGTAAAAGACCCGCCCTGCCTGATTGGCAGAAAGGTGATTTAGTGTTAGAAATGCAAATATTTATTCGCTTTTCTAAATGCACCTGGGTGGACTCTGAGTGAAATACTTTGCGCTCAGCGTTCACCTTTTTTGAAGCCTATTAGGGCCTATGGCTATCAGGTGCTTCAAAAATACACCCCCTGCCTCTGTAATTCATGCACCCAGAGTTTGAAACGGGGTCGAACGCCTGAATAGGGGGTTACGACCGCAGCAATGGATAGCTTCATGCAATGCATGAATTTATCCATTAGTCATAGAGGTGCAGCACCCGTGCGCGCTTAATGGACGCACCGTTACTGAACAACACTCCTCTCCCAAAACTAGAGGCATATGATCTTTTCAGTTCAGACGTTTACAGTTTGTTAAAAGAGGAGATGCTACACTGTGGGGCACATCCTTTTCACAACTTTTTTGAGACTTTGCTACCATCAATTTCACAATTACTTTATTTTTCTTTCTTAAAATGGTACATTCTCAGTTTAAACATCTGATATTCTATTATTATTCAATTGGGGTTGCAAGACATTAACTCAGTCCTTCCTGTGCTCCCATTAATCTGATGCCATCTTGTCTAATTATGTATTTTCTTTTATAGGCAGAGGCTGTGGGGAATGAAGAGGTCATGGAATTTTTTAACCAGAAGCGAGCACAGGTGAGTTGCTTGTGTTAAGACTATTCTGCATATATAATCAATATAACTAAAACCACAGCATGATTTCCACTGCAGCTGTTAACCCCTTCAATCTCATTCTTACAAACAGCTCAGGCCCGGTGTAGCAGTCTGTCCATTGACATTAGGCACATGAAGATGTGCTATTACTATCATAAATGAGTGATCGTAAAATAGCATGAGTTTGATAGGGTGGGCACAGCATTTTTGATAATACTAATGAGCAGGTTACATGACCAAGCATTGTTTTGGCAAAAGTACTTTGTCACATAATGGAAATTCATTGATCATGTGCACAAGTGGATTGTCAGTGTTTGGCTTTCAGCCATTTTACTTTGGCTCTAGTTCTTTCTTACACACATGCTGTGAGCAGAGGGTTATCAAAAGTCATAAAATACTCAGAGTTGGAATTAAGCAGCATGCAGATCCACTTACTTTAAAAGTGTATCTAAAGCCAAAAGTTTTAATCTTAACCATTTAATACAGGGCTTTTATACACACCTCCATACCGGGCCTATTCTGGCACTTCTCTCCTACATGTACAAATCATAATTTTTTTTGCTCAAAAATTACGCAGTACCCCCAAACATTATATATGGTTTTTTTTAACACACACCCTAGGGAATAAAACGACGGTCATTGCAACGTTTTATCTTGCACGGTATTTGCGAAATAATTTTACAAACGCCTTTTTTTGGGGGAAAAAATAGTTTCATGAATTAAAGAAATAACAAAACAGTAAAGTTAACCCAATTTTTTTGTAAAATATGAAAGATTATGTTACACCGAGTAAATAGATACCTAACATGTCACGCTTTAAAATTGCGCACACTCATGAAATGGCGCCAAACTTCGGTACTTAAAAATCCCCATAGGCAACGCTTTGATTTTTTTTTACAGGTCACCAGTTTAGATTTACAGAATTGTTGCTGGCACTCTAACGCAGGCGGCGATACCTCACATATGTGGTTTAAACAGCGTTTACATATGTCGGCGGGCCTTGCGTGTGCGTTTGCTTCTGCTCGCGAGTTACCGGGGACAGGGGCGTTTTAATTTTTTATTTTTTTTACATATTTATAAAAAAAATTACACTTTTTTTTTTTTTTTTCACTTTTAATTCTATTGCAAGGAATGTAAACATCCCTTGTAATAGGAATGTGTGTGACAGGTCCTCTTTATGGAGAGATGCAGGGTCAATAAGACCCCACATCTCTCCTCCTGGCTGGAAACCATGAGATCGGTGAAAAAAATTCACCGATCTCATGAATACTGTTGCTTAGTAGCCGCAATCGCGGCTTTGTTTACTTACGGCACCCGGGCAAGACGTCATCACATCGCGCCCGGGTCCTCCGACGGTCATAGAGATGACTGGTGACCATCTGGTCACAGTCATCACTATGGTTTCAGCTAGCGCCGGACGATTCATTCTCCAGGCCCCCGATGGCGGCGGGAGGGTGGTGTCCCCTCCCGCTGCCTATAAGAACGATCAAACGGCGGAACCGCCGCTATGATCGTTCTTGTGCAGAATCGCCGGCAGAAGAGATGGATATCTGGATGATGCCTCTCGCTGCAGGCATCATTCAGATATCCCCCCCAAAGTCCAGGACGTCATATGACGTCCACCTGGGATGGGTAATCCCCTTTTGTGGATGTCATATGACAGTGGCCCGGTATTGAAGTGGTTAATCTTACAGAATAGGCCTTGTATTCATAGACCACAGGATACATACAGGCTACAAACAAATGGCCACTGCCCCCACTTATAACTGGCCTTTGCAAGCAAGGAGCACATGAAAGGGTAATGCATGCAAAAAACAAACAAAATTCCATGCTCAACTTACCGGCCAGCCTGCAACCAACCAAATTTTTCCAACAGTATGTGTTAAACGGGTTTAGTCTGCACACATTTGCAAATATATGTGTAAGCTACAGAAAACTGTCAAGGACCCAGTATTTTCTGTAGTCCCAACTCAACTTATCGACCAGTCTCCAACCAATAAAATTATCCTAATGGTATGCGTTAACAGCCCTCCAGGCTTATCTGCCTTCTGCCTATCCATTATAATGCATGTACTTCCAGTGTGGAGGCTCTCAAATTTTAGAGCTAGGACTACAGAAAATACTGGGGTGCCTTGACTGGGCTCTGTAGCTTACACATGTATTTGCAAATGTGTGAAAACTTGACCCCTGTTTTTAAGCCCTGCTGTTAGAAAGGATAATTCAGTTGGTTGCAGGCTGGTCAGTAAGTTGAGCTGGGAATTTCTTTGGTTTTGCTTTTGCATGCGTTGCCCTTCTGAAGTAGGCCTCTGGAGGAGAAGTTCCAGGACCCCCTGTGATTGTAGGGCAGAAGTGATGTCAGCTTGTGGTGGATGGCCTCTACATCTCCTCCATCGGCTATGATTTGCCATCGGTGAGACTGGGACACCTATACACATTTTGCATTTGACCAGATACACTGCCCACTAGATGGCGCTTCCCTTTCTATACACAGACACAGCAGTGGTGGGAAAAATCGCACCACATTCCTGTTAAAATCACGTTATTCTTTGCACGTGTGATTTGCGCCTATTCATTTTGTAGTACTCGTAAAATTGCTCTGTATTGGTGAATCCTTAGTACCTACTTAGTTATGACAAATCACAAGTATAAGGGATCTTGGACAAAAGGGCTAAATAGCATGCATTTTGCAGATGGACCACAGGAAACGCAAACTACTGCTTCCTCTGAGGCACGCACTATATGACCTATTTGACAAAAGCAGATTTCTCGGCACTCTATCTGAAAACTCTTGGCACATCTAGAACTGTCCATTTAAATTCTACATGTCCTCTCTTCCCTTAATCCTCTTCAGGTTTCAGACACGGAACCTCCGTTCCTTGAAGATATTATGGAGGGAAAAGTATTGACAATCAACAAGATCTGATCTGTTACCTGTCCTTTAAGGGATCCTGTTCCCTTAACCCCTTCCTTAACGGCGCATTGTAAAATTACGCCGGCAGGAACCCTCCCTCGATCCGGGTGGAAGTCATATGATGTCCTTTGTTCCCGGCGATATAGGGCGCGCGGCGCCATTCTTGACACGGTGCGTGTGCCCTGCGACTGTCTGTGATCACGGCAGGAGTGTGGATCTGTGTGTGTGAACACACAGATCCACCTCCTGTCAGAGGTGAGGAGACCAATGCTGTGTTCCCAGTACAGAGGAACACACATCGGTCTCCTCCCCTTGTGAGTTCTTTCCCCCCTACAGTTAGAACACACTCTAGGGAACATTTCAGCCCCTTCAGCACCCCCTAGTGTTAACCCTTCCCTGCCAGTCACATTTACACAGTAACCAGGGCATATTTATAGCACTAATCATATAAGTGTGAATGGTCCCAAAAATGTGTCAAGTGCCCGATGTGTTTGCCGCAATGTCACAGTCACAAAAAAAAAACGCAGATCGCCATCATTACTAGTATAATAATAACGGCATAAATCTATCACCTATTTTGTAGACGCTATAACTGGGGTTAAAGCATGTTATGCAGTACAGTGCTTGTGCAGTGTAATTTTGCCTCTTATATAACCTAAAATACCGGGCTGATCCTGCCTTGTTCTGCCCCTCCCCCTGTAAACGGACCACGGTTTATCATGGCTACTGAGCCCTAACACAGTGGTCAGTTTAGGTACCTCTGACATCTGCAGCTCTGCTCTCCCCCCTCCCCTTCCTGTCAGCTTCGTCCACTCCTCATCTCTCGCCTGCTGCTACAATCATAACTATATTATGATCATGCCATCCCCTCTGTAAAATAAATTATGTATCCCAGTGTCTTTGCGATAAGAGGCTGACTTGCATCCCTGTTTCAACAATCTTATGATGAATGTTTGCTCATAATATACTGTATGCTATTAGTATTTTGGAAAATAATAAAAACAATTGGAACACAAAAAAAAAAAAAAAAGAGGCTGACTTATATCAAAGCATCTCCTGGAGCTCACGTGACCGCTCGGCTCTCTCTCCTCTCTGCCTGGCAGCAGCAGGAGTTCTCGGCCCCTCCCGCTATAGCTATCAGCCGGTGAGAGGAGAGAGCTGAGGAGTCATGCGAGTGCTGGGAGACACTCTGATATGAAGTAGAAGTCGGCATCTTTTTTTATATAGCAAAGACACTGTGATACATATTTAACAGAGGGGATGGCATGATCATAATATAGTGGCTTAGCAACCACAAGTTAATTGCTTGGGTACGTCTCATGCTCTATGAACAAAAGACCCGTCCTATACTGTAAAGAGAACAGGACTTTTGATTTGCTATGAATTCCTTATGTTGAAGTACAAGTCTGTACATGACATGGGTCCATCCCCTCTGTGTCTTGATCACTCCTTATTGCTTACTAAAAAAAAATTGCGTCTCACCAGATGGGTGGGGCTATAGGTTGTACTGTACAGGCTACCCTAGCACACCGTTTGACAGTGTCCAATACACTTATTAAAGCAAAGGTCTACAGATATACATCCTGTACTGTACTCTAAGGGAAGTTGAAAATGATTTTCCTTTTTACATTTTGAATAGGGTGGTGATGAGTTTGAACCCTTGTCTGTGTCTCTGTTTGAAAAATGTACTCCTTGTATTTTCCTTGTGAGCATCATAACTGAGTCTGAAATGAAGGAAAAAATCGAAATAGCATAGAGATGGTAAATCTTTCAATAGGGACCGGTATATATACACATTGCTGCCATTGTGAAATGCAGCAATGTGATGCTCCTTTGTTGTTCTCTCACCCTTTACTGCTCACATGGGCGTGTGCAAGGTGGGGTGCCGGATGTGCCTTGACACACCCTAATCACTCCCTGCGCCAGTGTACAGAAGTAGGCCCTCTTTCTAACACCTCCCTTACCTCTTTCTCTCCCTCTGACCGGCTAAGCCCTAAGATGTAAAATGTACTAACACATTTAAAAAAAAAATATTTACATTTATTTAAAAGTGTGTGTGTGTGTGTATATTTTTTACACACACGTTTTAGTGTGCTGGGAAGGGGACTGGAAACCCCTTTCTGTGGCTAAATCGGCACACGGGAACTGTGAAAAGAAGTATTGCTTCCTCATAGCCCTCCAGCTAAATTAACATATACAGTGTTTGGTGGTGATCTTGAATAAAGTGCCCCTTTAGTTAAGAAATTTGTTTCATGATTGCCTGTGGAATCACTACTGAACTTGGAAAGAACATTTATGTGGTACTTCAAGATGTTTATCATTAGCTGAATGCAAAGAAATGTCAAATTACCTGCAAAACTAGTTATAGCCGAAAGCTAAACTCATTCTGTTCTAAGTTGCCGGTATCTGAAATGTGTAAGAATACTCCACAAGTTTCTGCTTAATCATTCTATAGTATAGATTTCCCCATTATAGTTAATTTCTTATTACAGGTTACGTTCTGATTTTAATAAACAAGACTTTTTCACAATAATAATCTTTCATTAAGGGTGGTGTGTCTCCTCTCCTCTGCTAGGACATGTCTCATCAAGATATATTCACACTCGGCGTTCTTTCCTCCCATTGTGCCTTATTATTCAATCCATCACAATCAAGGCTTCTTTCCAGAAGGCTTATCACAGGCCTCCACCCTTCTAACTTAGCTTCCCTCCCTCTCTTTAAAACATCCATTAATTGTACTACTAGATTTAAAAAGAACATGTAATCCAAAACATACAAGTCACCTTTTATGTAGATGTTTTACTCCATTTCGGGGGCGTCAGCAGATTTCATGATCCCCTTAAACACCTACCCATCCATTTTTTTTAGAATTTTAAAGCATTGACCAACTTCATGGGTAGAAAGGCAAAATCTCATTTTGCAGAAGGCCCCATGTGTACAAGCCTCTCCTCAGTGTTACCCATCACAACAAACATGTATATCCAGCTCTGGTTTATAACGCCTTAAAACGTAACTTCACTGTTGCATTAAAACTCCCCATCTCCTCCTCCTCCTTGAGTCCCCTGCTGGTGCTCCTGGCCCCTCCCTCCCTGCCAAGTTTGCTCTGGAGGCATCCAAGCAGGCTTGCTCCCAGTCGTGGCTCGGAGTTTCCATTCACACACAGAGCTGCAGCTTGGCCTAGCCCCCTCCTCTCCTCATTGGCCCACTGGCTGTGATGGGCAACAGCAGGAGCCAATGACTCAGCCAAAGAGGGAGAGCCTCGGCTCTTGTGCATGTCGCTGGATTGCGATGCAGCCCAGGTACTGGAAGTATTGGGGGGGGGGGGGCGGCTGCACACGGAAGGTCTTTTACCATCATGCATAGAAGGTAAAAAACCTTGAGCCTTTAGAACCACTTTAAGGAAGTGTAGCTTTTATCATAAAATTCAGAACAGCAGTTTAAATCACTAGCCGAGGACCACATGAGGCTCAACAATCACCAGTGTAACATGCCTGTTATAAATGTAAGCAAGCACAGCTGTCAAATCCACTTAACAGTCGCATTAGACTTCTGCTCATTATGCAGCTGGTTTTGCAAGCAGGATGTACACCTTAGGCCCCTTTCACACAAGCTTTCCCCTCAACTGACAACGCTTTGCTCAGCGGGGAATAAAGCATCCGATCAGGTCTGCCTGGAAAACTGACAGGCGGACCTAGTGGGAGCACCCGTGTGAAAGAGCCCTTACTCAGAAGAAGGTTCACTGTGTCAGGAGTACCATGTTTGTATTTACAGCACAGCAAAGAGACACGTTACAAGCAGCAGTTAAGTACTTTGGGTGGGAGGCCATCTTCCTTAACTAGTTGACAAAGGGGTAGTGAGAGGCAAGAGTGGGCTGCTTAGGTTACTTAAAGTGGTTAAAAAAGGCTCAAGGTTATTTTTTATCGTTATGCATGAAGGTAAATAACCTTCTGTGTGCAGCAGCCCTTAAATCCCCAGTTTACCTGAGCCCATTTTGATCCAGCTACTGTCAATCACAGCCTATGAGGAGAGAACGGGGCAGAGCAACGCTTTGTGTGTGAATGGGCACAAAGAGCTGCTCAGTTGCCCCTATACAAATCTGCTGCTGGCATTGGTGGCACTTGGCAGGGGGGGCATAAGAGGAGGATTGTGGCTGCTTTGTGCAAAACCACTGCACAGAGAAGGTAAGTATGACATGTTTGTTATTTAAAAAATAGGGTAACATCTAACCTAGATTTATGGGGTCTATTAGTAACATTCAAACGTAAACATGAGTTTCAGGAGCTTTTCAGGGTTCGAGATCCTTTTAGATACATTGGATATTGCTAGAAATATTTTCCAATACATAATTTCTTGTTTAGTAATTACATAGACAAATTGGTAATTAATAACATTCATACATTTTTTTTTAATATGCTACAAAAGGCTTTTCTCCAAGCGTTATTATACTGAAGGAATGTTTGGTAAAGACCACCACAGGTGTGCTGAAATCTGTGCTTGTTTTTCTGCAGGAATTCAGACAGGCCTGTCTATCCAGTTACCAATGTTGTCACATTTTCTCCGTTTCAGGTTTTTCTCAATGGCAGCTCGGGTGACAAAGACAGCTATTTAAGCAGTTAAACCCAGAAAGCATGAAGATTTGAGGACATCGGACTATTGTTTTCAAGCATAAAATGGCACAAGGTGTGACATCCTAATGTTACACCATATCTGTTATTGTTGAGCTGTATCTATTGGGACCAGAGTTCTCCTGAGGAACTTCCCTCAACCGATGTAAGCCTGGTTTATCTATGCATCTGAAAAAAAATGGCTAATGTTGCAAATATTAAGGTTCAAACATGGACTTTTTTCAGAAACTTTGATAAAACAAGGCCTTGTGATTTGTTTGTGTGATGTAGATTTTTGTGATTTGTTATTTTGTTGCTCTAAGAGATAAAAACAGACTTGAAAGGTTTTAAACAAGCACAAAATTCAAATCCCAGCTCCAACTTTCTTCTTTTAGCTGTTTTAATAAGAGTTAATAACCTCTTCCTACTACTGTCAGTGACATCACTGGGGAGATTTTTTTTTCAGACTTGTGTGCTGGTGATACCAGGACTAGAAATTGGGGAAATGGTTGTCACCAGGACAGGAAGGCAGAGCAATAAATACCTGATAAAAGCTATAGCTCTTCCCTCATTTCTAAGGCTGGGTTCACACTACGATTTTCCCGTCCGTCAGCCGCATACGATTTATATGAAAAAACGTATGCGGCTGAAACGGATTGAACCGTACGTAAACGTATGCGTTTATAAAACGTATACGGTTCAAAAAGTGTGTACGGTTCCATCCGGTTTTGATTAAAAAAACGCATAAGTTTTTTGAATTAGTGTCATTTAATAAATAAATATTTTCTTGTTTTGAAAATGTGCATGCGCAGACGAAAAACGCATACGGTTTATATGTATGGAACCGCACATATGTGCGTTTTCCATTGACTTTAATGTTAAAAAAAACGTATGCGTTTGCCATACGGTTTCAAAAACGGACTCAAAACCGTGGTCGAACACGGTTTTGCGTACTGTTAAAAAACGTTTTGCCAGCAAATCGTACGCACCCGGATGCATCTGAGTGCATACGATTTGCAATGCATTGTCTATGTATGCGTTTTCCCGTACGGGCCCATACGTTTTCAAAACTGAAATTGTATGCGGCTGACGGACGGGAAAATCGTAGTGTGAACCCAGCCTAAAACAGTTTGGCCGAAGTTGGTCTTTACTTAACTGTAAGAATTTCAGTTGCAGAAGCGGAGAATGCTCCTGTATAATTATTTAATGTTTATTATCTTACTGTTAGCACATACTTGACTATTTGAATGTGTGTATTTTTCTCTCTCATGTAAGTGAGCGGTTTGTTAATGTAAGTCATCTACTCTATGGGTGTGCCAGAATGTTTTGCACATTTGAGGTATTATATGTTAACAAATGTACATTTTATTTGTCTCAGGGCAGGGGGGGGGGGGGGGGGGGGAATTGCTGCTGAGAGAGAGGACTGTTATGGCTGATATTGTCTGCAGCATAGCACAGTGCATTAAAACAGTATTACAAAGACTGTCAATTTCATCCTTTTTATTGAGGTTTGTGACATGGTGTAATTTAAATTTGTATTGTTCTTAGCAATAAAATATTTTGTCAAATCAGTTTATCAGAGTAACTTATCTAGATACTTTTATACCTTATGTGCTGTTTACTAAGGGGACATTAAAAATATATTGTCTAGTATTATAATTGAGCTGGTTTATTAGATACCTGGGTCCATGTCAAATCCACATTTATTTGCTTTCATGTATATTCACCTTTTGCCTGACTGCGGCTTTAATTAGTGATGTATCTACAGTTCATACTGAACCTGTTCCAAGAATACCCATAAAGTTACAGATATCCTGATACTTGGTGTTTGTTCCCTTAACCCTTTTGCTGCCAGAGCCGTTTTTTGCACATGTTTAAAAAAAAATTTTTAGGCCTAAAGATTATATATTTTCTCAAAGCAGGCATCCTAGAGAATAAAATAGCGGTAATTGCAATGTTTTATGTCAAGTGATATGACCATAAAGTAAAAAACATAAATGTAAATTCTAGGGCAAACAAACGCAATAAATAACCTATATTTATGGTAAAATATAAAAGACGAGGTTGCACCGAGTAAATAGCCAACATTCAAAACCTTAAATTTTTTGACCGCCTGTGAAATGGCGTCAAACTTCAGTACCCTATATTTTTAATAGGCAACGCTTCATAAGCCCCCTATAGGTGTCAGTTTAGTGTCAAGGAGGAGGTGTTGTGTTAGAATTATTGCTTTCACTCCGGCAAGCGCAGCGATATATAATCTGTGTATCGCAATCAACATTTTTACCCGTGCATTTAAATTTGTGCATTGGTATATGCGGGGGGGGGGGGGGGCTCAATTTTTTGAGGGGTTCATGTGCTTGGGTGTACCTTAATTTTTCTGTAAAATATATTCTATATATATAAATATGTTTTACCAGCAAAGCGAGCCAGAGACGAGAGAATGCTCTCACCTGACGGGCAGGAGCCTGCCTGTCAGTTTTACACAGCCACCAGATTGTGTGCGATACCACCCGCCATTGGATCCATACAACGTACAGACCTGGCAGCGTTACGGGTTAAAGCATGCATAACAGCACAGTGCTTGTACTGTGTAATTTGGCCCCTTGTATATCCTAAAATATTTGGCTGATCCTGCCTAGTTCTTCCCTCTCCCCTGTAAACTGACCACGGAGACGAGGAGTCATGTGAGGGCCAGGAAACACTCTGATAGAAGGTAGAAATCAGCAGTTTTTATGCAGCACAATCACTGGGACACATATCATTATTTTATATAGATGGGATAGTATAACTATAATCTAGTGGCTCTTCAACCACTTTACCCTTTGTCAAATATGATGATTAAATAGCAATGCAATGCTGCTACACTTCCTAATTCTTACCTGGGATCAGTTGATGTGCTAGCTTTCAAGTATAACCCTTTATTAGTCATATGGGAAGCCAAGCAGCTAAGTGTTTACAGAAATCGGTCAGAAGTAGCAGATCCTGGGTCTCTCTTCCAGGACAGAGCGTCCCAAGTCAGGAGCGTTTGAACTGAAAAACTGTTCTGTTAATGTATAGACCTTTCAAAATGCGGGTCTATACATAATGAGCCACGATGGTAATTAGGGATCCTGTCATTGAATGGCTATAGGTACCATTAAAATTACATCTTTCTTTATCATACTTCAGGGGACAGAGTGAGACTAATATTCATTACCTACTGGGTTATACTTCATCTGCAGGTGAATGGTCACAGGTAGACCAAAGGTCTTTAGACAGGAAGCGATTCCCTATATAAACCCCCTCCCATACAGGAAGTACTTCAGTTTTTTACTAGTGTCTTTAAGGCAGAAGGGCACGTTTTGTTTGCACTCTCTCGAGTGCCAAGTCTTGAAGTCCCAGTACGGTTCTAACATGAATTGACGGATTGACCAATTGGATCCATTTGAAACAAGCTTATATGCCAAAATAGATGGTACCCGAGCCTCACAAAGATCTGGGCTTGCCTCAGGGTGTTTACAAAGATCCTAGTACCTGTACTGGGTCTTTTAGGGGCCTGGGAGATCTTGGTGCTCAGATATTTGGACGACCTCTTATTTATAGATCGCTCACACATAGTAACCTGTACAGTGCAGTATTTAGAAAACCTGGGCTGGGTCATAAATTCCAAAAAGTCAGCCTTGAGACCAGCTCAGGCTCGAGTATCTAGGTCTGTCCAGGCAAAAGGTATTTCTGCCACCCATAAAGATTTGTGCCCTGAAGGATAAGGGGCACTAGGCAACTCTCCATTTAGCTCTGTATGAGTCTTCTGGGAAGGATGGTGTACTCCGAGGCAGTTCCCTACACTCAATTTCATTCCAGGCTTATAGAACAAAACATCTTGGAACAGAGAGCACAAGCCCTGTATTACCCCATGTCCTTCTCTTCCTGGGCACGCTTAAGCCTAACCTGGTAGTTGCAGGATCGGAACCTACAAAAGTGAAGATCCTTCCTCCCAGTGTGTTGGCCACAGACGCCAGTCTCTCGGGCTGGGGAGCAACTCTAGAGGGGCTCAGGGTAGATGGTCAAGGGCAGAGCCTGCCCATCAATATCCTGGAGTTACGGGCAGTATGTCTGACCCTACATTCCTGGGCGGTGGAGCCTCAGGACTGCCCCATCAGGATTCAGTTCAACAATAGCACTGCAGTGGCCTATATCAACCACCAGGGTGGTACCAGGAGCCGTTCAACTCAGGAGGTGAACCACATGCAGAGGGGACATGTGCTGGTTCTATCGGCAGCCCCATATCCCAGCAGTAGAGAACTGGAAGGCAGATTATCTCAACTGCCAGCAGATCTGCGGAAGGAATGGTCCCTACATCTGAACGGGTTTCAGGAAATATGCCAGCATTGATGATGGCCACAGGTCAATCTATTGGCATCCAGGTTCAACAATAAGCTACAGCTAGCAGTTTGTGTCCCAAACGAGGGATCCCCTGGAGCTGGTTTATGCTTCACCCACCATCCCTCTCCTTCCACATTTGTTGCGCAAGATCTGAGAGAGGGGGTTTCAGTCATCCTGGTGGCACCAGCCTGGTCCAGAAGGCCCTGTTTTTTCAGAGATTGCCAGTAGACAGGGCCATGGACGCTTACGCGCCACTCCGATTTACTGTCTCAAGGCCCCTATATTCCACCCCAGTTTACAGTCTCTAAATTTGAAGGCATGTCTGAAGCCATGGTGTTAAAAGATCGTGGCATCTCGGGACCGGTGGAGTCTACCCTAGTGAATGCCAGAGAAACGGTCACTAGAAAGATCTATTATAGGTTACAAAAAGCCTATATTGCTTGGTGTGCAGCCAGAAAATGGCATCCTTGGAAATAGGTGCTTGGGAGAGCCCACTCTTTTTTCTACAGTTGGCTGTAGAAATCAGTTTGGCTTTGAGTATAATTAAAGGGCAGGGCGCTCCTGTCTGTATTCTTCCAAAGGCATTCACTGACCTGAACCTTTATGCAGAGGGACTTAAATTTGGTTCTGTCTGTGTTAAAGAAACAACCATTTGAGCCTATCAAGGAAATTCCATTAGTCTTGCTGTCACGGCCCTTTCGTGCAGGGAACCATACTTGATCCATCACCACTAGATCTGCGGAGATCCGAGGATCAGACTGTTGTTTTCCTTTTTACCAGAAAAACCCCAACCCAAAAACCCTCTTTTTGAGGATTAGGTGCTTGCTACAGAACGGAAGTACTTCTGTATGGGAGGGTGTTCTATAAGGGATCACTTCCTATCTAAAGACCTTGGTCAATCAGTGTTCATTCACCTGGAGATTAAGTATTACCCAATAGGTAATGAATATTTGCCTCACTCTGTGTCCCGTGATATACTCAAAGAAAAGGCAAGTATGACCAAAAAAAAATAAAATCCTTTGTATATGTGTGTATATATATTATATTATATATATATATATATATATATATACACACACACACACATACATATATATACATACATACATACATATACACACACACCTTACTACTTGGGATGAACAGATATTTTTTTTTATAAATTGATAGAATAGAAAATTAGTACATGTAGACACCGTTCTGTGATCACACCAAATGGCAAATAACATTAAATGAGTCTTCTTGCCAATATGGCATACCATGGAAAAAGCTTTGGATATGTGAAAAATGTGTAGCGCTTAAAGTGACTGTTAGTGGTAGTCAGAGGCACACAAAAAAAGGGTGAATAGATTTGTGAAACAAATTAAAGGACCCTGGAAAATCCAGGGACAGGCACTATGTAACTGGCGCGTGATGAACAGTGTATAAATGATCTGTTAGTATAATAGCATTACATAATATGATCAACTGCTATTGAATGCAATTATTCACATATAGAAATACACATATACTGAAGAAACAGTGATAATTCATTTCTTTAGACAAACATGAATAGGTTACTGGCCAATAGATGCCAGGTGCAATAATATCCTATGAAAGGAAAATAGGAAAAAATAAATCTTGGTGTAAAAATAACAGTCAATCTGATGATTGGTGAATGCTAAATAACTTCTCCACTGAGTTGTTCCCACCACCGAAAGCAATGCAGGCTTACCGGAACCAATTGACTTCAGCTGGCTTACGCCACTGAAAGTCAGGATAGGCTTGTATTGGCTGATGCCAAAATGGGCTCCTTGACAGGGCAGTATTTTGGCTGGTCATCAAAACCTCTGTGGGATGGATGGATGGACAAAGCCCAGCTGGGAGTACGATCCCCAAATGGATGTTCTCACAGTGAATGAGTTTTGGAAGAGATAAAAGAAAGAAGTGGCCACATAGCGTAATCCCGTTTATGTAGAAATAAAATATTTATTTGCAGCTATCAAAAACTTACATTTTAGCTGAATATAAAACGCTTGTATACAAGTAGGGCAGCAGTGGAGTCCTCCAGACGCGTTTCGTGAATAGAGCACTTAGTCTGGGGTATCTCTCCACTGTAGCCCACTCCAATTTATATAAAATCAGTGAATTACAGTCCAATCAGTGAAGATCTGACTCACCATGCACCTGCAGCAATGAAAAAACGGCACTTCCGTCTATCCAAGATAGCGCCGCGGCTTGCTATCCAAGCCTCAATGTGAATTGGCCTCATTAACATAGGCAGGAAGTGAGCAACTTATGTAAAAAATAAGAAGATATCGTTAGATCTACATGTTATGGGACATGATCCCTGAGTATAGGACTGTGGTAACACCTTTAAAATCAATATCTGAAAAGTATAAAGATATGAAGTAACTAAAATAAAAACAGGACGTTCCTTGTGCCTGGTTCATACAGCCAGTAGCTGTTGAGCCAATAGCAACTAAGGCGCGCGAATATCAGCCTATAGCGGCTAGGGCGCGTGTATGTTAGCCACGCCTCTCCGCGTGTCTGGCTGTGCCCCGAGATGGACTGAAGTCCGCGCTTGCGCACATACGGCAACAGCGCTGTGGAACGCATATGCGCTCCAACGGGGAAAATGAACGTCACACAAAGTGACCGGAAGGGCAGATGGAACTAATCAGAGAACAGCGCATGCGCGCCTACGTCGACCGTACTATGGAACGCACGTGCGTTCCAACTGAGTAAAACAGGATCTAGCCAAGTAGGTCACTGATTAGCTAACCATGCTCCATGTGGAACGCATATGCGTTCCGCCTAATGTGCGCTCCAACTGAGTGGAGCAGAATCTAATCATATAGGTCTCTGATTAAAAACAATCAAAATGGCCATGCCTTGTTAACAAAACAAGATTGTGTTCTGGCCAAAAAGAAAGGAACTAGTTAGTGTTATGGCTGCCAAAACTACATACTATTTCTTAGCACAATGTAGATGGTTAAATCTTATGCATAAACAGGCAATGAGGCCACTCCATAGTATAAATATATACCAGAAAATGGCAACATATATAGAGCAATTGGATCATATGTACTAATCTCAATGATAGTGGTGTGTTTCTATTAGTGGAAAAACATCGCTTCATGTGTCTTGTGAGTCAGATCTCCACGTACATATGAATATACATAACTACAAAGATAGTCGCAGACTAAATTGCGAAATATGTACATTGTGTGTTCCAATATAAAAGAAAAAAGACAGAAAAAAGAAGTACAAAAAAAGTACTGCAGGTGCATGGTGAGTCAGATCTTCACTGATTGGACTGTAATTCACTGATTTTATATAAATTGGAGTGGGCTACAGTGGAGAGATACCCCAGACGAAGTGCTCTATTCACGAAACGCGTCGGGGGGACTCCACTGCTGCCCTACTTGTATACAAGCGTTTTATATTCAGCTAAAATGTAAGTTTGATAGCTGCAAATAAATATTTTATTTCTACATAAACGGGATTACGCTATGTGGCCACTTCTTTCTCTTATCTCTTCCAAAACTCATTCACTGTGAGAACATCCATTTGGGGATCGTACTCCCAGCTGGGCTTCGTCCATCCATCCCACAGAGGTTTTGATGACCAGCCAAAATACTGCCCTGTCAAGGAGCCCATTTTGGCATCAGCCAATACAAGCCTATCCTGACTTTCAGTGGCGTAAGCCAGCTGAAGTCAATTGGTTCCGGTAAGCCTGCATTGCTTTCGGTGGTGGGAACAACTCAGTGGAGAAGTTATTTAGCATTCACCAATCATCAGATTGACTGTTATTTTTACACCAAGATTTATTTTTATTTTTATTTTTTCCTATTTTCCTTTCATGGGATATTATTGCACCTGGCATCCATTGGCCAGTAACCTATTCATGTTTGTCTAAAGAAATGAATTATCACTGTTTCTTCAGTATATGTGTATTTCTATATGTGAATAATTGCATTCAATAGCAGTTGATCATATTATGTAATGCTATTATACTAACAGATCATTTATACACTGTTCATCACGCACCAGTTACATAGTGCCTGTCCCTGGATTTTCCAGGGTCCTTTAATTTGTTTCACAAATCTATTCACCCTTTGTTTGTGTGCCTCTGACTACCACTAACAGATAGTCACTTTAAGAGCTACACATTTTTCACATATCCAATACTTTTGCTTTTCTCATACGAGCCGTGTTAGCAGCTACCATTTAACCAATATTGGCAGCGCGGGGTATTCTCCTTCCTTTTTTCCATGGAAAAAGCTTGACATAGTACTGAATATTGAGCATGGCATAAATCGGGCTGGTAAATAAAGTCTTCCATCATATATGCATGCCACCTATAATGAACACACTATGGGCCAGATTCAGAAAGACTTGCGCTGGAGTATATTGATATGCGCCGCGTAACTGTAAAGATGCGCCGTTGTATCTATGCGGCCGTACCCACCAAACTAGATGCGACAGAAAACAGGCTTTTTCCGACCAGCTTAACTTTCCTTCGCCAGAGTATCGTAAGCGCATATTTTCGCTTGGCGCATGCGTCGCGCCTATTGATTTCCCATTCAAATATGCAAATGAGGGAGATTTCCCGATTCGTGAACGGATTAGCACCAGACGCTGGCTACATGCGCCGCGTGTATGTCGTCCGTCTGTCGCAAAGTTATTCCTACAAATAGCTGCTTTATCTTTACTCCTGACGGCCACAGGTCAGCGGGAGAGCAGCTACAGCAGCAGCGTTACGGACTAAAATAGCAAGCTGAACAACCACACTAGCAAGGACAACACCTCTGTGTGCCAACATGCCAGTGGCAGCTGTGGTCCTAGCACTACTAATGGGTCCCCCGGTACGGAGGAGGCGGGCACGTGAGAGGATATACCGCACGCGCATGAGCCTCTTTGGCATGGGTGATGAGGAGGTGTATTGCCTCTTCAGATTCAGCCCAGATGCAATCCTTTAACTAACCACAACCCTGCAGGATGACATCACCAGCAAGACACACCGCTCACAAGCAGTGCAGCCACTGGTAAAGGTCCTGGCAACACTTAATTTCCTTGCAAGTGGATCATTCCAGCGTACAAGTGGAGTGGTGGCTGGGATGTCACAGTCCACCATGAGCAGATGTGTGCACCAGGTTATCCCTGCAATTCTCAGACGCATGTCCCACCACATCATCAGACCCACCACTGAGGACCTGCGGCTGAAGGCAATGACAGATTTCTACAGCATTGCCAGATTCCCACGCACCGTGGGGGCCATTGATTGCACACATGTGGCACTCCAGCCCCCCAGTGCCACAGAGCACATATACCGCAATCGGAAGCATTGGCATTCCATCAACGTACAGGTGATAGCCGATGCCCAACGCCTCATATGGCACGTCCGTGCCAAACACCCCCGATCCAGCCATGACAGCTTCATATACAATCAGAGCCCCATCCCAATGGAATTCGAACAGAACATGTATGGGGACAGCTGGCTGGTTGGTGAGTGACATGGGTGGCAGGCATGACTGTCCCCCCCCCATGATGCTGACATCACAAGGGGCACATGCATGACTAACATCCTCCTGTCTTTTCCCTTACAGGTGACTCTGCATATGCACTGGGACCCCATCTAATGACTCCTTTCCAGAACCCCCAAACCAGAGGAGAGAGAAGATACAATGCGGCACATATCAAAACTCGTGCAGTGGTGAAGCAAACATTTGGGCTCCTGAAGTCCCGTTTCCGCTGCCTGGATAAGTCTGGGGGGGCCCTATTGTATTCCCCTACCTTCGTGTGTCAGATCATCGGTGTATGTTGCATTCTGCACAACTTTGCCATGAGAAAGGGCCTGCAGATTGACATACGTGATGACCTGACCCCCCAACCAGACAGCCCCCCCCCTGCCAGAGGAGACCCATTCAGCTGATGGAAGAGCAGTCAGGAGGGTCCTCGCCGTAGGCATCTTTGGACAATAAACAAAAACATTGATCACACGGACAATGCACGCATGCACACCACTGCTGTCCCTAGATCACACACACACACACACACCACATGCACATCACATCACATTGAATTAGCCCAAGTCCAACATGCAGGACTTGGGAGCAGCAACGCCGCGTCAAGGCCCCAATGGTGTCGCTGTCCATTCATACACCATTCACACGTCATTCACACAGCCGTGGGGATAACTTCTCCCCAATGGCCGAGGGTGACACCCCTTACTGGCAGGCTGACCGCACATGGAGGTCCACCACCCGTGCCCCTCTCATGCCTCCTGATGGTGGCCACCTTGCCCCGGACTTTGCGCCTCAAATCATTGATTTTTTGGCCATATCCACAGCAGTCAGGGTGGAGTAGCCCAAAACATTGACCCTGCCAGCAATGCTCTCCAGGATGGCCTGCTTCCTGTCCCGGCTGGTCTTCCGACTTTTCCTGCCATGGAGGAAGTCATTGTAGGTCTCCATAGCGGAGATCACTACAGACAGCTCCTGGACGTTGAAGTTGAGGTTTGTCCTCTCTTTGCGGGGAACGGGAGCAGCCATCGCACAGCAAAAGTTACTTCCCTGGGGTGGGGGGAAACGGATATACTTTTGCGCCAAAAAGGCGCATCTGCGGCCGTTTTTATACGCGCAACGGAACACATTGCGCTGCCGTTTCCCATGAAGTGGTGCCAACGGAAGTTGTGAGCATGCACACAGGGGAGCGAGTGGAGCCCTCCCTCGCTGCGCATGCTCCGTGGATGATGCGCTGAACGTAAGTCTCTGCGCTGGGCTCCGTCCATCATTTACATATGATCACACCCACTTCTACTTGCGTCGGGTTGCGCCAGCGCATTTTCGTTACTCCGTCGCAAAGTAACGAACAAGTGCTTGGTGAATACTGTACTTGACTCACTAGTTCGCGTCAGCGTAACGTATATGCACTGCGCTACGCTGGATAAAATATGCGCGCATCGACCTGAATCTGGCCCTATGTGCTTATAAAATGAGTCTAAAGGGTAAGTTACGCTTTTTGCCACCCCTCCTTCTGTTGTTGGAACTTTTTGGAGGCAAGTGGGGGGGCAGGGGGAGGAGCTTTTGACAGGTGACCACAGTAGCGATCCATCCGAAGTTCTCCACCATAACAACCCCCTCCCCTTCTGGGACATATCACAAAGAGCAGTCACAAGGAATCACAGCCAGTTGCCCACAGTAAATATGCCGACGCCCGGACCGGAAGATTGACGAAGTGTGCTTTTATGGAAAAAAAAAAGTCAGCATCTACAGTTTTTGTGACCGCTGACTTTTTTATTTTAAGGCTGAAGAACCGCTTTAATTACCCTTACAAGCAGCTTTCTCACAGACTGCGATAAACCTCAGGACAAAATTTAATCTTTAAAAAACAAAAACTACCTTAATGTATATCTGCACACAGAAAATGAACACTGCCTGAGCCTACCCTAAAGGAAGAACATCACTGAAACACCTAGGCCATTTCATAACCAACAGCTGTTGGGACATCGAATGCTTGTCCAGAATACTATAATATATAACATAGTATATAGAGAACAGATAAAACACATCCTACAGTGGGGGAAATTATTTGATCGCCTGCTGATTTTATGAGTTTACCCAATTATGAGTCTACAACTGTTATAGGTGTATTTTAAATGATAGAGAAAGAGAATGAATAATCAACCAAAAACAAAAAAAAACACATTATACGAATGTAATTGAGTTGCAGTTCAGTGAGTAAAATAAGTATTTGATCCCCAAGCCAAACATGACTAGAGAAACGCTTGTTGGCAAGCACAGTGGTAAGACATTTCTTGTAGTTGGTTACCAGGCTTCCATACATTTTAGAAGGGATTTTGGTCCACTTTTCTTTACAGATCTTCTTTAAATCCATAAAGGTTCCTTGGCTGTCACTTGGCAACTTGAAATGTCAGCTCCCTTCATACAATTTCTATAGGATTAGGGTCTAAAGATGGGCTAGGGCCACTTCTTGACCTTATTGTGCTTCTTGAGCCACTCCTTTGTTGTCTTAGTAGTATGTTTTGGGTCAGTGTCATGTGTTCAGTGTTCTGGCTGAGGTGTTCTTAAGGTCACTGTCAGCATTCCAAACACAAGTTCATGCCAAAGAGCTTAATTTTGGCCTCAACTGATCACAAGCAAATTTTTCCAATCCTTCTATAAATCATTTAAAATGTTCATTGGCAAACTTCAGGTGGGCCTGTAAATGTGCCTTCTTGGGGGGGCGCAAGATTTTAATCCATGGCAGTGTATTGTGTTACCAATGGTTTGTTTGGTGACTGTGGTCCCAACTGCCTTGAGATCATTCATTCACAAGCTCCTCCCATGTAGTTCTGGGCAGAGCCCTCACTTTTTCTCATGATCATCCTTAACTCATGAGGGGACATCTTGCATGGAGCTCTAGACTGAGGGCGGTTGATGTTTATTTTGTATTTCTTCCATTTGCAAATGATCACTCCAACAGTTGTCTCCTTCTTACCAAGCTTCTTGCTGATAGTCTTGCAGCCCATTCCAGCCTTGTGCAGGTATACAATCTTTTCCCGGATGTCCTTTGGCAACACTTGGTCTTGCCCATGATGGTGAAGTTTGAAAGGAATAAATATACTGTGGTCAGGTGTCTTTTATAACCATAACAAGTTGTCATTAGGAGCACCTTCTTAACCACTACCGAACCGGCTCACAACGATATACGTTGGCACATTGAAGAAGAGCTGCCATAACCCCTGTATCCTCATCTTCAGTGAGCGGTCCAGTTTCATATAAAAGTGGTCTATGCGGCGGACTCACCACAAGATCACTTTTATGAGGGGTGGAAAGAGGGCCCTCCCACCATGCTCCGGTCCTCTCCGCCACTTACCAGCCCCCCACTCGGCTACATAGCATTGACCGGCAGAAGCGACGTCAAAACGTCACTTCTGCCCAATGCTCTTAAAAGGATTTTTTTTTCTTTGCCAAATGTTTGTTTTTTCCCCCATTTGCATGTAAGTGTAAATATGATATCTGAGGTCTTTTTGACCCCAGATCTCATATTGAAGATGTCCTGTCTGTCATGCTGTTAGGGGGATGTTTACATAAAAAAAAAAAATACAAAGTCAAAATAAAAAATAGTAAAATAAGCAAAACATTTTTTTTAAAGCGCCCCATCTCCCAGAGATCGCTCGCAGAAGCGAACACATACGTGAGTAGCCCCCGCATATGAAAACTGTGTTAAAACCACACATGAGGTATCGCCGTGATCGTTCGAGCAAGAGCAATAATTCCTCCAACTCAAAACTGGTAACCTGTAGAAAACGTTGCCTATTCAGATTTTTAGGGGTAAAAGTTTGTCGCCATTCCATGAGCAGGCGCAATTTTGAAGCGCAACATGTTAGATATCAATTTACTCGGTGTAACATTATCTTTCACAGTATAAAAAAAAATGGGCTAACCTTACTGTGGTCTTATTATTTTTATTCAAAAAAGGTGTATTTTACCCCAAAAAAGTGCGCTTGTAAGACTGCTGTGCAAATATGGTGTGACAAAGTATTGCAGGGCCCACCATTTTATTCTCTAGTGTGTTAGAAAAAAAAAAAAAAACGATACAGATACACACACACACACACACACACACACACACACACACAATTGGGGGTAACAAAAGAAATTTTCTAGCAAAAAATAAAACAAAAAATATGTTAACTTGTAAACGCCAAATCTCAAAACGAGGCTCAGTCTTGCGATTTCAGTACCATACAGTATGAGCACATACTGTAGCCAGTCTGTGGGATACAGAATTATTGTTGGTTTGGTATGGGAATCAAATACTTTTACTAACTGAACTGTTCGGAACATTTGTATCGTGGGTTTTTTTTCTGGATTTATGGTTGATATTCTGTCACGATCATTTAAAATACAATAACAATTATAGACCCTTAACGTCTTTGTAAGTGGGCAACCTTACAAAATCTGCAGGGGATTAAATAATTATTTTCCCCACTGTGTAATTATATATATATATATATATATATATATATATACACACACATACATACATACATACACACACACACACACAAAGTGCAGCTGTTAGGATAATGTAACAACATCAAGCTTCTTACATTTTTGGTCAGTGCAACTACAGTAAAATCTTGGTTTGAGAGTAACTTTGAGAGCGTTGTGCAAGACAAGCTACATTTTTAAATACATTTTGACTTGATATACAAGCGATGTCTTGATATAAGGAGTAGTGTCATGTCACAACAGAGTATAAAAGAGAAGAGAGGCACCTCTAAGTGTAGCAATAACGGTTACAATTAATGAAGAAACAGCATTTAGCAACAATTTCTACACTTAGAGGCGCCTCTCTTCTCTTTTAGGCCGCGTACACATGAGCAGACAGATTTGTTCAAATCGGTCGGGCCGACCGATTTGAACAAATCTGTCTGCTGGGGACATATTGGTTTGATCGTGTACACACGATCAAACCAAAATCCCCGCTGCCAGACGGCGCGGTGACGTTGACGCCGCCACGTCACCGCACCAGGAAGTAAAACACTTCCGCGCATGCGTCGAAACCATTCGGTGCGTGTGCGAGAAGACATGTCTGCTGGTTAGCGTACTAACCAGCAGACATGTCGGGCAGACGGGTTCCCAGCTGACAGATTTCAAAGAATGCTTTGAAATCTGTCGGGTGGCCAAATCCGTCGGCTCGCCCGTACACACGGTTGAATCTGTCTGCTGTGACGGTCGGGCCGACCGTTTCCAGCAGATAGATTTGATCGTGTGTACGCGGCCTTATACTCTGTAGCTCCTGCTTCCAATCCCCCTTGTGGAGGCTTCCATTTGTGGATGGACATTTTATGGTTAAAAAACCTGGTCACATTGCTATAATCTTTTTTTATGAGCTATAAACTGAAGGACCTATGAATAATTGGTTGTGGAACGAATCATTTGTGTTTCCATTATTTCTTATGGGGAAATTTGCTTTGATATACAAGTGCTTTGGACTACAAGCATGTTTCTGGAACAATTATACCCGCAATCCAAGGTTTTACTTTAAGGTCCCTTTCACACTGGGGCATTTTTCAGGCGGTATAGCGCTAAAAATAGCGCCGCTATACCGCCTGAAAAAATCGTGCCCTGTAATCTTCAATGTGAAAGCCTGAAGGCTTTCACACTGAAGCGGTGCACTAGCAGGACCACTCCAAAAGTCCTGCTAGCCGCAAGTTTGGAGTGGTTTAGGAGCGGGGTGTTTACCGCTCCTTCCCATTGAAATCAATGGGAAACCGTGGTAATACCGCCCGCAATGCGCCTCCACAGACGGCGCATTGTGGGCGGTATTAACCCTTTTTCGGCGGCTAGCGGGGGTTAAAACCACACCGCTAGCGGCCGAATATCGCGGTAAATACGACGGTATATCGCCGCTATTTTTAGCGGTGCTATACCGCCACCACGCCTCCCGCTGCAATGTGAAAGCAGCCTTAGTGTTTTGTTCAATACCCTTTAATCAATTTTTTCTTTTTTTTTTCTTCTTCCTTCTAAATGAAAAATAACACATTGTTTCACCTTAATATTAAAAAGGGCAACAAAATATGTTGAAATCACAAAGCATTTTCAAATGTCCATAACATATCACACGAGTATTCAAGATTATGTCAGCAGATCTGTAAAAGTAATTTCCATCTGTCCACGCAACAGTCTGGCAAGCTGTTTCTTTTAAGAAAATCGCTCTCGTTTTATGAAGTCTGGTGTTTAACTTGTTTGTCATTCAGTTACTGGCTTATCTATATAATTCTTACATGTGTTGCCCACTCATCCCTGGTAGGACTTCCAGAACCCAGGATATTGCCTGTCACTGCATTTATGGCTTAATAAATAACTTAGGAGGTAGGGACATATGCATTTACATAATAGAGAGATGGTCATTTTGGCGCAGTGTCGATTTGCTAGCTTTTCCACCCAACTTGGCATTGTCACTTTATTACAAAGTGCAGCAGTATATGTGATTCATTATGGTCCTGTCATCTCTGCTATCAAGCAGTCCTGATTTATTTTATTACACAATAGTAAATTAAAGTCTGATCTATACTTAAATGGTGGTTTCATCAAGCTTTGTTTGCAAGTCATTAATGAAGAATCTTTTTTTGTGCTTTGGTTTAAATTGCAATATAAAAAAAAAAGGAGTTTAGAAACAGAAAAACCTTTTGGGAAGCTACAACACATTTAAATCTATTTTATATTTCAAGAGATATATCTACACATGGGCAGCCCTATGCTTCAAGTCTTGCAGTGCTATACTGGCTGCGTTTGAAGCTGGCCATAGACGGTTCAGCAGGACCCAGCCTAGATTTGAACCATGTATAGGCAGGCTGAATGTACTAAGTTGATCAATTAAATTGGGTACCACCAGCCTGCCATATTTTCCATGTGATTACATATAGCCGCTAGCAATAATCATGGTCTTTTCTCAGCGTGGACTGCTTCCCCCAACCTAGTGAAAACGGCTCGTGGGAAGGATGAGGCCTCATAATGCTAGTCTACTGATCAAATTGAAAACCATGAACTCCCTGTGTGGTGGCTAATGAGTGAGTGAAAAAACGTATAACTTATAAAGCGCAACACATTTAACACATGCAAACTGAATCGCCTCTGGGCACTCTTTCCATTCCTTGGTTAAGGGAACCCCTTGACCTCAGAAGAGATGGGTTTTAATCTCTCTCCTGAAGGCCAAGTGGTCTGACTCCAGTCAGATGGTGGTTGGTAGTGCATTCCACAGCCGAGGTCCCTGGACTGCAAATCTCTGATCTCCTTTGGACTTGTATCTGGCTTTGGGTATTTGGAGCAGGTTTTGATTTGTGGATCGCAGAATGAGATTTGGGTTATGGGCTTTTATTTTTCCGCATAGATATTGGGGGGCGTTTCCGTGAATACACTTATGCGTTAGGCAGAGTGCCTTGAAGGTGATTCTGTCTTTTACTGGCGGCCAATGAAGGGATCTCAGCGAAGGCGAGATTGATTCCCATGGTTTTATGCCAGTCACTAATCGAGCAGCCGTATTTTGAACGACTTGCAGTGATTTGGTATTTGGGAGTCCTAGATAGAGGGCATTTGCATAGAGGGCATTTGCCACATTGAGGAGCAAAGTGGGTTTCATAGCACAGTGGTGATTGGGAATAGATGATTGTTCCCACCACGACTGCAATGTCCTCTTTTGGGATAAAGGGGGTGAGTCGACGTAGTAGGCGCAGCAGATGATGGGATCCGCTGACTACAGACCCTATTTGTGCATCCATCGTCATGTAGGAGTCGAAAATGACTTTGGTACTAGGGGTGATAGTTTTACCCAGAATGGGCGGGGGGTCCAAGTTGACGCAGGGTGACTTTTCCGTTTTTCGTGAAACAGGAGAAGTTCTGTTTTTGAACCATTGAGTTTAAGATAACTGGATGTCATCCAGTTATCTATTCTAGAAAGGGGTTTCTCTAGTCCAAGAGAATGATCCTTTTTGTTGCAGATGCGGAAATACAGTTGTGTGTCGCCTGCATAGGAGTGGTAGAGTAGCTTCTGGTTGCTAATGATTTCAAAGAGGGAGCGGAGATAGATATTGAACAATACGGGTGATAAGGGAGATCATTGAGGGACTCCGCATGATATCATACGTTTTTCAGAAGTGAAATATCCCAGTTTCACTGTTTGTAATCGGTTTTCCAAGAAGGAGGAAAACCAGGGTAAATCACCTTCTGCGACTTTGGCAACTTCAGCTAGCCTAGCGAGTAGTAGTCCATGGTCTACCGTGTCAAAGGCCGCGCTTAGGTCCAGCAGGATCAGGAGACAAGATTCTCCTTCATCTGCGGCCTCTAGGGCGTCATCCCATATTTTGAGCAGCGCCGTTTCTGTTCCGTGACCCGGACGGAAGCCTGATTGAAACGTATCGAGTAATTTATGGGTTTCTAAATGCAGTTGCAGCTGTTGTACAACTTCTTTCTCCATTATCTTGGAAAAAACATTTAGACCTGTTATGGGCCTCCGGTTGTTTGGATCTTTGGGGTCAAGGGTGTTTTTTTTAGGATTGGTTTTATTGTACCTCGTTTCAGCAAGGTGGGCACCATGCCCTCCTTGAATGATTGGTTTATGAGCTGCGTGATAGCTGGTGCCAGTATATCGGCACTTTCTTTCAGAAGTTTAGTGGGAATGATGTCATTGGTTGCTGTGCTGTTACGCAATGGCTTGATAGGCAGAATTACTGTAGCATCTAATCTACGCATCCAATATGGTAGCAGAAATATGTAAGTTCAGACAACCACAATCTTAAAATCACATCAAAAATTGGTTTAGCATATCATTGTATTCAATAATTTAAAGTCATAGCAAACCTGCAATTCTGTCTCTGATTGGCTGAGGTGGAAAGGCAGGCAATCTCTCAGCCAGTCAGTGGGTTCCGTGTATATACTGGAACACACCACATACTATAAATAATTAAAGTGATTGTAAACGATCACCTTATTATACAACTTCAATACAGGGCTTTTTAACACCTCAATAGCTGGCCTATTCTGGAACTTCTCTCCTACTTGTGCAAATCACCATTCTTGTGCTATAAAATTACTCAGAACCCTCAAACAGTAAAGTTAGCCCATTTTTTTGGTTATTTAAAAGATATTACGCAGAGTAAATAGATACCCAACATGTCACGCTTTAAAATTGCGCACACTCACGGAATGGGGCTAAACTTCGGTACTTAAAAATCTCTATAGGCGATGATTTGAAAAACTTTACAGGTTACCCGTTTAGAGTTACAGAGGCGGTCTAGTGCTAGAATTGTTGCACGCGCTCTAACACACGTGGGGATACCTCATATATGTGGTTTGAACAGCGTTTACATATGTGGGTGGGACTTGCGTGTGCGTTCGCTTCTGAGCGTGAGCTACCGGGAACAGGGGCGTTTTAATTTTTTTACTTAATTAATTGTTACAATATTTTTTACTCCTATTACAAGAAATGTATACATCCCTTGTAATAGGAATGGTGTGTGACAGGTTTATGGAGAGATGCGGGGTCAATAAGACCCCACATCTCTCCTCCAGGCTGGAAAGCATGAGATCGAGAAAAATAAATCACAATCTCATGCTTACTAGCCACAATCGTGGCTTTGTTTACTTCGGGAACCCGGGCGTGACGTCATAACGTTGCACCCGAGCCTCCGATGGTCATAGAGATGACTGAAAATCTCTATGCTCGGCATCCGGCACAGGACGATTCTTTCACTAGGCCCCCGATGGCATGGGAGAGCCCGGAGAAGCACCAGATGGCGGCGGGAGACGGGGATGTTGGCTCCCGTCGAATAGAAGACCGATCAATCGGTGGAACTGCAGAAAATCTAATTGTGTGTATGGGGTCTTAAACAGAGTTCTCCAGGGTAGGGTTCTCCTGCAGCCCAAAGTCTGTGACAATATCCTATCTAAAGTGAGGGTAAATTCTCCACCTACAGAACCAGATCAAATGCCTTTTGGAAGAGTTCCCCCTTTTCTTGTTTTGGGAACAACTGTAAATAAAAGGGAAATCCAAAATGTTACCCATGACCCATGCTCACTCAACCCAAAGATATAATTTGGGCTCTACATACAGTATACTCTACATATCTTGAAAAATCACAGAAATTTCATGGACTGGTACTTTATGCATTGGCAATAGATACTTTTTTTTACCAGCTGTGGTTGTGAAACATATTACATATTTTAGTAAACATTCATAAAACACAATAAGTTTACAGAATCTTTCGGTTTTAGTTTTCTACAGCCCAATGTGAGGTCTCCTGGGGTGGAGATGTATCGAGAATAACCACATGTCCTCCGTGGTTAAGGGCTTTGAATGTTTAGACTGTTTCATCATGTATGCTAGGTGTGTTAGCTTTAACCCAGGGTGTGTTTGTGATACACCCACCAAGGCATCCTGAGTTTCGTATGAATAAACATTTTTTTTATACTCAGAGAAGACATCTCCCGGATGAGTTCTGATTCAGGACAGAAAAAAAGAGGTCAGGTTTTTCTACAAGGCCACTCATATTTTAGCCATGATAAAAAAAAAAGAAAAAAGAGAAGACCTTAAATATAGTTATTTATATTTATTGAAGCAACCAGGTTGCCCCCATGTCTTGGTGATACCCAATTTGAAGCTACCCTTCTGAAAATGTCACTCGATTTAGCTTTACAGTCTAGATTGAAGGACAAAATATAAATATTTAGGTCATCAGTATATCTTTAGGTACCCGTACCGACTACACATCATTCAATAGTAGCGTCCCTGTACTTCCAAGTACAGACTCTATTTAAATTTAGAGGGGGGGTGAGAGAGTTACCTAGCTCTCATCCATATGATTTTGTGCAAATTCAGCTCTGATCTAGCTGGGCTGTGCTGTCAGTTCGTCCTGTGTTCCTGTTGCCTTACCACCCCTGGGGCATCAGGTGGCAGCAGTGGAGCTCAGGTAGGAGCGCCTTCTTGCCAGCAGCCAATCAGAGGTGTTTTTCCCTCGCGGGGCATGCTGGGGGAGGGTACTTCTGGAGACACGCCAATTTGGGCAGGAGAGTTTGTGGTTGGATCCGGGTGCGGCACCCACCTTCAGGGTGTGCGCACATCACGGGCCCCGGCGATATGGCCTACTAGACCGGGGTGCACCTGCCACGCGTTATCTTTGGTTCTGGGACCATGTTGGCCTGGAGCGACTGAAGCTGCGATGGGACCCAGTGACTTATTGGGTCCTCTCCATCTTAAAAGAAGATCCCAAGCGAGTTGTGCTGTTTAGTGGGGAGTCAGTCCGAGGAGAGCCCGGAGGCAGGTGATCCAATAGGGCCTAGACGAGCCATCGGGGATGGAGGTGACCGGACACTGGGAGTTTGCCTAATGGCAACCTGTCAGTCGGTGACCAAAACCAAGAGGGAGATTCAGGCAACTACTTTCATTGAGAAGGAATCGCTCCATTAGACTGCGTTCCAGAGCAAGGGCTGTGGCAGAGGTTCCACTCCTATTTCCATTTGAACCAAGTCTGTGGCAGAGACTTGTTCTCCTTCTCAAGGTTCCGAGTGATACCCTGGCTGCCAGTTCTGTGAGAGAGACTGTCCAGTCTCTCTACACTACACCCACTCCGGCTGGAATGGCGACTAAGCAAAAGTATCGTTGAAAGCAGGACTGCTTCTGTATAGTTAAGGCCTGAATCTGCAATTCTCCTTTAAATTTAATCTTTCTCTGTCTACGTCAAGTTAACGGTTTGCCGTGTTGGGCAAGAGAATAAAAGCACAGAAAACGACACCCTGCTGTTTGGACATTCCGTCATTGCTCTCATCATCTTATCATCATCATACCCCTAGACGCATCACAGAGTTAACACGCCGTCCCAAATATATCCAGCGGCTCTGTAAGGGTGAGCGCTACACAATGAAAGCTCAACTCCTGAATATACACTAAAACCTTGTATTGCAAGCATAATTTGTTCCAGAAACATACTTATAATCCAAAGCACTTGTATAAGAAATAATGGAACTCAAATGATTTGTTCCACAACTATTTATTCATAGGTCCTTCACTTTAAAGTCCATATAAAAAGATTATAGCAATGTGATAGGTTGTGTAACCATAAAATGTCCATCCACAAATGGAAACCTCCACAAGGGGATTAGAAGCAAAATCAAATAAGTGTAGCAATATGGTTACATTTAATGAAGGTACAACATTTAGCAACTCACATGGCTGATGATTAAAAGAGGTGTATCCAAGTATGGAGGCATCCGGGGTAAAGTTGTCCACATAAACCGACCTCCGCACCGCCGACTCTCACCGCTGTCAGTCTGCAATCGTGACCGGGAAGACTACCCAGCAGATGAGCGATTAAAGAGCTCATGGAGCACAGCATGGAAGGGACGACATCGATGGTGGTGATTAGGATGATCTATGTTAGGGGTAGGCAACCTCGGCACGCCACCTGTGGTAAAACTACAAATCCCATCATTTCTCCGCCTCTAGGAGTCATGCCTGTGATTGTCAGGAACTTGTAGTTTCAAAATAGCTGGAGAGGCAAGGTTACCAATACCTACCCCTGGTCTATGTGGACAGCTTTACCCCGGATCCCTGCTTACTTAGATGTGCCTCTTTTAATCAATAACCATAGGAGATGCTAAATGTTGTACCCTTATTAACCACTTGCCGACCAGCTGTCGTCATTATACTGTGGCAGGTCGGCACAATACCACAAACCGTCGTAGCTGTACGTCGGTCCCTATAACCACTTGAGCCCCAGAAGAATTTACCCCTTTCTGACCAGAGAAGTTTTTGCCATTCGGAACATGACAGGAAGCAGTAGATCTCCGTCATGTTGCTAGGCAGAACAGGGAAATGCATTGTTACATCTCGAAAACTGCAGACCAGAAGTCCGAAAGCTTGGGGCAAGACCAAAACATATGGAGGACGTAACTTGCCTACGCCGGCGTAGAGTGGGCGCATATTTACACTGGATGCATGTGGCACTCCCATTGATTTTCTATTTAAATATGCAAATGAGGGAGATACGGCGATTCACGAACGTAAATGCGCCCGGTGCATGATATACGTGGTTTGCGCAAGTTTTACGTCTGGCGTAAAGTTATTCCCCATAGATGAGGCACAACCCATGCAAAGGTATGGACCAGGGAACACAAGCGTACGTATTGTACATTGGACATCTATGAATATGGGCCGACGTGGGTCTGGCTGGGCGTAGGTTGCGTTAACGACGTACACAGTGATCCGGCGTATCTTAGGCAGTTGTTTCAACGTGGTTGTATGCATGCGCACGGGGATACGTCCACGTCTCGACGCATGCGCAGTTCGTTTTAAGTACTTGTCTGGCGCCCGGCCCATCATTTGCATGGGGTCACGCTTCATTAGCATGGATCACGCCCACTTCCACCTACTTCCACTTACGCCTACGAAATATACGACACACTGGTGCCATATTGGGAGCATTTGCTTTGTGAATTCCATGCTTGCTTCTCTGCGCTGCGTAGTGTAAAAGACATATGCTACGGCGGCATAAATGTGCGCCGATGTCTGTAAATCCGGGCATATAACTTTTGCGCAAGTTAATCTATATACGCTTATTGCGATTTTTATTACCAAAAATATGCAGAAAAATACATACCGGCCTAAATTGAAAGAAAAAAATGATTTTGGAGGAAAAAAAAAATGGGGATATTTATTATAACAAAAAGTACAAAATATTGTGGGGGTTTTTTTCAAAATTGACGCTCTTTTTTGTTTATAGCGCAAAAAATAAAAAACAGCAGAGATGAGTAAATGGCACCAAAAGAAAGCTCCATTTGTGGTAAAAAAAGGACGTCAATTTTGTTTGGGTACAGCATCGCAGTGCCGTATCGCTAAAAATGGCCCGGTCATTGAGCAGCCAAATCTTCCGGGGCTGAAGTGGTTAAATGTAACCATATTGCTACACTTAGAGACCCTCTCCTCTATTTTATACTCAGTTGTGGCGTGACGATAATTGTGTATTAAGACATCGCTTGTATATAAAGTATAGCTTTTCTTGCAAAACGCTCTCAAACCAAGTTACTCTTAAACCAAGGTTTTACTGCAATAGGTAAAAATGTAAACATCTGCTGTTTTTGCCATCTGTGTTTATGTTGAGATTTCCCCTCACTTCTTTTCTATTTGACAGGTGTCAGACAAAACAGACAGGAATAGTAAATCTCCACACAGCTATAAAAACATATTTTTTCCTTTGCAGACTTAAGCTGGCCTTAGATGGTCCAAATCGCAGCCGGTTCTGCAGGGAATTGTCTAGATTCAAACCATAGATGAGCAGGCTGATTGTACCGAAGTCAATTCATAAATTTACTTGCTAGCAATAATCACAGTGTTCTGCTGGCAGGGATGGCTCCCCATGCCCCCTCTGCAAGCGGGATTCCCTCATCAACACTGACTGTATGTATTGATGAAGGAAAATCGAGCGATCCATGGTTGCAGGAAAAAAAAACTGCATCATCTATGGCCGTCTTTACAAGAGAAAGTGGAGGCCATGAACGTCATACAGCTATCATACCTAATAGGGAGAAAACTAGGACTCCCAGTGCTACACCATGAGTAGTAACCATTTACAGAAAACCTGTACGAAGAGAAATATATACAGTATCTCACAAAAGTCAGTACACCCCTCACATTTTTGTAAATATTTTATTCTAGCTTTTCACGTGACAACACTGAAGAAATTACACTTTGCTACAATGTAAAGTAGTAAGTGTACAGCTTGTATAACGGTGTAAATTTGCTGTCCCCTCAAAATAATAACACACAGCCATTAATGGTTGTAAACAAGGCCTTTGCGGCTGAAACACATCTACATTTGCTGTATTTTTTATGAAGATACAATAAATTCGGACTGATTTAAGAGCATGTATGGAGTTGTGGATTGTCCTTTATCTTTACACAGACATTAATGTCTAAACCGCTGGCAACAAAAGTGAGTACACCCCTAAGTGAAAATGTCCAAATTGGGCCCAAAGTGTCAATATTTTGTGTGGCCGCCATTCTTTTCCAGCACTGCCTTAACCCTCTTGGGCGTGGAGTTGTAGGGGCCTGACGTATATACTCTGCAGAAATTTGGGCCCTCACTGTAAGCCCTCACAGTTAGTCTTGGTGGGCGCTGGAACGCCCTGCTGTGAAATATTAGATCAAGAATTATAATTACACGCCCCTGTTGAACAGGGGCAGAAAAATTGGGCCTTAGGCACTGATGCCACAACACTGCAACCCCTCACAGATACTGTAATTGGAGCACAGCAAAGAGCCACATGCAAAGTATTGCATCAAAAAATTTTATTACACGCCCCTGTTAAACAGGGGCAGAAAAATTGGGCCTTAGGCACTGGTGGCGATGCCCAGAACCAACAATGTTCATACTAGCTATCAGCAAGATCATTGAGGAGGAAAAGGATATTCAGTCAGCATAACAGGATAGTCACTCGGCATTAGCATAAGCAGTCTTACAAATAAATATTCAGTTACATCAGCATCAGGTGCTTGGTAGCTGGTGTTGATCCAAGCCTGATTCATTTTTATGAAGGGCAGTCGATCGACGGAGTCCATGGAGAGGCGCACCCTGTGATCGGTCACAAAGCCTCCAGCAGCACTGAATGTGCGTTCTGAAAGATTGCTGAATGCAGGACAAGCCAGTAGCTCAATTGCGTACTGTGCAAGCTCTGGCCAGTGATCCATCCTCAAGATCCAGTAAGCCAGAGGATTTTCGGTGGGGAAGGTGTCCAAGTCTGATCTTCACGCACCATTCAAACCAGACGCTGGCGATGGTTGCTGGAACCGGTCATAACTTGGGGCTGCGGACTAAAAAATTGTCTGAACGCATCGGTCACACAGCCACCTTCTGTGACTCACCGAAGCCTCAGCAACGCGTTGCACAGATCCTCCTCCTCAATTATTCCACGTAGCGTGTGCTCCAACATGTGAATAAGAGGGACAGTTTCATTGATGCATGCACTGTCACTGCTCACCATCCTTGTGGCCTCGACAAATGGTGACAGGACAGTGCATGCATCCCTGATCAAGGAAAAAAAAACAAGCTCCCCTGACCCAGTTCTGCTGCCATATTGGCACAGGTACTCATTGATGGCCCTCTGCTGCTTGTGCAGCCGCTGCAGCATGGCCAATGTAGAGTTCCATATGGTGGGCATGTCACAGATTAGGCGGTCTTTGGGCAGGTTGTATTCCCTTTAGAGGTCTGTCAGTCGAGCAGTGGCATTATATGACCTTCGGAAATGCACAGACTTTCCTGGCCTGCTTCAGGGCATCCTGTAAGCCCGGGTACCTGCCCAAGAACCGCTGCATCACCAAATTCAGAACATGAGCAGGGCACATGGGTCAGTTGTCCCTGTCGCAGGGCAGAGAGGAGGTTGGTGCCATTGTCACTAACCACCATTCTCTTTGCCTGCATTCCTGCGTAGCCCCTCGTACGCCTACGGAGCATGGCTGGTTCCGAGGAGACATCAGCACAGGAAGAGGCCACAGAGGAAGAAGAAGAAAAGGGGGTGGAGGAGAGAGGTGTGTCACAACCAGTAGTAGTGTTTTGGAGGCGTGGTGGCGGAACAACCTCCAAGACTACTGTACCTTTCCCTGTGTCATTCCCAGCTGCCAGCAGAGTCACCCAATGCGCCGTGAAAGAGAGGTAATGTCCCTGTCCATGCCTGCTGGACCATGAGTCAGCAGTAATATGCACCTTACCACTGATTGCCCTGTCCAGCGAGGCATGGACATTGCTCTCCACATGCCGGTAGAAAGCCAGAATCGCCTTCCGTGAGAAAAAGTGGCATTTGGGAACTTGCCACTGAGGTACCCCACATTCCACAAACTCACGGAAGGGGGCAGAATCTACCAACTGAAAAGGCAGCAGTTGAAGTGCTAGCAATTTCGCTAAGCTAGCATTCAACCGCTGGGCATGTGGATGGCTGGGAGAGTACTTCTTTCGGCGCTGCAGCAGCTGGGGCAGATTTGTCTGGTACCATCAGTAGATTGCCAGCATGTACTACTAGGTTGTGAAACAGCATCGCCCCAGCAGCGCCCTGCACAGGCTTAGCTCTGCGATGTAATGCAGTTGGTGTGCTGCCCTTAAGCTGTCCCCTGGAGGGCATCCTGCCTCTTTGGAGTTGTGCCTGTGCCCCCTCCTCCTCCTCCTCCTCCTCTCTGGCACCCACGTGCAGTCAGTGACTTCATCATCCCCTCCCTCCTCATCACTGTCGAAAACCTGGCAGTATGCTCCAGCTGGGGGAACATGACTGCCAGATTGCTGTCCCTCTCGGGCACCCCCTCTCTCTGGGCTCACATTACTGCCTTCCTCTATCTGTGTTCCATCATCGGAGCCTTCAAATCGCTGCGCATCTTCATGCAGCATGTACCCAACACTGTGTTGAAACAGTTCGGGGGACTCCTCGGGACATTTTTGGACTAGGGAAGGAGTGAGTGATGCCATTGTGCAGAGGGAAGAGGACGTCTTGGCAGCTGCTTTGCCAGACAAAGTAAGCTCAGCCTGGGTGAGAGAGGATGAGGAGGATGAGGACGGCTTGGTCATCCACTCTACTAATTTGTCTGCATGTTGAGGCTCAACACGGCCAGCTCCCGAAAAGAAGGACGAGCATGTCCAACGGCCACGTGCTGAAGAGGATGCATCGTGTCCACCACCAGCATTGTTGCCTCTAGATGCAGAGCCTGCTTGCCCTTGTGACTCTCGGCCTCTCTTTGTTGTCCTTTCAGACATTATAATGGCCTGAAGAGGACAAAATCAGTACACACACCTCGTATATTTAGATGCAAACTGCAGAGGACTCGTGCAGTACACACCAAGTAGGTTTAAGTGCAAACTATACAGCACAAGTGCAGTAAACACCAAGTACGTTTAGGTGCAAACTATATGGCTCAAGTGCAGTAAACCCCAAGTATGTTAAGGTGCAAACTATACAGCCCAAGTGCAGTAAACACCAAGTACGTTTAGGGGCAAACAATACGGCCCAAGTGCAGTAAACACCAAGTACGTTTAGGTGCAAACTATACGGCCCAAGTGCAGTAAACACCAAGTACGTTTAGGTGCAAACTATACAGCACACAGGCAATACAACACGTTAGAAGACTGCAGCTAGCACAATCAACTGCTGGACAAATAGGAAAAGCTGATCTAGCTAAACTATACAGTGTATAAATATATGTACAACTCCTGGGATGTATATATATTCTCTACACGCTGTAAATTTAACTAAACTGACTAGCCTGCCTGCTCTATCTATCTAGTAATAAAGACACAGTCTCTCTCTCTCTCGCTCTCTCTCTAGGACTGATCTTCTCAACAACGCCGCAACACACTACACGCGGCCACCTTGCAGGCTGCCTTTTATAGTGTGGGGTGTGTGCTAAAGCCCTGGCTTTGGCCAATTAAGGCTCTCCGTTTTTTGCATGCTGTGATTGGCCAAGCATGCGGGACATACAGCATGCTTGGCCAATCATCAGCGCGCAATGCCGCAGTGAATTATGGGCCGTGGCGCGTCACTCGAATTTGGCGCGAACGACCGGTTTGTTCGGATTTCGACGAACGTACGAACAGACGATGTTCGAGTCGAACATACGTTCAACTTGAACATGAAGCTCATCCCCAGTGTTGAGTTATTTTGAGGGGACAGCAAATTTACACTGTTGTACACTCACTACTTTACATTGGAGCAAAGTGTAATTTCTTCAGTGTTGTCACATAAATAGATATAATAAAATACAAAATGTGAGGGGTGTACTCACTTTTGTGAGATACTGTAAAGACTGCCATGGCTGATATCCTTATGAGAATGCTAGTTGGCTGTCTGTCTGGAACTTCAACTTTGACACACAGACTTGGAATAGGCTAAACAAAAATGCCAATCCCAATTTAAAATTTGGCGTTCAAGCACACTTACCAGAAAAGAAACACTAACAATTTGGTTAAGAGCAGAGGTTTTAGGTGCACATTTTCATAGGTCATATTTTCAGATATCATTTTCAATTCATATGGAAGCCGCACTGCCTCGTCAAGAACTCTCTGTATAGTGTGACCCTATCTCTAGCTTATGAGAGACGCAACGTTGGAGCACATATGGTAATGGATACATTAAAGGCAGGTATTTTTAGAGGGAGCCCATTTCTCAAAGGCCCAGGGACACACTAGAAGTACAGAAAAGGACCTGACCTGGAACAGACATGCATGTAATTACATTGATCAGAGCCCTATTTCTGTAAATTAATTTCAGTAACTACTGAAGGCAATGGATCAAAATCACAGCCAGGTAACTGGAAGAAGAAGCCAGCATGAATTCTCGTTATTAATTCCCTTTAAAGTTCCATTATAAATATAATATAAATATATAGAAGACATAATGGGGGTTATTTACTAAAAGCAAATCCACTTTGCACTACAAGCTTAAATGCTATTTTTTTTATTTTCCTTGCATGTTGGAGCTACAGTGACTGCAGTTCCAAGTTCACTTTCAGTACAATTTCAAGTGCGCTTTGCACTTTTAGTAATAACCCCCATTGTATTCTCTTAACTACAGTATATGGGGTTACTAACTTTAGTGATTGTATTTAGTATATAAATTATTCCTCTACATTTACATGTAGGCCAAACCATCCAGCATTAATGGTTACATGGTTAGGATAAACCATACAATACCGCAAGGGGTGCTTGCAACGGTTAGCTTTATTGAAGTTTAAACCCCCTTTTTTTCCCCCAAAAGGGAAGGAAAAAAAAGTTAGGTCCCATTCACCCAAGGTGCAGTTGCCGGCATTTTTTTCTATGGAATATCCCAGGAAACCGCACTGACACACATTGAAATCAATAGTATTCTGTGTGTTCTGTTCAGGCCAGAACACATTGTGGTGGATTTACTAAAGGCAAATAGATTGTGCACTTTGCAAGTGTAGTTGCACTTATTTTCCTTAGTAAATGTACAGAACTGGAGGGCGGATAGTTTGCGTTCTGAGAAGGCTAAACACCGCTTCTGGACACAGATGTAAGAACAAAAGATGATCACAACAGCGCACTCCTATCCAACGTAACTTTAATGTAAAAAAATGGAAACGGGCACTACAAGTCACAGCAACTGATCCTAGGACAGCTGATGCGTTTCACACTAACTTCAGTGTTTACTTAAGCTATGAGTAAACACTGAAGTTAGTGTGAAATGCGTCAGCTGTCCTAGGTTCCGTTGCTGTGACTTGTAGTGCCCGTTTTTATTATTTTACATTAAAGTTACGTTGGATTGGAGTGCGGCTGTCGTAATCATCTTTTGTTGTTATTTGCCATGTGCATTGCTAGCACCCTCAGTTCCTGAGAAGATTTAGACCCAACAAGACCTGCCTGGAGCGGCAATCTCTGTCTCTGGACACAGATGTACTTTGGCCACATACAAAATGTTTGATTAGCTGAGGTGGGGAACTCTGCAGAAACACTAAGGCCTGATTCACTAATATGCATTTTTAGTGATTTTTGCATATTTGCTCTACAGAACGTGTTCCATAGGAAACCATGTTAAATGGACTGTAGTGCAAATCTGTAAAATGTAAAAAGCACTAAAAATGCATAGGCGTGAATCCAGCCTAACCCTGGATGTATACTGCCTGCATCTAGGGCTGGTTAGAAGTTCTGTTTGCATGTAACCTCGAAGATAAGCAGATACATGCAATCAGTGGTATTGCTGGCCATTAATTTGTATGGAGTTAAAGTCTGACCATTGGGAGTACAGGCAGGCTGTGCTCCAAGCTGGGAAGGATGCATTTCTATGCCTAGCATGGACAGTCTGAAATATGAGAGCAGGGGGACTGACTGGATTGCCAGGTACTTCACAAAAACGAAGCACAGACCCATATCAGGAATATAAAAGTGTATGTTATCTCAACATTTAAGTCCATTAAGGCTGGGTTCACAGTTTTCTGCTATGGGGCATTGCGTTAATGTGTGTTTTGCATACATTATTGTGACCACCGTAGTATAGCCCCCCTTCACGGTGGTGAGTAACAATCAGACAAGCAGGAAGTGAACAGAACAGAGAAGAAATAGAGCAACTTCTGAGCAAAAACGAACAATGAGGAAGTGAAAAGAGTAATGTCTGCAGGTAAAGAATGCTTATTATGAAATAAAAGTGTTTTCCTTTACAACCCCTTTAAGGCAACCCATTTAAAATGGATTGGCAATGCAGAAAAACATGCACAAAAATCAATGCTCGGCACTGTGTACGCTGCAAGAAATGTGCGTTAGAGCTGCATTGCCTTAGTGCATTAGGAAGGCATTCAAAAGCAATGGCTCTACAAACGCACATTGTCACAGTAGAAAAATGTGAACTAAAAAAGACATGTCCAATGTAGGGTTGCCACCTGTCCAGACAGTTCAGGTTGGGAATAATGCGTCCGGGTTTCAGACTGCCTGAAACCCAGACACATTATTCAGACCGGACTATGGCTTCTCAGCAGGGTTTCTGGCTGCAGTTGCCTAAACCGAGAGTGTCTGTTACACTCTGTCATGCTGCTCAAAGCCAGCAGTAACAATCCCCCCCCCCTTCCCCCACACACACACGGACATTAAGAGTTCTCAGTGTTCCCCCTTAATTCAGGGTTCCCAGAGCATCCCTTACACCAGAGTCTACAGAGTCCCCCCTTACAGTGTAAGGGAACTCTGCAAATTCAAATGTAAAGGGGGAACTCTGCAAATTCAAATGTAAAGGGGGAACTCTGCAAATTCAAATGTAAAGGGGGAACTCTGCAAATTCAAATGTAAAGGGGGAACTCTGCAAATTCAAATGTAAAGGGGGAACTCTTGTGATTAACCTCATATGTTTAGAAATGTTATTTAAATTACAAAATATATGTATAGTTTATTCCATTAAAAAAAAAAAAATTGCTGTGTGCCGCTAAAAAGTATTCGGGTTTGACTTGAAGAAAAAGGTGGCACTGGCAACCTAGTCCAATGCAATGCAACCACGCCAAAAACAGAATGTTGTGTTAATGCTGCTGACAGAATGCATCGTATGTGTAGTTTTTGATTTTGATCATAGTTCCACTTTAAACTGATATAGAATGTGTGTTTATATAAGTGACAGAACATTGCAGATGTACCTTCTAAATTTCTACTTTACGCCGGCAATAAATATAGGACATAATAAATACCCTTTGCATGGAAATCACAGCATAGGAATATAGGTGTTGACTTTAATTGTATTTAGGACAACAGTAGCACCCATATTACATATGCCATGATTCATTGATAAACCTTCCCTGCCTGCTACAACCCATCCACACATCCAAGAGGCTTGAGCAATAAAATCACAGGCCCTTTACTGTAGAGTTAATAGGTAGTCAGAGAGTTACACCTGGGTGGAGTCACTCACTCCCATTCTAAGCCACCTCCAGCTTCTTCAAAAAACCTGTTGAGCAAATTCTCTCTCTTTTTTTTCTAAAGGAAATAGTTCACTGGCTGCCTGGAACAGGTTTGACTGTGCCTTCTGACGTTTGGCTCAGTCTTTAGATGGTTGTTAAACACCCTGAAAAAAAAAATTGCCTGGAAAAACTGGTCATGTCAGGTGAGGGTTGCATTCCTCTGTGATTGTATAGGTATGGCTTGGTAGCAGATAGTTGCATATATAAAGGAGTGTCCTTGTTGTTGTCAAGCTCAGAAAAGCTCATTCTGCAGCAGAGCAGCTTGGCACACGGGTGAGTAATAGAAGCTTAGCTGAGACTGAATCCTTATGACCTTGACAACTTATGTGACTTATGCAGGTGCTGTTCCCTCTTTTAGTACCACTAATCATGCATGCTTTTCAATTTTACTGGGTAACCCTCTGCACAGACTTATGGGTGAAGCCCAGGTAGTGTCTTTACAGGCTTTGGGTACTCCATGCACAGGCTTGTGGGTGAAGTTGGGGTACTCTCTTGCGCAGGCTTGTGGGTGAAGCCCAGGTAGTATCTGCGCAGGCTTGTGGGTGAAGTTGAGGACTCTCTTTCACAGACTTGTGATTAAAGTCGGGGTACTCTCTTGCACAGGCTTGTGGGTGCAGCCTGAGTACTCTCTGCATAGACCTATGGGTGAAGCTGGTACCCATTGCACAAGCTATTTTTTTTCTTTAAGCTCAGCTACTCTCTGCACATGCTCAAGAGTGAAGCCTGGGTACTCTTTGTGTTAGGAAAACCTGGGCTGTCAAATGTTGTTGACTTTCCTTATAAAATGGTCAGGTCAGTAGACATCTACCTGGTCCCATAGACAGAGATAAGTGACAACTTGATTAACAAAAAAGTCATAACAGGCAACTGTCATCTCATATCTATGTGCTACTGTGTTTGTACATTGAGATTTTTTTTTATTATTTTCTCTGCATGGAATGGTGTAAAGACTGATACCTGTGAAGGTTTTCTGCGCAACACCATGTAACAGAAGGGTGCACACCAATAACTGAAATTAAGATTGGCTTTTTTAAACCGGTTTTAATCATATTCCACATTTAGGGTCATGCCTTTCAACCTTGTCCTGCATATCCTCTAAACATTTATGGCTTTGGTGGACATGGATTAATACAGTGTCTGTTTGATTTAATTAATTGCCAGTGTCATATGCTTTTTGACTTCTGTAACGAATGTGCCATCTTGTAGCCAATGGGAAGCTTTTAAAAACAATACTGTAACAATGCTATTCTTGGTATCCCTCCAATTGAGAGTTGGGCTTTACTAGAAACTTAGTGACACCCCATCTACTTTCTTTGCTAGCCAGGTTCTATGCACTGCAGAACTACAGAAACACGCAAAAATGCCTGCGGGTATTTATCCAAAGTGGCAATTTAAGCTAGCAAGACTTACCAGATCCTGAGTCAAGTGATCTGCCGAGTAGTTTTTAGGGACCACTTACAGGTCATGTTTTGCAGACTTATTAGTGGAAACAATTTTTTTTAAAACATTTGGTGATTTTGTGAAGAGCACTGTAAGACATACAAGTCATAGCGTGATAGCATAGTAATGAAATGCCAATGAAGAAACAGTCAACAAGGAGTTGCCTATTATTGCTAGGGAAGTAAATATCTATTTTACAGTGTTTTACCCTGTTTGCCATTGGAGACTAATACCGTTTTCAGGTTTTCCGGATTTTTAGGTAGAAGTAGAGATAGATAGAATCATTCACATTAAAAAGTTATTACACCTATAGCAGAAAATGCTAAAAACACACATAGTGGTCCTCCAAGACTAGGTTGATAATTTGATTTCTTTGGCGGTGGTTGTCCAAATATCAGAATAGCGACTGCATCTGGCTGATGCAGTTGCCGTTTGGCTGAAACATTTTCAGGCTCCTTCAAAAAAAAAGTCAACTGTTTAATCAACTTTTGATGAACGGTGTAGGGCCAGTAAGGCCACATGGACCAACATTTGCCCAGTGCATCAGGAACTGGCAGAATTGTGCTTGGTGTATGGCCAACTTTGTCTCTCGTATTCAAGATGTGACAGACAATTACTATTGCTGATAACATCTGATTTGAATTGACAGAGACCAATCCAGGGGTGCAGCTATTACAAATACTGACAACACACATGGCCAATAAACTTCTCATTTTATCAAAAGTGTTTCAAATGCATCACTTTTTCTGTGAAGACATTTGGTGATTCTGCTGTTATTTGCTGTGCATTGGTCTACATCTCCAAAAGGGCCCATTAAAACGATTGCATTGCGGTAATGTATGGTTACAAAAAGGCATGCATGCAAGGCACGTGACCAGGTTAGCTATTTTCAAGAGGTATTATATGATTTCTAGTAGTAAAAATGTATTAGTACTGTGTTTGCAATTCTTCTGGTGAATAAATGACTTGCAAGGGCAGGAGTCGGGGCTTACACATCTGCAAGGCATATCGCTGCACTTAAAGGCTATGAGGCTGACAGGTATGGATTAGGGATGGTGATGATCTGATATGCACAGTCTCTCCAAGTGTTTAAAAGCCAATCGGTCACTTGTCAAGCAGATTAGAGTTCTCTAGATGAAAATTTAAAGATACTTTTGCATCAATTCACTTTACTAGGCACAGAAATTAGCAATGGAAAATAGGCTCATTTTGCCACCTGCCATATGGCAAGCAACTACAAAGCTCCTAGCAATGCAGATAACTATGAAACATGGCTGCACACGGGGTAAATCAGGTATTGCACTATGCTATCAAATTCAAACATGCACAGACTTGGTGGAAACATTTTATTTTATACAAATTAGTAAACTACTTTATTACCAAGTACACTTTTGTTGGGTCTTTAGTAGCAGTCAAAGCCTGGTGCACAGAAAGATCACAGTATTCAAATATTTAACAGAGCCTATATAATTTTACAATGTACTCCATGGCATTTAGCAATAAGGAAGTAGCTATACCAATGAATGGGGTGTATAATCTTTTTATTTTTTTGTACTATTCCCATCACAAGTTCCAAAGGTTCTCGATGTGGTCTCGCATCTACAAGTGCATTCTTTATATAAAACGCCATTAAGCCACTGATTAAATTAAAAATGTACTGAGGCTGCCATTGGTTTCCCTGCCTTTGGAAAATACTACTTGCCTGGCTGTTACGATAATACAGTGATTAAACATTTTAGATTAACTTAAAACAGCAAAATTTCTCTTTTGCCACAGTAGGAAGGTCCTGCCATTCCACTAAACATTTTATCATGGGAACTAAAATCCAAGAGAGGAATCCCTTGTGACGGTCATGGCATATAGACTGACCCGGGAACTCTGCTGTGTATATTTTGTCACTGGAGTTCCCAAGACCAAAAAAACGGATATTAGCATCCATCTAAAAACAGCAATGTCTTGTTTTGGGTGCATGGACTAAATTTATCTGCATCTTGGCAAGAAGTGTCACAAAATGTGCATTGTGGAAAAATCAGACTGGTTTGGCCACCTCTGAAATAGCTTCTTTGGTATTCAAGTGGGTTAATGTATGAAAAGTGTGGCCAAGGAGCAAACTCTGAGCCAGGACCAATGAAAATAAATTAAGTTCCTTGCTTAGCTTTTCCAAAAAAAAAATTGAAAATATGATTGGGTGCTGGAGGTGGTCATCTCCTCTCTTCTGTTAATGATGTAGTAGTATCTATATAATATAGGTAGCATAGCTAGTTGGGGTCACTTGAGTGTCTTACATAGGTTCTATCAGTCCCATGAACTATGCTATTCATCATGTACATCATTCACAGAAGAGGTGAGCTGGAAACCATTTCCTGAAATCCCCAGCAGGGTTTTAGCAATGCAATGCACATAAGTTAATTTACTTTGGCACAGACTCTGGAGAGAAGAAGAGGAGGCAGAGCTACAACTAGCAGAGTAAATTCCTAAGAATAAGCAAGTGTAAAAAGAGTATTTTACAAGAAGTGGACAGAGCTTGGAGTCAAGTTGCAGAGCTTGTGGCAGGTGGAGTTCAGTTTACCAGCATCTGCCAGAAAACAGATCAAAAAACTGAAGCATATGTTTTGGTATTTTACTGATTAGTTTAAAGGTGTGAAAATATACAAATTTACAAGAGTTTGACAGATCTTTGTCAAATCCACATTCAGTGGCTGCACTGCAGTCTAACGAGTATAAATCCACAAGCCTATAATGACAAAAAGAAAATTGTATTGCGTTAGAGTTTTTGTTTACCTCCAACAAGCTCTGGATTATATTTAAATGGGAGGTTTATTTCCTGATAACCGACATTAATGGCTTCCTTGTCCCCATGAGAAACAGCTATGGTAACCCAAACATTAAGTGACCCATAACATTAACTTTATGATTGTTTCTTAGATCTCCTTTGGATTTCAGAGTGATAAATACCCTGCCAGGGATTGAGGCTGGCACAGGGATGGGTTCACTGCTGGAGTCCTGGAGAGACAAGAAGCAGTTTTGGGATTGCGATTTAGCATACAATCAAACTAAAAATTATACATTTTGAGTTTACTAACCCTGTAATTTGTTATCAGTCACATATGTCTTACTTTAAATGTAATCCAAGAGTTCAGTCTACCAAAAAAAAAAATTACATTTTTGAATGGGTATTGGCAGTTTCAATTACCAAAATTATTATACCACTCGGAGGTCAATGCCTTGGCCTATACATGGGGGAAGTCAGGTCTACTTTAGCCTGTTGGATCACTTTTAGAAAGTGCAGCAGTAACCATGGGACTCCCTTTGGCATAGAAGAAGTGGCAACAGGTCTAAAACATTAGAGTGCAGATCCCCCAAAGTCTCAGGTATAGTAGTCGAGGCAGTCCTCTGACATTCACCCATAACATAAATTCGAGGCTTAGGTCTTTTAGAGGGTTGAAACAGGACTTTTCTGTCTTCGTTGTCTAAGGTGTAATTAAATCAGTGTTTATTACTAACATGATCTGTTCTGTCCTAGGTGTGTCTGGGATCTAAATGCTGCTCGTCCACATTACACATTGGGAGGAGGCCGTACCCGCCCTGAGTCTCCTGGAACTTGTACTCATACTTCACTGTCTGCCTGGCTTAGTGGTTCTTAACAGTTCAACAGTTCTCTATCGAAATTGTGAAATGTTTAGGACCACTTGATCAGGAAGGCAAGCTCTTCAGTACGTGGAAACCATGCAAAGCCTCCTCTGCGACAGCGTGTCACCAGGATTTATTTTTTTCCATCAGGGACTGACAGATTCAGAAATGTTAATCTAAAAATGTAAAACAATGTCAAATAAAGCATCTATATTTTTTTGTGTAGGTACAAGTACATGTATAGATATTTGTTTATACTGGCCACATAACACAACATTAACATTCAGAAATAAACATTCCTGCACACACTTAAAAAGTATGTATGTGTATGTTTGTACACACACACACACACACACACACACACACTACATTGTGAGGTCCTAAAGCCATCCATACACTATACGATCTAAGTGAACACTCTATACAGCTTCCTTTAGATTTACTAAAACTATGCAATAGGACAAAACACCTAAATAACCTATTCAATTTATACCAAAACTAGGCAGGTTCTTGCACTACACAGTTGATGGCAGATCTAAAGAAGATTGCACAATCAGATTGTAAACATTTTAAGGGTACAAGATTTAAAGCTACATGGTTACGTTTCTTTCCATTTAACCAGCTGGCTGAGCGAAAAAGACAGAACCAATTGCCCCACCCACCCACATTCATTGTGAATGCGGGAATCCTCCCCGCTGTGTCATTTTACGTGGATAGCAGGACTCCCCCGTAGCCAATAGTACACGGATCAGCGCTGCTGCAGATTGACTTCTCATGAACAGGAACAGCTTTTTAAATGGATAAAAATGTGTCTGGTTTATTGGTTTTCGATCCATATACAGCTAGCCTAAGGCTTGCCATACATGGCTGGAATTTTGAGCAATTTCTGCTGAATTGGCTGCAATTCAAATCATTGGTGGCCCTGTGACACAGCTCAAAAAAAGTCAAATTTAAAAATTAACTAAGGCGGGTGAGTGCTGCATCTGTCATCAGTGGAGATACCTCCATTCAGGCTGTTTAGCGTGAATGAGGGAACCAACTGATTTTCTCTCATTCCGCTCATGAGCTGAAAGAGAAAATCAAAACTACGTATGACATAGTGGAAGGCTGCAGACAGAACTTTCCCCCCAGAGTGCAAGGGTCCTGGCTGCAGGTTAGCTGTTCAAAGATTTAGTGCTTGTGTTCATGGACTTTTGTTCTCATCAGACACAAGTCAATAGGCATGCAAAACCAGCTTGAAGCAGGTCAGAAGGAGGTCAACAGCAGGTCAGATACACCCGTAAAAGAATTCTGCACAAACCCAAAAGCATCTCAAACTGATGGTAAACGGGCATTATTGACACAGGCCCTTAATTGGTTCTATTTAAGGTGTTCAGCAGGTTGGTAGGTTAAAAATATGGTTCTAACTTTTAGTTAAACCGGTAATATCAGTTAGATGGATCCTATAAACCAGGGATCTTCAAACTACGGCCCTCCAGCTGTTGCGGAACTACATGTCCCATGAGGCATTGTAAAACTCTGACATTCAGACATGATTAGGCATAATCGGAATTTTAGTTCCTGAACAACTGGAGGGCTAATGTTCCATATTTAACAACCTTATAATATCCTTTTTTTAAATGTAAACACATGACTACATTTTAAAGTGAATAGGACTACTGCAAATAGGTAGTCATACTCCACTAGACTGGAGAGCAAATCTCTTAGTCTGCTGTTCCACTTCTGTGTCCTAGCTTTTGAATTAAGACTATTCAATTATATACTTTTTATTTACAGCTCCTATAGTGGTTGTATTTTTTTGTAACTGTAGAAATAAAATCAATTTTAATATCCCGATTGCACTGTTTTATTATATTGGTAATTAATACTAATAATACTCGCTTGATCTATAATCAGAGATTCTGTTTTGGGTTTATAAATGATTACAAAAAGAGAAGGAAATACAACTTCAATATAAAATGATTGCATGTGTATGTATCATATTCCAGATGTTTATGCATCTGCAATTATGCAAAGTGCAATATCACTGCTTCTATAACTACAGTGGAGGAATAGAATTGTACCATCATTCAGCTGAAGATATTTAGGGACAGTATCTAGAATCTCGCAATAGGAATTATAACAACAACCAAATAAAAGCAGCAGCAACAAAACATTTTCTAGTAGTTATAACTGCATGTAAAACTTAAAATAGACCAACAAATCTGATCTCCAGCTTTTAGTGCAGTTTAAATAGTTCCATTTGGACCAAGCTGGTCCACAAACTATTACCTTCACCAACAGGCACAGCGACAGGGAGCTCTGTATAAACTGCATGCAGCCTCAGCTACATACAGTATGGTGTTCTGCCGCAAGATGGGAACAAAATCGAGTCTGGCTCAGCCATTCACAGGGAGTCGTGTACCCTATGAAGGGTGTGGTTCTGTAGTTCTTGGAGATTGCTGAGAACAATCTAGCTGATATCAGCCAGCAAAGGCAGAGAGCACGTTTATGTTATTTCTGCACATGTCTTCTGTTAAAATCAGCAAGTATTCTTTCTTAACTTATCAAACAGATATAACAAAATGATTTCATTGGTGTATTTAACAGAACAAATAAAATAAGTTAAATGTTTAGAATGTATATAGGCTTCAAAATAAAGCCAAAACGAAGCTGTGATGACGAAATGCATCGGAACGTGGCTGCACGGCAATTGGAAGTGACAGCACGTAGCATCGGAAGTGACATTCTGGTGGAATTTATACAGTTGGGTGAGACACAGAAAATGTAATGCTGGGTCTGCCATAACCATGATGTGCAAGTTTTACATCACTTCGTTGTATGTGGATTATCTAATGTGTTACATGTCAATGCAATAATTGAAGTATTTTTTTTTATGAACTAACCAATAAATTCTATCAGAATGGTATTGCACCATTGGAGTGTTCTTTTTTGTTTTATACATATAGAAGATCTGTAAATCACTTATTGAAGATCAGTGCTGGAGTATCCACTACCCTGAGCCGAGCAGGAGAGTGTGAAGCATTAAATGTCGGTGAGTGCCCACCCTATGAGGAATAGGTGACATGCTTTGAGCGCAGTGTAGTGTGGAGACTACTTATCAACATCAGCGATTTATTACGGACCATTCCATGTACATACCCATACGTGGATATGTCCATTCTGGATTTTATTTGAATTTCTGCACTGGGTGCGAATGTCGCTTTATTCTATGATCTATGAGTCTTAAAATTTGCTGCAGCTACAAAGTAAAGCATTGTGGCCACAGCTTGTGTATGACCCCCCTCCAGCTGCATGTTATGTTTTAAGTGGGCGCTCGAGGGGCAGTAAAACCATAGCTCAACTGCCTATTTTTTACCACCCGTTTGCCACCTGTTTAAAGGAGGCCTGAGCCCCCGATAGCAGTAAAACCTGACAAGGGGTTCTAACCTTTATGCATTCTACTGAAAATTATATAAAAAAAAAAAGAAGGAGGTTTTGGATATACCTTCCCTTTACTTCCCCTTTTGACTGGAGTATCTTTAAGTTATGTTCCGAAAAAAAATAATCAAATCCTTTAAGCCATTGCAGACTAATGTATCACAATTTTGTTTTGCGCACAAACCTTGTTGTCTTTGTTAAGAAAAGGTGAGACTATGAAGATTTATTCTCTCCACCTTGTAAGTTTTACTAACAATTTACAGTAAATCGTATTTATGTAAGTGATTGTTTAAACTGTATATATCACAGAATATTATGTTTGGTAGCTGGCCGTAACTAGTGCTGCCGTACACTGTCAATGCCAAACACACCATCAACGTCATCAGTGAAGGGGTTAAATTGAATTTTCTACTGAGCACCACATCATTTGTGAAGTCCCGTGTGGACAACTTTGTCTGGCCATTTTTCACACAAGCGGTGAACACATATGTCACTGCCTGTCACTATACTCATATATTAAGCAGTTCTTTACCTATAAAAATGAAGACTTTTGCAGGGTGATCTTCAGCCCTTGACACATCACGGTCATTTGTGATACTAAAACTCTGGCCTTTGAAATATTGTATTCTGAGAGGAACAAATCTGAACCAATGAATGAGACCCCGAGGAGCCGTAAAGAAACCCCCTTGTGCATCTATAGAATTGTGGAGGCACTAAAGAGACAGAGCATTTAATAATGTCAACTGCCGTCATTCGCTTGACCCTGTGCAACTGTCTTAGACAGTAAAGCAAGCAAAAATCATAGGCAGTAAGCACAGTGCAGTAACTTCCAGCAACAAGTGTTTATCAGTGTTGCCAACCATCAGTATTTCTCTACCCATTCTAATTACTTGCCCTCCTGAGTCCTGTCCCTGAGCTACTTAGTTATTGCATAAATAAAAAATAAAAAATGTTTTTTACCTAGGGGTTGTAAAGACAAAAATATTTTCCTCTTAAATTAAAGTCTGACAGTAGCTGATAAAAGTAATGTTTTGCATTATAACTAGCTTGATACCTGTTGAAATCGATCTGTTTTATTCACCTCCGTCACTCCTGAATAGCTATTCTCACTGACTTCCTGGTTTGCGGTGCGCATTCATTCTTGCTGCATCACGGCCTAATGGGAACTACAGTTCCCATTAGGCTTAGCCTCCATGCCTGTGAGGCATAAGAGAGCATCTTCACGCAGGGCTGTAGTCATAGGGAGGGGGTGGGCACATTCTGCTTTCCACCATGCAAAACGGCTCAGATGCTGGTGAAAAGCAAGAAGAGGAGAGACAGGAAATGGCATTTTCAAACCTGGATTACTGTATTTTGGAGGTCAAAAGGAAAAACAAGGTAAGTGATATTTAAATGCTCTAGCTCACAGCAATCAATTGATCTAATAAAAAACTGACTTTTAGTGTTCCTTTAATATCTACCTTAAATCATATTCCCATATATTTATATTGTACTTAGTTGTAGCCCAAATAATGAAATTTCAACCCTAAAACTTTTCATTTGTAACTTTTGAAAATACCAGTAAAAACTTGTCTGTGCCAGTAAATTTTGTTTGTTGTGTCAGTAAATTTCAATCTGGTAGGTTGGCAACACTGGTGTTTATACTAGTGAAATGTGACAACTGACTGGTTGTTCTAGGTTAATGCACTTAGTATATTATCCAATTGTTGCATTTTGCTTAGGTTTTCTTTTTCCAGTAATTTGGCCCACTTTATGTCCGTGCCAAAATTGTAATTGTTCAGATTACAACATAGAATGGTTTAAAAATATATAGGGTGAGGTCAATGTGAATGTTGAGTGTGTGAATGGCACTATATATGAACCAACGTTCTATCGCTATGTGCCAATATTTACATCTACCAAGTGAAATTTCTCTTAACCACTTGCCTACAGGGCACTTACATCCCCTTCCTGCCCAGGCCATTTTTCAGCTTTCAGCGCTGTCACCGTTTGAATGACAATTGCACAGTCATGCTACACTGTACCCAAATTAATTTTTTATAATTTTCTTCACACAAATAGAGCTTTCATTTGGTGGTATTTAATCACTGCTGGGTCTTTTATTCTTTACAGAATTTTGTAATACATTTTTCTCCTTCACTAATGTGATACTGATGGACACCGACAGGCTGAACTAGTGGGCACTGATGAAAAGACACCAATATGCCACACTGATGAGCACTGATAGGCACTAATGGGCATTGATGAGTGGCACTGATGGGTGACACTGATGGGCATTGATGGACAGCAGTGAAGGGCAGCACTGATAGGCTGGACCGATAGCCAGCACTGACATCACTATTGGGCACTGATTGGTGGCACTTGTGGGCACGTTATTATAATAAGGGCACTGATAATCAGTGCCCTGATTACATGTTTTGTTGCCCCCTGCGAGGAGATGCCGCCGATTGGCTCTCTCTGCCAGTGTGAGGCAAGGAACTCTGATTACCGGCATCTCCGTGTTTACAGCCGATGTTGGACACAGCCGATCACATGGTTAAAGAGCCACGGATCCGGGTCACGCTGTGTAGCACACAGTGTGGCCGCGATTGCCGAGCTGAGCGACTGTTCTGGGACACAGTCATATGATGTCACAGAATGAGAGCCACACAGTCATTTGATGGTGGGTGGGCAGCAACTAGCTAATATAGACAATATGAGAGTTATTATCTCCGCTTACATTCAATATAAAGGCTCCAGGTTGTTTAGAGGATATATAAACTCAAGGTCTACTCACCAACACCAACCAACTAGTATTAAAAGATGGGGGATCATCTGTCTCTGCTCCCATCTATTGTAAACATACACCTGAAATTGACTCTCACAGTGACACTGACAGCAGACACGTCCCCTTCTGAGTTACTGTAGCAGTCTCTATTCACGCCAGGTGGTTCCTCCAGTCAACTCAAACCAAAGCATCACTGACAGTCCCGCGCCTGGCTTGCCTTGCTCCCGTCCCACAGACCCCCACACAAGGCTCCGGAAGCTCCGCTCTACTCCCTTGCACCATGATAAGGTCTACTCACCACTAGCGTAGCAAGGTGGGGGCAGGGGGTGCTGTTGCCCCGGCGTGACATTTAGGCTCCATTCACATCTGAGCGACAAAACGCCGGACGCCCGACGCGCTTGTCGCTCGAGATGTGAAATAACATTGCGGTCTATGGAGATGGTTCACATTTCCACGCCTGTCGCCTGAAAAAAAGTCCCGGACCCTTTTTTTCAGGCGACATTGGCGTTCGCTCATAGACCGCAATGTTAAAGAAAAAAAAAAAATGTTTAATCTACAGGCGGCAAGATAAGCCGCGTACGCGGCGTATCTTGTCGCCTAGGTGTGAATGCAGCCTTAGGGGGGCGACTTTCTGTGCCTCCTCCTTATTTTTAATTTCCCGTGTCACCGACACGGATGTCCAGACCGGCCACCATGTTTAATGTCCAGCGCTCTGTGATTGGGCATATGGGGGTCATGTGAGGCTGGAAGTCCTGCCTCCGCACGTGACCGCCATACGCCCAATCACAGAGCGCCGGGAAACTCTGAACATGGCGGCGGGAGACGTCAGGCACTGAAAGTGTGAGCCGCCGTGGCCGCTCTGGTACTTTGCTCTGTGGTACGGCGCTGTGTGGAGGGAGTTGCACCATGGAGCGGGCTGCGGGTGGATGGCGCTGGCGGGGATGGGAGTCGGGACTCTGAAGCAGTTCTGCACATCCAGTGCTGGGGTCCTGTCCATCCTGAGGAGAGTCCTGGAGTCTCTGGAGAAGAGCAGACAGAAGTAAGGAGGACTCGGAGGATGGATTTTCACCAAGCTGGGGGGAGGGGGGTGCAAGTATTGCTGGAAGTAGGACTCCTACTGTAGGAGTTGGGTGGGTCTGTGTAGTAGGTCAGTGTAGGTGTAAGGTCAGTGTCAGTGTAGGTGTAAGGTCAGTGTAGGTGTCGGGGGTCAGTGTAGGTGTCGGGGGTCAGTGCCATTACCGGTTGAACTTTCACAAATACACGATCGGCGGCTCTATTGCCTGCCAATTGTGTATATGTGCTGGCTGCGTGCCCCCTCCAGTACTGCCGCCGCCCCCCCTCCTGACCCCTCACCTTCAATCCAGGGATCCGCTGCCCCATCTGCGGCCCGGGACCGGCTCGAGAGGGTGTCAGGAGGTAAGATGGGAGGGAGACCAGCATCTTCCTCCTTGCTGATCTCCCTCCAGGCTGTGAATGCAGAAGTGATGTGGATTACATCCGCATTCACCTGTCAGTCATCTGGCTGCTATAGCCAGAGAGAAGAAGCAGATCTGTGCTTCATCAGCTTCTTTTGGGGACCCCAGGTGACATTAGGCGTCCTGGAGACCCCTAATGTCTCCATAAAGAGGACCTGTCAGTGTACCTGTGCTATTATATAGGGGGATTTTTATCCCCCTATGTAATAGCAATGACATAAAGTGTAAAAAAACATAAAAAGAGTGAAAAAAAAAAATATATAAAAAAAGTTTTAAAAAAAGCTCCAAAATGTTTAAGTCCCCCACGTTTACGCACATATAAACATGGATGTTTATATAAGGGGGGTGAAAAAAAATTCCGCCCCGGGCGCCCATAACTCTGCTTACGCCACTGCTACTCACCAACTAGTATAAAGAGATGGGGGAACATCTGTCTCTCCTCCCATGTATTGGCCACATATAAAAATTAGATGAATGGTTTTCTGGATTCTTAAAGTGGATTTAAACCTATTTAAAGGACAAGTGCGCTTTCAGACTATTATCTTAACTACTTCATTACTGGACACTTAAACCCCCTTCCTGCCCAGACCAATTTTCAGCGCTCACACATTTTGAGTGAAAATTGCACGGTCATACAACACTGTACCCAAATTATAGTTTTATAATTTTTTCCCCCACAAACAGAGATTTCTTTTGGTGGTATTTGATCACCTCTGAGGTTTTTTATTTTTTGCGCTATAAACAAAAAAAATAGAACATTTTGAAAAACAAAAATAAACAAAACACAATATTTTTTAGTTATTAGAATATCCCATTAAAAAATATATTAAATATATCACTTTAGGCCGATACGTATTCTTCTACATATTTTTGGTAAAAAAAAAAAACACACACCTCCACGTACGTGCTCATCGTGGCCGCCAGGCACGCGCATCGCCATCTCAGCGGTGCGCCAGGCACAGTTTTTCCCTGCTGCGCGCCCCCAGCGGCACGCGTGGGGAATGCAAATAAAAGGACATCCAGGGACATCCACCCGGCAATTGAGAGCCGCGCTATGGACGTCTTTCGTTTACAGCGCGGGTCTCAAGTGGTTAACCACTTAAGGACCGCCTCCTGCACATTTATGTTGGCAGAATGGCATGGCTGGGCACATGCACGTACAGGTACGTCCTGTGCTAGTGCCCAGCCGTGGTCCCCAGAGCTGAAGAACGAGGAGAGCCGTGTGTAAAACACTGCTTCCCCGTTCTTCACTGTGGCGGCGTCATCGATCGTGTGATCCCTTTTATACAGCCACACCCCCCTACAGTTGTAAACACACATTAGGTCACACATAACCCCTTCAGCGTCCCCTTGTGGTTAACTCCCAAACTGCAATTGTCATTTTCACAATAAACTATGCATTTTAAATGCTGTGAAAATGACAATGGTCCCATAAATGTGTCAAAATTGTCCGAAGTGTCCACCATAATGTCGCAGTCGTGAAAAAAAAATGATGATCGCCGCCATTTTTTTTATAAAAATGCAATAAAACTATCCCCTATTTTGTAAACGCTATAAATTTTGCGCAAACCAACCGATAAACGCTTATTGCGATTTTTACCAAAAATAGGTAGAAGAATACGTATCGGCCTAAACGGAGGAAATTTTTTTTATATATTTTTGGGGGATATTTATTATAGCAAAAAGTAAAAAAAATATTGATTTTTTTTCAAAATTGTCGCTTTTTGTTTATAGCGCAAAAAATAAAAACCGCAGAGGTGATCAAATACCACCAAAAGAAAGCTCTATTTGCGGGGAAAAAAGGAAGCCAATTTTGTTTGGGAGCCACGTCGCACGACCGCGCAATTGTCTGTTAAAACGACGCAGTGCCGAATCGCAAAATCTGGCCGGGTGCTTTAACTGCCTAAAGGTCCGGGTCTTAAGTGGTTAAAATCATCTATTGTGCTACAGCCAGCACAAGGATGGTTTTACCAAGGGCTGTTGACATTGCACTGGGCCACTGCATGAAGGTAGGTATGTACTTGATGAAGAAGCAAAAAGTACTGTTCCTTAGCGATCAGGTCTCAGGAGTTAAGTCCTAGGCGTTCAAAAGTTAAGATGTAGAAAAGGAGCATAAAGCAACTAAAGTAAGGGATAAGGAAAACCAAGAACCAAAGAGGAAACATGAACCATAATACATTTATTTACTTAAAAGAGGCAATAAGAAGAATATGATGACAATATGTGCAATAATATAATACAAATAGCCCCAAATAGAGCTTTCAGTAGAAAGTTTTTGTTCTTGTGTCACAACAAAAGGCAAGGGCATCTCAAAGAACAGAGAAATGGAAAGTGTTCTTTAGTGTCTAAGCTGTAAAACTCCGGAAGTCTTGCACCCGAAGTTCTTCTGGCAAATTTTCTATTGTTCTATAACAGCAGCAAGAGGAATGCAGATTCCAACACATCGTCACTCCCTCAGCATGCTTCTTGTCTCTGTTAGTCTCCTGAAAGTATTTAAAGCTGACACAAGCCAAAACTATAAATCAGCCATCTCCTTCAAGGGTGTTGTCAGAGCGGCCACAACAGGAGGGGAGGAGGGCAGGTAGGACCTCATAACTAGGGTTCAAAAGCACCTAGAAACATGGAACAAAGCACAACATGGTATTTGTCCCATAGGGGACAGAACCGTAAAATAAGAAATTATATTAATGATCTTCTGTGGGTAGGGTGCAGCGTGGTATGCCAATGGCAAGAATACACTCAGAGGCAGGGGGTGGATGAGATTTACAGCAATGTACAAACAGACTCAACGGGTAGGCATAACAGAATAGAGCCACTTACAAACAGTAGTGGAGGACCGAGATCTTGGAAAGATGGCGACAGCTGCTGCATCGAGGATTGGGAATGTGGCCTGGCTGGTCCATACCCAAACAAGATGCTTCCTAAGTAATGTCCCAGCCAGACGGGGGAACCGGTTATAACACTAGCCACCAGCCACTAGCCACTCATATAAAAGCGCACCAAACCCAGGAGCTGAAGTCTTAAATAGACTCTGCCTTACCCAAGATTCCCAGTGAATGCATTAAAGTGGTTGTAAACCCTGCAAAACAAAGGCATAATGAGCTAGTATGCATAGTGCGGGAGCCGCCGGTAACTGAACGTGCCATTGCTTCAGTGCGCATGTGCTGATCACTTCTGCACATGCAGACACAGGGGGATATCTCCTAAACTGTGGCTTACCTGTAGCATACAGTGTGTTGTAAGGGTTTATAGAGGAATCAAGTTATTCACAACTATCTTCCCCCTTCTGCATTGCCGCTTTGGTCGAGCGCCACCTACAGTGAGAAATACAGACTGTGCCTGCATACACTTTTATACTTGCCTATAAGCAGCCTCGATCCTCTTCTTCTCAGGTGCCCCACCTTGCTCACCCCCCCCTGCCTTGTGCCCCACAAGCTGCTTCCTATGGGTGCACTCGTGTATGCTCGCTCCCAAAACCACACACAGCGTGGCTCGGCCCCCAGCTCCCTCCTCATTGGCTGTGATCGACAGCAGCAGGAGCCAATGACTCACATCGTGGGATAAAAATAGGGCTCAGGTAGGTATAAGGGAATAACTGGGGTAGAGCTGCACTCAGAAGGGTTTTTACCCCAATGCTGTATACACACACAAATCCTTATTGGTACAGTACAAATATTCTCCCGAGATCAGCCCGATATAACTAGGCCAGTAATTACTAGTCATGCTCAATGCAGCCTATGTAGTTATCTCTGCCGATAGTGTCCCATGCTCTGTTTGAATTTTGTAAATTTTTCTTGGATCTTTATGTACAGATTGTAGTACACAGATAAGCATCAACGAAACAAACACATTTTACTGGAGAATGTACAAAGCTGGTGCAGACCGCCACCTGGTGTCAAGTTTCAAAATTTGTTTAAAAACAAACCCCGGCAAATAAAACGAAGCATATGATATGAGAAAAGCCTGCTGAAGCAAAAAGTTATCTTCAGCATAAACAGCCTTCATATTTTTTCCCCCATACGCAGTGCTTTAAGTGGGCCGGAACGCGGCGGTACTCAGTACCGCCACTTCCAAAAATGGCCCTGGAGAGTACCAGCACCTCTCCGTGCGCCCAGTACGTGGGTTTCCCGTACCGGAACGCACTGGCGTAGCGGGGGGGCTCCTGCACCAGGCGAAAAATTGCGGGGGGGGAAAAATCCTGGCGTCCGCGGAATGCGCCACCGCCGCCGCCTTAGGAAAGGCCGCGGCTTTGGCCTAGCTCTGGAGCTATCGGCCATCTTGGTACACCCGGCGGCGGCGCGCGATGAGTTTTTTTTTCAGCCCTTCCGCCTGGTTGGCTGGTGGAACTGTCTGTCTCCCTTGATGTGGGAGTGGCGGGAAACACCAGCCAACTAGGCAGAAGGGCTAAAAAAAAAACAGATAACGGCGCAGGAGTTTGGCGGGCGGTGGAGTGGGAGGCGCTGTACCTCTGTGCTGCGCTGATTGGCCTGGAAGTTGGAACATGTGTTTACAGCGCGGCGGCAAGTTTCTCCATCTCCAGCAAGGTAAGCAAAACACTCTCCTGTACCACAGGGGAGAGAGAGAAGGGGGGGGGGGTCGGTGTAAATCTAAAGGGGTGCACTGCCTGATTCCCACCTATCCACCTCAGAGCCTGTCATTTTAGTAAGACTGCTGGGACTTGTAGTTCTCCATCTTCTCCTGGGGCTCATGGAGATTGGAGAACTACAAGTCCCAGCAGGTTATACATACAATAAGGCTCTGAGGTGGATGGGTGTGGATTGCATGCACCTGAGCCCCAGGAGAAGATGGAGAACTACAAGTCCCAGCAGGTTATAATATAAGGCTCCAAGGTGGATGGATGTCCGGACACCTATCCATCTTGGAGCCTTATATTATAACCTGCTGGGACTTGTAGTTCTCCATCTCTTGGGGCTCAGGTGCATGCGATCCACCATCTATGGGACTACAAGTCCCAGCAGTAAGAAAAACTGAACAAAGATGGTGGATCGCATGCACCTGAGCACCAGGAGACGATGGAGAACTACAAGTCCTAGCAGGTTATAATATAAAGCTCCGAGGTGGATAGATGTCTGGACAGTGACAATTGGTGGCACAGTGGTGACAATTGATGGCATGGTACAGTGACTGCATTTGATGGCATGGCACAGTGGTTGCATTTGTTGGCATGGCACAGTGGTGACAATTGATGGCACAGTGGCTGCATTTGATGGCATGGCACAGTGGTTGCGTTTGGCATGGCACAGTGGTGACAATTGATGGCACAGTGGTTGCGTTTGTTGGCATGGCACAGTGGTGACAATTGATGGCACAGTGGCTGCATTTGATGGCATGGCACAGTGGTTGCGTTTGGCATGGCACAGTGGTGACAATTGATGGCACAGTGGCTGCATTTGATGGCATGGCACAGTGGTTGCGTTTGGCATGGCACAGTGGTGACAATTGATGGCACAGTGGTTGCGTTTGTTGGCATGGCACAGTGGTGACAATTGATGGCACCGTGGCTGCATTTGATGGCATGGCACAGTGGTTGCGTTTGGCATGGCACAGTGGTGACAATTGATGGTACAGTGGCTGCATTTGATGGCATGACACAGTGGCTGCGTTTGATGGCATGGCACAGTGGTGACAATTGATGACACAGTGGCTGCATTTGATGGCATGGCGCCCTGTGATTGGGCGTATGTGGTCATGCGCTAGCGCCGGAGGGGGGGGTGCGAAAAAAAACGGCGCCTAATAGAGTACCGGCACCTCTTTTGGCCCACTTAAAGCACTGCCCATACGTCACTTTTAAATCAGTACCACTGACTACCAATGAGGCCAGCACTATAACTGTTGTACAGTGCCTTGAAAAAGTATTAATCCCCCTTGAAATTTTCCAAATTTTCTCGTTTTACCACCAAAAATGTAAAAGTATTTTATTAGGATTTTATGTGATAGACCAACACAAAAGTGGCACATAATTGTGAAGTGGAAGGAAAATTATAAATGGGTTTCAACATTTTTTACAAATAAAAAAGTGAAAAGTGTGGTGCACATTTGTATTCAGCCCCTTTACTCAGATACCCCTAACTAAAATCCAATGGAACCAATTGCCTTCAGAATTCACCTAATTGGTAAATAGAGTCTTAGTGTAAGCGGAGGTTCGGTCAAATATTTTTTTTCTAAAAGTCAGCAGCTACAAATACTGCAGCTGCTGACTTTTAAAAAAAGACACTTACCTGTCCAGCGCGCCCGCGATGTCAGCAGCCGAGGCTGAGCAATCGCTCGGTCCTCGGCTGCTTCTGCCGCCATCCTTGGTGAGGGAATCAGGAAGTGAAGCCTGACGACTTCACTGCCTGATTCCTACTGCGCATGCGCAAGGATCGTGGTGAGCAGTCACTGGTCCCCACTCTCTCCTGGGAACACTTTTTCCCAGAAGACAGCGGGGGGGGGGGGATGGGGCGACATTTCTGGCTCGATTACTTGCGGGGATCAGACCCGGAAGTGGTGCAAATCTCAGACAGGTATCTGCACCCCCCTCCCCCCTGAAAGGTGCCAAAATGTGTCACCGAAGGGGGTGGAGGAATCCAAAAAGCGGAGGTTCACTTTTTGTGTGAACCTCCGCTTTAATCTCAGTATAAATGCAAACCGTTAAGTTATAAAACACATATTCAAAGCTTTGAACATCTCATGGAGCACTGTTCAATCCATCATCCGAAAAAACAGAAAGAATATGTCGCAACTGCAAACCTACCAAGACATGGCTGTCCACCTAATCTGACAGGCTGGGCAAGGAGAGCATTAATCAGAGAAGCAGCCAAGAGGTCCATGGTAACTCTGGAGGAGCTGCAGTGATCCACAGCTCAGGTGGGGGAATCTGTCCACAGGACAACTATTAAGCCCCATACACACGGCCGAGGTTCTCGGCAAAAAACAGCGAGAACCTCGCTGGGAGCCTGATTCTGCCGAGAACTTTGGCCGTGTGTACGGATTCGGCGAGCCCCACCCGTCGAGCAAATAGAGAGCAGGTTCTCTATTTGCTCGACGGCCCGTCGGGATGAATGGCTGGTCGCCTTTCCCGACGGGCTGGTCGCCGAATCTGACGGCCGGCCGAGAACCTCGACGGGCGGAACGATGTGTTCTGCCCGTTGAGGTTCTCTGCCGTGTGTACGGGGCCTCAGTCGTGCACTCCACAAATCTGGCCTTTATAGAAGACTGGCAAGAAGACATTGTTGAAAGAAAGCCATAAGAAGTCCCATTTGCAGTTTGCGAGAAGCCATGTGGGAAACACACAAACATGTGGAAGAAGGTGCTCTGGTCAGATGAGACCAGTATTAAACTTTTTGGGCTAAAAGCAAAACGCTATGTGTGGACGGAAAACTAACACTGCACATCACCCTGAACACACCATCCCCACCGTGAAACGTGGTGGTGGCAAAACCTGTTAGAGTCTGAAAAAGATTTGAGACTGGGCGGAGGTTCAACTTCCAACAGGACACCAACCCTAGACATACAGCCTGAGCTACAATGAATAGTTTAGATCAAAGCGTATTCATGTGTTAGAATGGCCCAGTCAAAGTTCAGACCTAAATCCAATTGAGAATCTGTAGCAAGAGTTGAAAATTGCTATTCAGACACTCTCCATCCAATCTGACAGAGCTTGAGTTATTTTGCAAAGAAGAATGAGCAAAAATGTCCCTCTAGATGTGCAAAGCTGGTAGAGACATCCCCAAAAAGACTTACAGCTGTAATTGCAGCGAAAGGTGGTTCTACAAAGTATTGACTCAGGGGGGGCAGTACTCCACACGTTTCAGATGTTTATTCATAAAACATTTGGAAAACAATTTCTCATTTTCCTTCTACTTCACAATTATGTGCCACTTTGTGTTGGTCTATCACATAAACTCCCAATAAAATTATTTTACATTTTAAACCAATCCAGTACTATAAAAGGTGGTCAACAAGCCAAAGACTCTTGAGAAGCCTTGCTATAAAGGAAAACCATCAATATAAAAATATGGGACTACTTTGCTCAATGTGCAGCCTCTATGGCATTCATCCTCAATTAATCAATCAGAACAAGCCTTTCTTAAGTTGATCAGAGTATCAATTTCTTCACTAAAAAAATTACAGCAGCATACAGCATCCCGATATGAAATTATTTTACATTCATTAACCACTTCAATAATCTGACACATTTACCCCCTTAGGCCAAGTTTCCGCAGTCATGCAACATTGCGCTCATTAATTTTTTTGCATTTTTTTTCACACAAGCATAGCACAAGCTGATGTCCAAGAAAATTAACTAGTTAACTTTTTGGAATAAAGGGTTTACATAAATAAAAGCGAATCATTGTAACTAGGGTTGTCCCGATACCGATACCAGTATCGGTATCGAGACCGATACCGAGTATTTGCGGGAGTACTTGTACTCCCGCAAATACCCCCAATACCTAAATAGAATACTCCACCCGCCGCCGCATACTGCAAAGCCGTCGCGTTAATTCCCGTGCATCACAGCACGCATTACAGGCACCTTTCGTTTGAATTCTTCTAATGTTGCCGCGCCGTGTATAGACACTCCTCTTCTCGGGATTGGACAGATCTGTCCAATCCCGAGCAAAGGGGAGTGTCTATGCATGGAGCCGTGTGTATAGACACTCCCCCTTGCTCGGGATTGGACGGATCCGTCCAATCCCGAGAAGGGGAGTGTCTATACATGGCACGGCGGGCATTACAAGAATTCAAACGAAAGGCGCCTGTAATGCGTGCTGTGATGCACGGGGATTAACGCGGCATCTACTACTACTAGGTATGGGGGACATGGCTGCAATATGTGGGAGCACAGGACAGGGCTGCAATATGTGGGGGGACATGGCTGCAAAATGTGGGGGGACAGGGCTGCAATATGTGGGGGGACATTTAAAAAAAGTATCGCTATCCCTAACCCTCACCCTATCCCTAACCCCTAACCCTAACCCCCTTTCCCACCCTCACTTTCATCACAGTGCACAGTACATCATACTCAAGAAGATAGCGGTGCAGCAGGTCGCTCTCGCTTAGTCTGCTCACCCCAGGGATAGTGAGAGCAGGACGCTCTCTAACGAGTCTGCTCTCCCTAGGGATAGAACAGTCAGGCAGGGTTCTCAGTTGCTGCTGCTGCTGCTGCTACTTGGAAGGCGTACCATATCCTGTGCTACTGTCCACTCTACTGAAGCCTCCTGAAGCCTCACCACTGGCTCCTCCGGATTCCCCTGGCTTTATTTGCTTGGCTTCCCCCTCACCTAACAGGTAATCCTCAGCCATCCATCCCCCTGGGACCGTTTGCGGCCGTCCTTTTCAGGACAGGCCGCCGAAATGGCCTAGTCTCGGCAGCACACCCCACCGTCTTCACCCCCGCTTTTTTACCCCCACACTCACCACCCCCATATGAGGTACCCCCCTACCACCTCCGCGCCGCAATTACCGTCTCGTTCTACGGTCTCGCTGGACATCCGTGCCAGCCTGCGAAGAATCGCGGCGGCCGCGCTCCAGGAAAGACCGCGGCTTCACTCGCGGCCTAGCGGCGCGCCGCTCTCCCACGCTGGCAATCCCCGCCAAACGGCCCAAAACCCCCCCTACCCCAGAAGGACACCATCCCTTACTGGTCATTAATCCCAGCCTACCCCGGCATCACAGATCTACCAGGCTGACAACCCCCAGCCTGGGTCCTGCTCCCAGCTCGGTGGCCATCTTGGTACACCCAGCAACGAGGGTACCTATCACCCCGACTTGCCCCCCCTCACTATCCAAACTGTACTTGATCCAGGGTTCGTCCGATCGCCTCTCAAGGGGTCAGGAAGTAATTTTTTTCCCTGCCGCAGCATATTGGCACTGCACGGTCAGGGTTTTTGTTGCCTTCCTCTGGATCAAGCTGGAGAGAAGATTTAGCTAAATCTTCCCTCCATCACCCTAGACATCCCCCCTTTTCCCCCCCTTTTACCCGGTGTGTGGCAACCATGGTGATTCTGCAATATTCGGCAGAAACCATTTGCAGTCTGAGGCGATTCGCAGCAACCCTGCCAGCCATCACCAAAAGAGCCCTAAGAATAGAGCAACTATTGAGGATCGATCGACGATCGACCGTCAAAAATCTCAGCCATTTACCCCAGCCCAAGCACATATTATGTGCTTTGATAAACACAAGATCGGCAGTAAAACACCGTTCAGAAATCTATGATTTTATTCTACAACACGATCTAGACTGCCTCTTCATTACAGAGAGCTGGCTCACAGCCGACTGCAACACCATTCTAGGAGAATTGGTGCCAGAAAACGACCGTATTATAACCGAAAACAGAATAGGGCAAAGAGGGGGAGGCCTGGCCGTGATCCACAAGACTCACCTTGCGATCACTAAACCAGTACTTCAAAACCCTCTTCCATTTATGGAAACCCTTACTCTGCAACTGCAAGTAAATTCCCAGGAGACCGTCCGTATTCTTCTCTGCTACAGGCCACCCGGCCCAAAATCGCAGCTTCTCCCATCATTGACGGACTTTATCTCCACCTATACCCTTAACAGCAAACATCTTTTGCTGCTCGGGGACTTCAACCTCTGGGCCAACTCCCCACAAGACCCCATTGCCGACGCCTGCATTGACCACCTGGAAGGATTAGGGCTTCAGCAACTAGTATGTGGGCCCACACATGCTTCAGGTCACACGCTCGATCTTATTTTCAGACAAGATCTGGAAATAAAAATCTTGGAAAATGAACCGTTGCCATGGACAGATCACCATGCAATTAAAATTCATTATTTCCGAATTCCCCCCTTAACAAAAACATCAAATCCAGTGAGAACACACTGGACTAGATGTCAGAAGAAGCTCCACTAGGAACTCTTCAAAGCCACGTTAAGGAAAAAAACAAAAACAATCCAGCCGCATCAAACGGCTGAAGAAACACTGGATGCCATAAATACAGCACTATTACAGTCAGCTGACTTAATAGCACCGAAACGTAAAACCTGCAACCCGGAAAAATAACTCCAGCTGGTTCAACAACCAGCTGGCGTTACTGAAGCAAGAGCGCAGAATGGCGGAAGCCGCCTGGAAACGAAGCTCTTCAGATGAGAACCTCTCCATCTACAAGGCAATAACAAGAAAATACCACAAAGAAATCTTCAAAGCCAAGAAAAACAATTTTTCTGAGGCTATCAACAACGCCCTCAACCGCCCCCGCGAACTCTTCAAGCTGGTCACTCAGACCATGAATCCAGGATGTCTTGAAGCCCCCAATTCGGACTCACAAGAATTTTGCAATGAGTTATCGGATTACTTCATTAATAAAATCGAGGGAATCCAGCAAAGCATTCAGCAAAACAATTTCCCTCCTAGCCCCACCCGTATTTATTTACACAACACCTGCATTGATTCACCACAACCAGGTAAGTTCACGCTGGAACCCATCTCTATTCAGACCACAAAAAATATCATCGGTACTTTGCGTAACAGCACTGCGCCGAATGATATCATCCCCACTAAACTGCTGAGGGAATGCGCCGACATCCTGGCACCTCCTATTACACAGCTTATTAACCAATCCTTCAGGGAGGGCATAGTGTCCTCCCAGTTTAAGGAGGGCATAATTCAACCCATCTTGAAGAAACCCACCCTGGATCCTAAGGACCCACTCCACCGGCGCCCCATAACAGGCCTAAATGGTCTCTCCAAGGTAATGGAGAAAGTAGTGGTACAACAGCTGCAACAGCATCTAGATTCCCACAACCTACTTGATCCATTTAATCGGGATTCCGCCCCGGACGCGGGACGGAAAACAGCATTGCTTAAGATATGGGACGACGTTCTCGAGGCCGCAGACAAAGGAGAATCTTGTCTTCTGGTTCTGCTGGACCTAAGCGCAGCCTTCGATACAGTAGACCACAAGCTTTTATTGACTCGGCTAGCTGAAGTAGCCAAGGTCGCAGAATGCGATTTATCTTGGTTCTCCTCTTTTTTGGAAAACCGATTCACTTCTGAAAAACGCACATTATCGTGCAGAGTCCCTCAAGGATCCCCCCTGTCGCCGATGTTATTCAACATCTATCTCCGTCCTCTTTTTGAAATCATCAGCAGCCAAAAACTGCTCTATCACTCATATGCAGACGACACGCAACTGTATTTCCGCATTTGCAATAAAAAGGATCACCACCTCAATCTAGAGACATGCCTCTCTTTGATAGAGGACTGGATGACAAAGAGTTATCTTAAACTCAATGGAGCGAAAACAGAACTGCTCCTGTTTCACGCCAAGCATAGGAATCAACCTGCAACAACCTGGACACCCCCGCCCATTCTGGGCAAAATCATCACACCTAGCGCCAAAGTCAAAAGTCTTGGGGGTCATCTTCGACTCCTACATGACAATGGACACACAAATAGGGTCAGTAGTCAGCGGATCTCACCATCTGCTGTGCCTACTACGCAGACTCATCCCTTTCATCCCCAAAAAAGACATTGCGGTCGTGGTGGGTGCAATTGTAAACTCAAGATTGGACTATGCAAATGCCCTCTACCTCGGACTCCCCAAGTACCAAATCGCTCGTCTACAAGTCATTCAAAATACGGCCGTTAGACTGGTGACTGGGAAAAAACCCTGCGAATCAATCTTACCTTCACTGAGATCCCTTCACTGGCTGCCAGTTAAAGACAGAATCACTTTTTAAAGCTCTCTGTCTAACGTATAGATGTATCCATGGGAATGCTCCCCATTATCTATGCGAAAAAATAAAAGCTCATAATCCCAATCGCGTTCTGCGATCAACCAATCAAAATCTACTCCAGATACCTAAAGCCAACTACAAGTCCAAAGGAGAAAGGAGATTTGCGGTCCAAGGTCCTAGACTATGGAACGCTTTACCAACCAGTATTCGGTTGGAAGAGAACCACTTGGCATTCAGGACAAAGATCAAGACTCATCTCTTTTGATTCCAAAGGAGACAGGAACAACAAGCGCCCAGAGGCGATTTACTTTGCATGTGTCGCGCTATATAAGTTTTCATTCATTCATTCATTGGTATTCGGTATCGGCGAGTACATGAAAAAAAAGTATCGGTACTTGTACTCGGTCCTAAAAAAGTGGTATCGGGACAACCCTAATTGTAACAATTCCTGTCAGAGTTAAATCGGTCTGTCTCAGACCTGTAACTGCTGTATCTGTAGAACAGCTTGTTCAACTTTAAAAAAAAAAAAAAGCAATAACAAAGGCTGCCACCATATTGAAGAATTCGTAAAATGCTAAATAATAAATGTTTGCAGACCGGAGGTGATATATCGTAGATAAACAACTCTGAACATAAAGCAGCACAGCAACTTACAGAAAGTAGAGGGCAGTAGATACCTACATAATTTATCTGCATTCACATTCAGAAAAGCGAAGGTGAAGGAAAGTCTACAAAAAAATTATTTTAGTTTTGGGTTAACACCTGTGTGTTGAAACACTTTTCCCCTCCACTCCTTATACATGCATACCTCCCAACTTTTTGACATGGGAATGAGGGACACCGACTAGCAAAAGCATGTAGGCATGGGACACACCCCATACCACACCCCCTTAATGGAGATTTAACCTAAAAAAGATTAAACCCACAAGCGCTTTTTTTTTACCACTACTATTCCTTTATATTGGCTTTTGAAATTTACAAATGCAGCAATTTAGAAATTGGATGAAAGGTTTAGCGCTAGAAAACACATTTTTAAAGATAAAAATTGCATTTTATATACAACTATATAGATCAGACCAAACTGAGGGACAAAATGGAGAGGAAAGAGGGACATTGCTCCAAATTAGGGACAGTCCCTCGAAATCGGACAGTTGGGAGCTATGTTTACATGCAGTGCCATGCTGCAGGATCTCAGCTGTTCTGGTCCACTCAACTTTAAGCAAAATACTTTAAACCATAGATGTGGAGTTCCTATTTTATTAGTATCAAATTTACATAAAATACAACATATGGCATATTTATTGAAAATTGAAAAATCCACAACCCTCCACCATGATTATACATGACAGTATTGTCACTGCTCTCCTGACCTATAACAAAGCTTTGTCTGTTGAATGTAATAAAGTCCTTTGCTAGACATCTGTACCAATTGGCAGAATAATTAAAGACCAAAAGAGGGTAACAGAGGAGGATAATAGAGCAATAAAAATCTGATTATACCCTGTACTAGTTTATATATAATAATAATAATAAAAAAAAAAAAACTCACAGGGATTTGGCTGAGTAATTCTAAGCATTAAGTCTCCTACTTATGTGATAGCCATGTCTGCACCTTGATCAGGGCACTCGCCAAAACATTGTTGGATTGTACTATGTTGAAATACTTGGATAGCATAACAGGCAGGCAACTAAAAAGAGTAGGGTTGCCACCTTTTCTTCAAGCCAAACCTGAACATTTTAGTGGCCTGGGACACATTTGGGTACCCTCAAGGAAAGCAGTAATGCGGTGCGCAAAGCGTGCTGCAGCAAGCAGTGGGTGAGGCCAAATTGTTCATGCTGACATAATCGACCTGCTCCACAGTGATGCCGAACCTGCCCCCAGATAGCTGCCTACAGCTCCCGGATGGCAACAGATTTGTGTGCGACTATCTTGGTTACATGTGGAGCCACAGCCTGGTCTGAATAATGTGTCCAGGTTTCAGTCCGCCTGAAAACTGGACAGATGATTTAAAACCTGGACTGTCAAGGTGAATGGCAACCCTAGGAGCTTCCTTTTTTGGATGGAGCTCTGCTCTAAGCAGCTACAGCAACAGGTTTCTTTTCCTTTTGTGTTTGAACCATAGGAAAGGCTGCTATGGAAAGCTTGGTCTGCATGTAAATGTGAAGAAAATTATTAGTAAATGCATAGAAAAAGAAGAAAAAAAAAGAAGAAGAAAAAAAAAGAAGAAGAAAAAAAAAAGAAGAAAAAAAAAAAAAGAAGAAAAAAAGAAGAAAAAAAGAAGAAGAAGGCCTCGTTCATACATAGTCTTGTCTGAATAAAGTGTCCGGGTTTCAGGCAGTCTGAAACGAACGCATGATTCCAAACCCTAACTGTCCAGGTGAATCCTGGACAGGGGACAACCCTAAGAAAGAGGTTAGCAATTCTAACCTTCTTATTTGATTTAAGGCCCCATTTACATACGAGAGACCTAGCAGAGGTTCCTGGCAATTAGTCGCGGGAGGAAACCCCATTGAAGGGAATGGGAGGCTGTCCGAGTTTTTGATTGCTGTGGCTTGTAGTGCTGTTCCTATTTTAAATAAAAGCAACTATTGTTCAAGAGGATGAGCTGACAACCCTACTAGGCACCCTTACGTACCAGAGAACACACTGTCATTTTCCCAGGAGAGATTACAGACAAAAATACACTTTTAAAAAAAAAGGTACTGTATAGACACAATTTCCTTTTCCAGATGTTCCCGGCCTAGAACAGCAAATATTATTTTTTTTTTTTCATTTCAGTTCCACATGCCATTAGTCCAAACAACACTAGATGGCTCTGTTGTGCTTTGGAAGATCTTGGTCATCACACATTCTAATACCTACTCATGAGCTTTCAGCCACTTGTTTAGAAAATGCTGGTCACTATATTCCAAGCATGCTCTGGGGGAAATCAAACTTTTCAGGCATGTGTAATTATAGAGAAAAATGTTTGCATTTACTAATATTGCTCAGTGTTTAAAAACACATACATTGTGCGTTGCCATTTCCATCAATGTGTCCTGCTGGGTGTTATTGCATATATTTGTAAGAGAGAGGCCGCTGGTGGGAATATAGGTTTTGTTCTGGCTTACGGATGTAATGAATGTGCTTTGAGACATGAGGCTGCATGCTGAGTGAATTCAGCAAAGTGAGGCATGTAGCGTGAGAGGACACACACACCTAGTAAACTGTTATATGTGTTGGGTTAGGCGCACACATTCATTGCAGTTACAGATGGGTCAATATAACGAGAAAGACATAATTTAATGTACTTCAGTCTTTGATTGATTAGAGCATCACATTTCCTTTGGGTACGCACATCCAAGCTGTTATAGGTTCAGTCTATTTCAGGCTGTCTAAAAGTGAGATATTAGTTGGAGTCTTATCATTTTTCGGCATTTACATTGTTTTTAAATGATCATGTGTGGGCTTCACATCATTTTTCAGGTTCTGAAAAACGACAAAAAAAAAATTTGAACATGCTGCATTTTTTAACGTCCTTTTAAACAATGTTGTTTTTCGGATTGTAAAAAATGATGGTGTGTGGGCTAAAACAACGTTTTAAACCCGCGCATGCTCAGAAGCAAGTTATGAGAGTACTCGGTAAAACTACCGTTCATAATGGAGTAAGCACATTCATCACGCTGTAAAAGACAGAAAAGCGCAAATCGTCTTTTACCAACACAGAATCAGCTAAAGCAGCCCAAAGGCGAATAGAACTTCCCCTTTAGAGTGCCGTCGTACGTGTTGTCACCATGCTTTGCTCATAATTTTTTTTAAACAATGGTGTGTGGGCAACGTCGTTTTTAATGATGAAGTTGGAAAAACCTAGTTTTTTTTCATGCTGAAAAATGATCGTGTGTACACGGCATTAGGCTAAGGTCAGCTGCTGTCTCTCCTAGGGGTTCTGTTTCATGATCTACTTCTTGCATTAATTCCTGGCTTTGTATCCATATACCTTTGTTTCAGATGTTCCCAGCCACATTATGGAGTTCCCACCATGCCTGTTGCACTCTCCATAATAGATACAATCAGTTTTTTTTTCAGCAGGAACGTGGGGGGACGTCACTTCCAGCACCGACTGTATGTAATGACAAGGGGTGTGCTGGAGGGTTTACGGATTCTGTCTGCTGGGGGATCTATTGTCCCTAAAGGCAGATCTCTTGCAGGGGGGTATACATTTTTACTGGAGTTTCAATTGCTACTGTTGAGGTAGGGGACCGTCTACTGATGCTGGCTGCTAGCAGATTTATTTGCTGCTCAGAGGGGATCTATCGCTGCTGTATATTGGAGGCTTTTAGTAGACATCAGGCCTAAAATAATTTTTTAATCATGTGTAGCACCCTCTAGCTAGGTGCACTGCTCTCGTACATACTTGTTAGCAGAAGACATTTTGGCATGGCTAAGAGCCAGGCATGGGTTGAACCTGGGTCAGGGCTTATTTACTCAGGGAGGCTGGATGACTCATCAAGCAGCAAATCAGGTAACCTTCCCCGCTCCATCGGGTGGAAGATAGAGATCTGAGGAGGCAGTCGTTGGCCCTTGAGGGTGCCCCCCAGTCTGAGGAGAGGTGACCTAGGCCCTAGGGCAATGCAGTAAATGTGCCAGTGGCGTCAATCTACATTACACAAGTATAGGGGCTAAGAGTCCCTGCCTGTAATGAGCCATTGCTACAGACTTTTACAGAGTGACACTACAAAGTATAGTGCTGGAGGAAGGAAATAAGCTGTATATAGGACTGTATATACCAGGAGTTGTCCCTGAAGTTGTTTAAAGTCAAATAGGCATCCCATAATACACCTTCTGCCCAAGTTTTATCCCCTCCAGTGCTGTATTTTGGCCTAGGCTGACAAGGCCCAGGGCGGCACTTTGCCTGGGGGGGGGGGGGGGGCGGCAAAAGACCTGCCCCCCACAAAAAACAAAGCGCCAGCATCCTCCTTCCACACACAGAGCCGCCATCAGGAGAGTATATCTGAATCCAGTGGCATCGCTATGGGGGTTGTGGGGCTTCGGACCACACCCAGATGACACCAGAAAGCAGTTGTAGTAGGTGCAGTTGCCCCCCCATCGACAAAGCAGCGATAAGCTCAGCAGCAGTGCTGTGACAGGGAGAGGAGAGCTGCACAGTGTTTGTGTATATCTCCTGCTCGGCCCCTCCTTTCTCCTGTTAGCTAAACAGAAGAGAGTGCGACTGTAATCAGTTTCCCCTAAGCGCCGGCCGGCTTCCTGCCCGCTCCGATTCCCTCCCCATTGGCCACAGTAGTGGGCCAATCAGAACACACTGAAGGGCATCATGGGAAACATAGTCCCCGGAAGATTGGCGGTGTTTCTGCGGCCCGAGTGTATCCACATGTAGCGCCTGGCTACTTTCAGAGCCGGTGCTATGTTAAATTTAGGGGAGAATTCAGAGAAATAGTTAGCTCTGAATTACTTTGTTTAAATTTGGGTCTCTGCTCTAGCTTGCCTGTACTGTGGGCTAACCTTTCATCCGGGGACTCAGGTTACCCCCCCCGAACGGCAGGTGGCAGCAGTGAGGTCAAATGAGTGAGTATCACTCCTTAGCAGCCAGTCAGGGGTTGGCCCCCTCGCTGTGCATGCTGGGGAGGGGTATAAAGGGGGCAGACGCCATTGCCTCGAGATTCTTCCTCATGTGATGCCCACCATTGGGGTAGCCATTCCATGACACCCCCAAATATTGCCCTCCTGGCCGGGGTGTGCATGGGTAGCAGTGTTCCTGGTTCCGTTGGCGCAGAGAAATTGATCTTCTGTGTGGGCCCAGTGATCGACTGGGTTCCCAATCTGGAGGGGGTCCTGAGCTATCCGTCCAATTGGAGGAAGCTGACCGATGAGGAGTCTGTCCAAAAGATAGCAAGCACAAGGCTGGTGTTCTAAGAGGGGCCTGTCCATTCATCTGGGGACTGCCTGGGATCTAACAGGCTATATTTTGGTCGCCTGTCAGTCGCAAAAAACTACCTGAAGGAGATCCGTCTGCTGAATCTACTGAGAGAGGATTCCAGACCATAATTGTCTCCATTCTTTTAGGAGGGTCTGTGGGAGAGACTTGATCCTAAGTTTGAGTGACACTCTGGCTGCCAGGCTGGTGAGAGAGGCCTGTCCAGGTGCGCTACACCCACTCCGGCTGGAGCGGCAAAGTAAAGTGTTGTTGGAAGCAGGACTGTTTCCTGTATGCAGTTACACCTTAATATGCTGTCTCCTATTTGCTATCCATTCACCCTTCTACTGTTTAATCGTTTTTACCCAGCTGGGTAATAAAAACACAGAAAAAAGACACCTGTCCTGTGGACATTCCCTTTACCACAACGCTCATCAAGTACCCTAGAAGGTGGAGATACAGAGGTAACATGCCACCCAAAACAAAACCAGCAGCTTCTTCGGGGGTAGTGCCACACACAGACAGCAGGCTACAGTCCCCCAGCATGCATGCATACCCCCACCACCAGATGGGAGCCACATTGTACCTACACTACCAGAGAGGGAGCCACGTTCTACCCGCACCACCAGAGAGGGAGCCACGTTGTACCCGCACCACCAGAGAGGGAGCCACGTTGTACCCGCACCACCAGAGAGGGAGCCACGCTGTAACCGCACCACCAAAAGGGGAGAAAGACAGAGCCACTGCCATGCTACACTACTGACTAGAGTCACCCCGGGCAACCCAGAGTGAGCGAACGTCCAGCCAGAGGGATCACTGTTGTGGTTTTGCTGGGTCTGGTAAGAGGGTCAGTTGGCCATTATCCATTACTGTTCCTTGGGACTGAGCCATTAGGAAGTGCCTAACCTGCTATCCTCAAGGCCCTGTGTCCTCTTCCAATGGTGTCCCTCTCTCCTCCTCCCCACGGCGTCACTCTCTCCTCCGCCCATGAAGATTACAGGGTGGGTCTTAAAAAGGAAGTGGTGTGACCTTGGCAGGAAGCAGTGGCGTCTCCAGCTTTTATATTTAGGGGGGGCACATGGGGGGACAGAGACAAAAGTAGGGGGGTCAACTATAAAATGCAATTTTATTTTTATATATATATACACATATATATATATATATATATATATACATACACACACATATATATATATATATATATATATATATATATATATATTAGGGCTGTGCAAATTAACTTTTAATTAATCGATTAATCTTTAATTTTTTTGATTGATCAAAATCTTTTTGATCGGTTTAAAATTATTTTGATTGGTACTCACCTCTCCGCCGGCTTCTGGGCCTTCAGTGAGATCCGGTAATGTCACAGACACCGGCGGGTCTTGCCATGTCCATCTGAGGTGCTCCTTTGCTGTGCCTTCATATCTGCATGCCGGCGGGACCTTACTATCTGCCACACGCAAGGGCTGTTACACTTCCCTCTATCAACCTGGGATTCTACAGCCATCCACTGGGAGTTGTGATAGTTCCCTTCACGGGACATCTACATGCCGACGGACTGATGTTAACCTCTCCTCATTTAGATTCAGCAGTGGCATCGTTGTACCCATTTTTATACCAGTATCATACTTAGCTACATGTTTTTATGACTGCTTTTGCTACCGTTTGGTATTACTACAGTTTATGTAGCTACATCGATTTTATCTCCAGTGCAATATTTGGTTACCTACTTGAAGACTATAAAAGTTTTAATGCTATTCCCATTGAGCGTTGCCTTTGTGCGTGTTTTGTATCCTGCTATCCATTTTCCAGTGGTTGGTAGCTGCACTGGGAATCAGCCTGCAAGGAGATCAGCTAAAAGTAGTTGGATCTGTATGTGCGTTATAATTAATCGAAATTAGTCGATTAATCGATTAAAAAATAAAGCGATTAATCGAACACAAACATTTTGATCAGTAACAGCCCTAATATATATATATATATATATATATATATATATATATATATATATATATATATATATATCCTGGGGCCCTTTACTACGATCCCACAACGGGCCCTTTCACATGTTCTGCAGTGAGCTCCCTTTTTACTATACTGGGGCCCCCAGGGTGGCAGAAAACAAGAGATATATCTCACCAGCACATCAAGAAAATATAAGGGTCCAAAGCAGTGGGAGAACTCTCAGGGTTGCAAAGGTTATATTGCCACCGGGGCTGGTGTTCTGTCACTGTGGGGTTCCCCAGCTGTCTTGTCCCTGCTATTGACAGCGCTGGTCTGTCATCTGTCTCCTTGGCAGCGGCAGCAGTCTATTAGGACCTAGTGCTGGTGACATTATGGGTGCATGCAGGGGAAGGCTGGTACTATTGGTTATAGAGAGCCGAGCCCCCAGCTGGTCACCTAGCAGCAGTAATGCTGTATAACCTTCTCTGTTGACATGCTGATCCGGATGTGATCCAGGTGATGCTCCCAGTCAGATCTAATGAACATAGTATTAATAAGCATCAAAAGTACAACCACATATATACAATCAACCATATGTTCCGCAGCCATGTGGGCTCTATGCCTGTAAAGTGTGGGCTTTGATCAATAAAATCACTGATATTTAACGCTAGGATTTGATTGGAGCATCACCTGGATTGCATCCCGATCAGCATGTCAGAGAAGCTCCACTGCTGCTAAGCAACCTGCAGGGAGCTCAACTGTCTACAACCAATAGAGATGGGCTTGGGTGTGTTTGAAATCCCAAATGCCCAATCCCGCCAGGAAGCCGACACTCCATAGTGCCAATCAAAGCCAGCGAGACATTTCCTGATCTGTGCAGCTTCGGACCGGGAAATGTCTCACTGCCTGTGATTAGCGCTGTGCAGTGTGGGCTTCCTGGCAGGATCTGGCATGTGGAATTTTGAACATGCCCAGCCCATCTCTAACAACAAATTGTGCTGGCCCTCCTGTACATCTGCCCCATAAAGTAACCAGCACTGGGTTCCAATGTGCTTCCGCTGCTGCCATGGAGACAGAGACCAGCACTGTGAATAGCCAGGACAGGACAGCAACTCTGGTTGTTCCAGCACTGGTCCACACTGGGAGGATTCCCCCATCCACCTATAATGTGTAGATGGGGGAATTGTATCATTTCCAACCTAATAGTTGAATGAAAAAAGTGATCAATGTATGGGCTGCCTAAGAGCGAAGACCAGCCATAGACAGTTTAAATCTCAGCTGGTTCAGCAGGAACTGGCTGAGATTTGAACCATTAATGAGCAGATTCTCTCATGATTATCACTAATGGTTGCTGTATAGCCACTAGTGATAATCACTGTTTGTCAGGAGAATATAATTGCTGGGCAGGAGGGATATTCCCGTCAGCACTGTCTGTGTTGATAGGGGAATCATGCAAGTTTCTTTCCTGCAATCTGTGGATGCAGGAAAGAAATTTGCACCGTATATTACCTGCCTAACCGAAAGTGAAAGTAAATTGTGAATGTCTTGAAAGAACAGGAGAGGGAGACAGATGGGGGAGAGAAGGGATGGAGATAATGCAGTTCAGTGATTACAGTGCCCACACTTTCCCACGGTCCAGGCTAGAATCTCAGGCATCATTCACACACAGCCAGGAATGCTGCCGATTTTCATAATTCCCACCCACACATCCCCTCTCTTCAGATACAGCACACCGGATAGTGTGGGTGGGACTAAAGGAGGAGGAGGAGGAGCTGTATTCCTCCCTGCTCATATGTGAGGAGAGTGAGGGGGGAGGTGGCTGGACTGTAAAAGAGTGTCATAGACTGACACTCGGCTCAGCTTGCAGTCACCACTCTCAGAATTTACAGGCTGGTTCTCCTGTCCTCCTGTCCTAAGGACGGGAGAAATCAGTCTGTTTCTTCAGTAACTGAGATGAAGGCTTGGGCCCCCCTACAGTGCTCATGGAGTCCTTTCTGCAACTCGCTCTTCTCCATGCCAATTAGGGATGAGCCGAACATACCTGCGTTCATTCAATTCAAAAACGCTCATTTTAAAGACCAATATTCAAGTTATTGTTGGAAAACGTCTTTGAGAACCCGGGTCTTGCCCCAGGGAACATGTATCAATGGAATTTTTTTTTTTTTAAACTGTATTTTTTTCTGAAGCAGCGATTTTAATGATGCTTAAAGTGAAAAATAAAAATAAAAATCTCTTTAAATATCGTACCTGCTGTGCGTCTATAGTAGTGGCAGGTGTTTAGAAATGTCCCTGCACAACATGAGATTACTCTCAGAAAAAGGTAATTTAATACTGCTTGCGGCTTCAAAGTAATGTTTGGTCCCTGCAATATGGATAAAAATCATGGAAAAAAAATAGCATGAGTTTCCCTGCCACCACTCCCCCACTTCTTTACAAGACCCAGTGCCGATCCTGACCTCCCTGGGGCCCTAAACAAAATCTGACGACAGTGACATGTCGGGGGGAGGGGGTGTTCTGCTGTCGGAAATGACTCAGCCAGCGAGTTTAGAACTACATGACACTTGTGCCTGGTGATGAGGCCATTGATGTTCCAGTGGTGGCCCTTGAGCCTGTGGCCATACAGGCTTGGCCCCCCCAAAGCGCACATGCTGTGTGGCAACAATATGTCGATTATTTTAGGGGTGGTGGGGGGCCATTACAATGCCAGATTTTGGCTCAATCAATTTTTTTGTGAAAGAAAAATTGTAGAAAAAAGGGGGGTTGCCATCCAGGGCCCCCTTTGAACAAATTCTGTGAAGAACTCCTGTTCTCTGAAAGCCTCCATTATTTCTGCAAGTCAAAATTTTGCAAAAAAAAATAATGTCAGTCAAGCCTTAGCTTTCTCCCCATATCTAACCCACAAACTCATCCACTGATCATAAAATCTAAAAAAAAAGTTTCGTATCGTCGTATTGCACGATCGTTTTTCCTGCGTTTTCTACCGACTGTAAACGACGTTCTCTATCCCTTTTTGACACTGCGCATGTGAGAAGCTCCGCACGTTTCCACGCCCATGACGTTCGTTCTAGTGATTGCCACGCCCCTTTTTAGTCGGTCAATGTGGAGAGGAGTCTGAAGACATGATGGAGGAGAGACAGCAAGCTGCAACCAGGCAGGAGACAGGCCAGGCACACACCAGGAGGAGCAGGAGGTACAAAGCCACCAACATGAGCTTTGAAGAGATGGTTGAGATGGCGGCTATTTTAAAAAAGATGGACTATGACGGCAAAAAAGGGCCTTACAAAAACCCCAATAAACTAAAGGCCCAGATCATGGATAAGGTACGGAGGAGTATCCATGCAAAATTCGGGGTGCAGAGGTCCAGGGAGCACATGCGCAAGAGATGGAGTGATTTGAAAATCCGAGAGCCAGAGCAGATGGAGAGAATTCGAAGAGTCCTCAGAAGATGTAAGTAATTTTCATGTGTACTCTGAATATTTTTTTTTTTATTATTTTGTGGCATGTGCTTTTTATGGCAGGTTGTGTATATATACAGTTCAAGAACAGATGTTTGAAGTTTCAGGTTTGTGTGGGCATAATAATTGGTTGGTCATTCTATTTAAGACCTTTTTATGCGAGACCAATTTTTTAATGTAGATGTGTTATTAAGTTGATTTAAATAATCCAACTTAAGTCAATATACATTAAAAGGAGAGTATGCTCAGCAAAGCAGTTGATTACACATATGCACTCAGTAGCACAATGGTTGGTATGGCCGATCCGCCCTATAGGCTCACTATGCAAGCCGCTTAGGGCCCCGCAAAGCTGCGAAGGGCCCCCCCAAATAAATAGAGGCCTCGCCTAGTAAGAAGTCATTTTCGCCCCCTAACCCCCGCTTCTCAACTCGCTGGCTGCATGGGAGAAGAGGCAAGAAGTCAGCACCCATTGCTTCTCAATTTAATGTAAGATGTCATTTCAGACAGCAGAACACCCCCTCCCCCCACTTCTCAACTTCCTTTAATGTGACATGTCACTGTCGTTAGCGCCCCCCGCTTCTCATTTCTAATGAATGTGCCATGTCATTTTGCTTCGGGCCCCAGGGAGGTCAGGATCGGCGTGTTGGTCACAAGAACAACCTAGTTAGTTAGCATGTCACACAGAGGTGATCCAGTGTCAACTTGTTTTGCCATGTAGGAAACTTGGCCAAAGATAGAGAAATACAGCAGCAAAATCCTGTGTTAAGCTTAGGATTGTAAAAACACACAATTGTACAACACTTTTTAAAAAGAATGATTGATTTTTCTCTTTCAGGTCTCTAATCTTTTTGATACATCTATCCCTTTTTTTACAATCTCATAGGCCGCAATCAAGCTGCAGCAGTGGAGCTGACCAACCCCACACAGTGCCAAGCCCCACCCTCGCCGGATGTGCAAAATGCCACCACATTAGGTCAGTGTCATACAGCACAGCTTCAGGTAATACATGTGGGCCTACATAATTGTAATACATGTTTTTTTCCAAATTTCAGGTGTACGAGCTGTTGGGGGCGGCTTAGACACCGACAGTGCCCAGGTGCTAATTGGGGGGATAATTTGCTGCATGGATGAAATAGAGGACACAAACCTCGCCCTCTTGAAGACCATAAAGAACAACAAGAAGTTGGTCCAAAACCTGAAAAATCTTATTGATATTTATAAAATTATTTAAATGCAAAAATATAGGTCTTAAAAATAAACAAACAATTTCTATTTTGATATTTAAAAAAAAAAAGAAAAAATCACACATTTTTCAGTTTGATACAATAAATATTTTTGGATACTCAATGTCTGGCTTCTTATTATATCAATGCTGCCTAAAACACTGCAACCCCTCAAAGATACTGTAATTGGAGCGCAACAAAGAGCCACGTGCAAAGTACTTCATCAAAAATTGGTATTAGACGCCCCTGGTGAACAGGGACAGAAAAATTGGGCCTCATGCCCCTTTCAGACGTCCACCTCCGTTCGTCCGTTTTCACAAGTCCGGCGGATCGGATCGGATGAATACGGACACACGGTCCGTATTCATCCGATTCCCCATAGGGGAGAGCGGAGGAGAGACAGGGCGGTCCCTGCTGAGCCGACGGATATACACGGAGCGGACCGAAAAACGGTCCGCTCCGTGTGAAAGGACCCTTAGGCACAACACAACACTGCAACCCCTCAAAGATACTGTAATTGTAGCGCAGCAAACTTGCACCTACAGTAAATGCCCTTACGTGCGATTACACAGCAAATGTGCACTTACAGTAAATGCGCTTACGTGCGATTACACAGCAAACTTGCACTTACAGTAAATGCGCTTACGTGCTACTAAAGAGCAAACTTGCACTTACAGTAAATGCGCTTACGTGCGATTACACAGCAAACGTGCACTTACACTAAATGCGCTTACGTGCGATTACACAGCAAACTTGCACTTACAGTAAATGCGAATATGTGCTACTAAAGAGAAAACTTGCACTTTCAGTAAATGCGTTTACGTGCGATTAAACGGCAAACTTGCACGTACAGGAAATGTGCTTAGGTGCAAATAAACAGGACACGTGCACTTACAGTAAATGCTTTTACGTGCTATTAAAGAGCAAACTTGCACTTACAGTAAATGCGCTTACCTGCTACTAAAGAGCAAACTTGCACTTACAGTGAGATTACACAGCAAACTTGCACTTACAGAATATGCGCTTATGTGCGATTACACAGCAAACGTGCACTTACAGTAAATGCGCTTACGTGCGATTACACAGCAAACTTGCACTTACAGTAAATGTGCTTAGTTGCGATTACACAGCAAACTTGCACTTACAGTAAATGCGCTTCCGTGCGATTACACAGCAAACATGCACTTACAATAAATGCGCTTACTTGCGATTACACAGCAAACGTGCACTTACTGTAAATGCGCTTACGTGCGAATACACAGCAAACGTGCACTTACAGTAAATGCGCTTACGTGCGATTACACAGCAAACGTGCACTTACAGTAAATGTGCTTAGGTGCGATTACACAGCAAACTTGCACTTACAGTAAATGCGCTTCCGTGCGATTACACAGCAAAGATGCACTTAGAATAAATGCGCTTACTTGCGATTACACAGCAAACGTGCACTTACTGTAAATGCGCTTACGTGTGAATACACAGCAAACTTACACTTACAGTAAATGCGCTTACGTGCGATTACACAGCAAACGTGCACTTACAGTAAATGCGCTTACGTGCGATTACACAGCAAACGTGCACATACAGTAAATGCGCTTACGTGCGATTACAGTGCAAACTTGCACTTACAGTAAATGCGCGTACGTGCGATTACACAGCAAATATGCACTTACAGTAAATGCGCTTACGTGCGATTACACAGCAAACGTGCACTTACAGTAAATGCGCTTACGTGCGATTACACAGCAAACGTGCACATACAGTAAATGCGCTTACGTGCGATTACAGTGCAAACTTGCACTTACAGTAAATGCGCGTACGTGCGATTACACAGCAAATATGCACTTACAGTAAATGCGTTTACGTGCGATTACACAGCAAACAAGCACTTACAGTAAATGCGCTTACGTGTGATTACACAGCAAACTTACACTTAAAGCAAATGCGCTTAGGTGCAAATAAGCAGGACAATTGCAGTAACACCCAGTACGTTTAGGTGTAAACTAAACGCTGCACACAGCCACAGGCAATACAACATGTTAGAGCACTGCAGCTATGCACAATTTTTCTGCCTGCACAATCTCCTGCCTGACAAATACTAATAGCAGATCTAGCCAAGCTATACAGTGTATAAATATATGTACAACTCCTAAGGATGTATATATATATTCTCTACACACTGTAATAAAGCTAAACTGACTAGCCTGCTCTATCTAGCTAGCTAAAAAGATAATCTCTCTGTCTCTCTGACTGCTCTCTTTAACAAAGCCGGAACACACTACACGAGGCCGCCCGGAAGGCGGCCTTTTATAGTGTGGGGCGTGTGCTAAAGCCCTGAGAAATAATTGGCCAAAGCACCCAGGCTTTGGCCAATTATGGCTCTGTTTTTTGGGCGCTGTGATTGGCCAAGCAATGCCACAGTGAATTATGGGCCGACGCGCGTCATTCGAATTTGGCGCGAACGACCCGTTTTGTTAGATTTTTGACGAACGATCAGACAGGCAATGTTCGAGTCGAACATACGTTCGTATCGAAAGCGAAGCGCATCCCTAGTGCCAATGAGGATGCAGGGGAAGGAGCAGATCTGGGACTGTGGTTGTGCAAGCGCTCACATTATGCAGTGTCAGCGAGCAGAGGGAGGGGGAGGAATGCCCTGCAGAGCTGACTGCGGCTGCCCGAGCAAAATACAAAAAATGAAAAAAAAAAAATATATATTTTGGGGGGCACATGGTAGGGCACAGCATAATGTGGGGGGGGGGGTCATGGTCCCCTCTGGCCCCCCTAGGGTCGCCATTGGCAGGAAGGGGTGGGTCACATTTAAATTAGGGGGTGCAAGAGTTAAGTCAGGCCTAGGGCAGCACAAAACCTAAATACACCACTGATTTCCTCATTAAAATACAAAAACAAAGCACTGGGCTGTTTTCTGACTCAAGTGTGACTGTGGAAATTTGGTGTACCTGGCTGTGCAGGGTGGGGGATCCCAGTTCACCTGTAGCTCCTAAGTGGGGTGCTCTACACATGTGCAAAAAAAGGGGGGGGGACACCTCTGGCAGCTAAAGGGTTAAAACAGGGATAAGGTTCTTAATTTTAGCAGTTTGGCCTCATTTACACTTGCTTCAAAACTGTTTTTTAAAAGCACTGTGAATGCCAGTCAAATCACCTCTTACTACCTTACAGTGCTGTACACATTGTTGATTTTACTTTGCTTTGCTCCAAAAATTATACCCCATGTCGCTTTCATCATGCTTTGCTGCTTCTCAAAGCTTGCTTTGGTGTCTAAAGCATGGATATGCTTTCATATCACTTTTCTGACAGCATTAGACAGGCAGTAAGAAAGTGTTATTTTGTATCCTTACTGCCTATTTTAAGCCAACAATTACTAGGCAGCTGTGCTGAAACTGCACACATTGTGTACAGTTATGAGGCGGTTGCAGCATGTTCTGGATGCCTCTGCATCTTTAGGTGTATGATCTGCAAACAGGTGTAACTGGTCACCTGTATGCAATAGTGCTGCTTGAAACTTGCAGGCGTTCATATCAATTTATGGACATTTTTGTGGCAATCTTGAGATAATCAAATGCAAACTCAGATAGATACTACACAGATCAGGCCAAGACTGCTGTTCTGTTACCAATCACAGTTTTCCAACAAGAGAGTCTGTTGGGATTGTTTTATACACTGGCTGCAATGTCTTGTCATAGTGGTGAGGTCTGGACGTTAACCTAGAACTACTGGTCCATGCAACCCCTACTAAGGCCATCTTACTACTCTCATTGGTAATCACACATCAGCATATAATGCCAAATCCTTTCATAGAACCCTAAAGTCAGACATTGATCGTATACACCTTCATTTATATACAGTGCATCCGGAAAGCGCTTGACTTTTTCTACATTTTGTTATCTTACAGCCTTATTCTAAAATGGATTAGATTCAATATTTTCCTCAAAATTCTACAAACAATACCCCATAAAGGTTAACGTGAAAGAAGTTTGTTTTATATTTTTAATAAATTTGCAAAGATTTCAAAACGAAAAAAATCCCATGCACATAAATATTCACAGCCATGATGCTCTAAATTTTACTCAGGTGCATCATATTTCCACTGATCATCCTTGAGATGTTTCTACAACTTGACTGGAGTCCACCTGTGGTAAATTTAATTGATTGGACATGATTTGGAAAGGCACACACACCTGTCTATATAAATGTCCCACAGTTAACCGTGCATGTCAGAGCACAAACCAATCCATGAAGTCCAAGGAGTTGTTTGTAGACCTCAGAGACAGGATTGTATTGAGGCACAGATCGGGGGAAGGGTAAAGAAAAATGTCTACAGCATTGAAGGTCCCAATGAGCACAGTGGCCTTATCTGTAAATGTGAGGCGGCATACACACGAGGGGATATGTCCGCTGAAAACGGTCCGATGGACCGTTTCAGCAGACATCTCCGCTCGTGTGTATGGGCTAGCGGACAGATTTCTCTACCCGACAGATTTCAAAGCAAGCTTTGAAATCTATCCGGTGGAATCTGTCCGCCCGACATGTCTGCTGGTTAGTACACTTACCAGCAGACATGTCGGCCCCCACCGCCGCCGCGCCGCTGCCGAATGGATTCGGCGCATGCGCGGAAGTGTTTTACTTCCTGGTGCGGTGACGTGGCGGTGACGCGGCGGCGTCAACGTCACCGCCGCATCACCGCGCCGTCCGGCGGCGGGGAATTTGATCCGCCATCGGATCAAACTCCCGATCGGACATATCCGATGGAATATGATATGTCCGATCGTGTGTACGCCGCCTAAGACGTTTGGAACCACCAAGACTCTTACTAGAGCTGGCCAGCTGGCCAAACTGAGTAATAGGGATGAGAAGGGCCTTAGTCAGGGAGGTGACCAAGAACTCAATGGTCACTCAGAAAGAGCTCCAACATTTCTCTGTGGAGAGAGGAGAACCTTCCAGAAGAAGAATTATCTCTGTAGCACTCCACCAATCAGGTCTGTATTGTAAAATGGGCAGACAAAATCCACTTCTCAGTAAAAGATACACAACACAGCCTGCCTGGAGTTTGTCAAAAGGCACCTGAATGACTCTCAGACCATGGGAAACAAACTTTTCTGGTCTAAAGAAACAAAGACTGAACTCTTTGGCGAGCGTCATTTCTGGAGGAAACCAGGACCGCTCACCACCTGGCGAATACCATTTCTACACTGAAAAATGGTGGTGGCAGCATTATGCTGTGGTGATGTTTTTCAGTGGCTGGAACTGGCAGACTAGTTAGGATCGAGGGAAAGATGAATGCAGCAATGCAAAGACATTCTTGATGAAAAACTGCTCCAGAGCAGTCTGAACCTCAGACTATGGTGAAGGTTCATCTTCCAACAGGACAACGATCCAAAGCACACAGCCAATATAACAAAGAAGTGGCTACGTGACAACTCTGTGTATACTGTCCTCATACACGTTAGCACGGTGTGTAATCTGACATGTAGATAAACCGATTCTGTCTTCAGGAAGAGAAACTGTACTGCTTTAAATTCCTCTTTTATTGATAGTAGAATGACAGGAAAGCGGTGAAACTACAGAATAAAACCGTAGCATTTAAAACATAAGATCCATGGTACATGGCCTAAGACACAGAATTATCTGCTATACATGCGACACATGGTAATAAGATGATAGTAACTAGCTATGCATAACAAGTAACACATATAAGCCAAGATAAATGTCATAAGATAGTATTCTTACCGACTATGCTTGAAAACAGGCTAATAGCAGATGATGGTCAGGAACCGAGTGATAATGTTTAGGCTCCCGAGACACATGGTGACTGTTTGCTGAACAGGAAAAGACTAACAAAAAGAACCAGGATGTTCCCACAATGCCCTGGGATTCCCACAATACAGTGAGAAAAATAAGCTGAAGGAAATACATACATTGGTCAGTAGATGGTGCTGTTACCACACAATATAATACACATGAATTTCAAGACAGGGAAAAAAGGTGCAATGTCAACTGATAACACACAAACAACTGGACCTATATCTAGGGACAGAACACTCTCCGCTTGACGTCAACCGACGTCACTATTGTATTCGTTGGATGTAAACAGTAGAACGAGTTCTCCTACTGGTCTGAGGAACAATTTGGTTTCTCCATGTCTGCGTATTTCCAATTCTACTTTGCGTGTAATTCCGTCCTTACTTGGGAATGTCTTAGTCACAAGACCTAACGGGCAATCGTTTCTTCGTGACTGGCAGTCTTTCATTAGAACTACATCGCCGGGCTGGTTTGCCACTTTCTCCTTGGTTGCAGAATGGGAATGTATTGCTTTTTCCACTTATCCCAGAATGAGTTTGAGAGACTCTGTACTTGTCTCCATCGATTCCTGAAAAGATCTTTGGAATTAAATTCTCCAGGGGGAGCACACATTTGTTCAGTCTTTTGTGTAAGCAGTGTGGCGGGTGTGAGAACTGTTGGGTCATCAGGATCGCTAGAAATCGGAGTTAGCGGTCTAGGATTTATGATAGCCGATACTTCCGCCATGAAGGTAGTCAGTCTTTCATGAGTCAACTTTGAAGATCCTACTTGTAAGAAGATTGAGTCAAGGATTCTCCGTGCGATGCCCATCATTCTCTTCCAAGCACCTCCCATGTGTGAAGAGTGTGGTGGGTTGAAGGTCCAAGTGCATCCTCGTTCACTGAGGTATCTTTCTATGTTGTTAACAGTAAAAGTTGGAAGAGAGTTGTAGTTTTCTTGCTGCTCCGACGAACTTTGTGCCTCGGTCAGAACGAATGTGTTTGACAGGTCCTCTAATGGCAATGAAACATCGGAAAGAGTTAATGAAACAGGAAGGATCTATTGATTAGATTACTTCAATATGGACAGCTCTGATGGACAGACAGGTAAACATAATCGCCCAACGTTTTCCATGCGCACGGCCTCCCCTGGTTTGTCGGACAACAACAGGCCGAGGACCGAAGACGTCTAGGCCAACATTAGTGAAGGGTGGATCTGTACTTAGTCGGTCATACGGGAGGTTTGCCATCTTCGGTGATTGGGACTTACTACAAAGTTTTGACATCATGAAATCAAAGTTAGGCTCATTGCTGATTTTTGCTTGTTCAGAGACAAAATCTACAAACACATCAAATGGAGGAAATGGTACATTGTAAGTCTGTTTATTCCGAGAACCATGCATGACCCACTTGTATGGAAGCTTCTGAACTATGGGATTCGCATCTCTAGCAGTGTCAAGGAATGTCAATCCTACCAGATCCCCTTCTGCCTTTGCTACACTCAGCTCCATTAATAAGTCACTTAACTCTCTAAGCTTTGAATAGCCTTTGTTCGCTATCTTAGGAAAGTCCTCAATTCTCTTGAATAAGGCGTTTTCTATGACCTCTGGTGCGCCATAAATCTCATCAAATCTATCCCAGACCCTTTGTAGACCAGCATCTGGATAATTTACATTGACGTCTCTAATCCTTTTAGCGTGTTCGGCAGACTCATTTCCCAGATATGACACCAGGAGATCCAATTTTTGACTATATGTCAGACCTAAGTCTCTGATGGTATTTTGGAAGGAAGCTCGCCAAGCTCTATAATTCTCAGCACGGTCGCTGAACTTTACAAGTCCCTTGATGACCAGCTCATGTCGAGCAAGGAACCTGGCAAGTCCATTGTGGCTTGATTGGCGCTGGGACCGGCTGGTGTTGTGTTGTCAGAGTGAATGTGTGATGCACGGCCATACCTGTTGGAAGTCTCTGGTTTAATCTGGTCTGTATAATAACGTTCTGAAGCGAAAGGCATCTCTCTTAGCAGGGGCCGATTCCTGATTCTCTGTTCTGGAGAGACGTTGTTGTAGCTGGTTTCACTCTGATGTGTATTCTCTAGTTTGATGCAAGGAGACTGGTGGTCGACTTTCTGGTGATCCAAATAAGCATGTTGGCTTGGCTTGTCAACAGACTGCTTTGCATTAAGTTGTGGATCCGAGTCGATATAATATATATATATATATATATATATATATATATATATATATAGATAGATATAGATAGATAGATAGATAAAGGAACATCTGGGTAACAGTGACCATAACATGATTTCACTGTGCCCATCAAACGCAGCTACTGTGCCCAGCAATTGTCACCACTGTGCCCAGCAATTGTCACCACTGTGCCCAGCAATTGTCACCACTGTGCCCAGCAATTGTCACCACTAGATATGTGCATTCCCGTTCGTACGAATGTTATGTTCGTACGAAAATGTTGATTTTCGTACCCGCGGGATAATGTGTACATACGAAAACGGTAAAGCACCAAAATACGAAAACGACGGGATAACGGATGAGCCGCATAACGAACGACCGCAAATACGAACGAACGATCCGACGGGAAAAAAAGACAAAACGAAAATGGCAAAATAACGAAAAAATGAAATCTGTATCAAGAGGTTTGCATTGTGTATTTTGTTTGAATCCGTTTTGTGTTCGTTTTCAGTTGTATGTTCATTGTTAAATGACATCTATAACAAAAGAATTTCATTATGTATATTGAATGAATTCCTTTTTCTGTTTTCTGTGTATTCAAAATACTAAAGGCAAATTTTTTGTTATAGGTGTCATATCAACATACGAAAATAACAAAAGAAACGTGTTCAAATGCAAATCTTTTGTTTATGTTTTTTTTAATGGCCAGAGAGTTAGGCTGGCCATACATGATACAATTTTCTGTGCAATTTTCTTTAGATTTACCTTCAACTATGTAGTGCAAGGGCCTGCCTGATTGCATACAATTGAAAGTGTTGTTTAGTTTGACCTCATATATGGTTTTTGGTAAATCTAAAAGAAAATTGTACAAGAAAATTGAACATGTATGGCCAGCCTCAGTGACTGAAAGCAGCTTCTCTTTTGTGCAGAATAGTGAGTACACTTGTACAGTAAAGCCTAATAAACTTTTCTGTGGATTTTCATCTGAAGGGAGATCAGTTGGCCAGACTTCTGAACCCAAAAATGGTTTTCTGATGCAGTTTAAAAACAAACGAATTTTTTGAGAACGATCGGAAAACGATCGTTTTTATGTTTGTTGTTAAAATTGTCTGACCAAGTGTATGGGGCTTAACAATACTATTGTCACCACTGTGCCCAGCAATTGTCACCACTGTGCCCAGCAATTGTCACTACTGTGCCCAGCAATTGTCACCACTGTGCCCAGCAATTGTCACCACTGTGCCATGCTATCAAACACAGCCACTGTGCCATAAATTGTCACCACTTTGCCATGCCATCAAACGCAGCCACTGTGCCATCAATTGTCACCACTGTGCCATGCTATCAAACACAGCCACTGTGCCATGCCATCAAACGCAGCCACTGTGCCATGCCATCAAACGCAGCCACAGTGCCATGCCAAACGCAGCCACAGTGCCCATCAATTGTCACTACGGTGCCATGCCAAATGCAGCCACTGTGCTATGCCAAACGCAGCCACTGTGCCAGCAAATTGTTACCGCAATTGTTACCGCTGGCTCTGATAGGCACTTCCACAGCCAACCAGCTGCCGTTATTCAGATGGCCCGCGCTCACCAGGGGGCTGGCCATCAGAATAGTCGGCAGCAGCGGCAACAATATATACTGTAGATTCATGCAATGCATGAATCTATGTATTGTATCAGTGGAGGTGTGAGAGCTCCGGCGCCCTCTATGGACACAGCGCCACTGATATTGGCATTGATGAACGCAGAACAGAAATGAGAATTCTTCAAAGCGACTGTATGTGAGCTCACTGCAGAGTATATTCCCCATGGGCAATAGGTTTAACCTCCCTGGCGGTATGATTCTTTAAGATTTTAGGTGCTAAAAGCGGTACCATTATTTGCAAGGGAATTTGGCGTTTTATACTGTAGGCTTGTAATTCTTAGGAATAACTCACTTAAATCTATTCAAACAAGAGTCTAATAGGCATCCCGGGTATGATTTTTTTTTTTTTTTTTAATTAAAAATTATAATATAATAAATAATTATAAAAAATGATCACAAATGATAATATAATTATAGTAAAAATTATTCAATAATGTAATCAAATCAAAATCACTGAAATTTGCTCAGTTGCAGAATTTTTGCTGTCATTTTTTTTTTTTTTTTATGACGAATTTCCCCATAAATCGCTATCGCTAAATTCTGCAAGTGATTCTGATTTATTATCGCTGTTTTTTAGCTGCTCTAAAACAATTTTTGCCATAAAGGGACACTTTTGGTTGCTATGGGCAATCTACAGTTTGCAGGGAGAAAGAAAAGTTTTTATTATACAAAATGACATGTAGTGTACAGGGCAGACCACTAGGGACATGGGGGGTGTGTATTTTTTACATACAGTACTGTAATCTATAAGATTACAGTGTACTGTATGTATAGTGTTTGTTTACTTTTTTAAATTTGGCGCCGTTCCCCCCCCTACGTCGCGACGCTCGCAGGGAAGGGAATCGGCGGAACACACAGCATCAGGCGGACATCCGCCCGCCGTGTACTGCGGGGATTCATCGCTGGATCGCAGAGAAAAGGTAAGTAAACTTTTTCTGCATCCAGCGAGGTAAGCGCGTGTGTGGCACGGGGTTACCGATATTAGCTTAAAAATCTCACCCCGTGCCACACACGTGAAGACCGCCAGGGAGGCTAGTCTGACCGGCGATCCAGCGGGAAACCCCCGCCGGATCGCCAGGAATTTTTGGGGGAAAAAAAAATGCACCCCGAGCGTGACTCGGGGTTACCGCTTCTGGCACTGAATGTTAACCCCGAGTCACGCTCGGGAATACCGCCAGGGAGGTTAAAAGGTTAAAACTAAAACCTATGTGGCTCACGGCCAAAGTTAAAAAAGCTATAAATAAGAAAGGAGCTTTTTAAAAGTTAAAAAACGAAGGAACACTATCATCGTTTAAATGTTACAAACAATATAACAGAATGTGTAAAAAAGAAATCAAAGATGCAAAAAAAATTCAAAACAAATGACAGATAGCAAAAGATAGTAAGACAAACCCCCATTTAAAAAAATAAATAAACTAATAGTAAAAAGGTCAGGTCTGAGCATGTAAGCCCTTTACAAAATAATCTAGAAATAATTTCTTCAGCTCTGTGTATACAAAGGAGCATGGGGGAGCTCATGTCCATACAAAACCCCAAATGATCCACAATGGCTCAAAAGTGGTATGGTTTGTAAATATTTAAAACAGTGGATAAAGCACCTGGACCAGATGTAATCCACCCACAGATCCTTAAAGAATTGAGCGCTCTCATTTCAAAGCCAATGTATCAAATTTTTAGGGACTCGTTAACCACTTCCATACAGGGCACTTACACACCCTCCCGCCCAGACCAATTTTCAGCTTTCATCGCTGTTGCACTTTGAATGACAATTGCGCGGTCATGCTACACTGTACCCAAACTAAATTTTTATCATTTTGTACCCACAAATAGAGCTTTCTTTTGGTGGTATTTGATCACCTCTGGGATTTTTATTTTCTGCAAAAAAAAATAAAAAAATACCGAAAATTTTGAAAACATTTTTTTTGGGGTTACGGTTATAAAATATTGTAAATAAGTAAGTTTTCTCCTTTACTGATGGGCACTGATGGTACTGCACTGACGGGCACTGATAAGGTGGCACTGATGGGCACCGATGAGGTGGCACTGATGGGCACTAATATGCGGCACCGATAGGCGGCATGAATGGGCACCGATAGGCACTATAATATGTTGCACTAATGTATGTGTTGTACTAAAAGATTCCAATTAGTGCCAAACAATGCCTGCCAATCATTGATGCCCATTGTGGGCACTGATTGGCATCCATTGTGGGCACTGATTGGCATCCTTTTTTTGTGTTGGTCATCCCTGGTGGTCTAGGTGGGCATCCCTGGTGGTCCAGTGGGGGAGGGGCTGCACTGATAATCGATAAGCGCAACCCCCCCCCTATCAGAGGAGCAGCCGATCGGCCCTCCTCTACTCGCGTCTGACAGACACGAGTGAGGAAAAGCCGATTACCGGCTTTTCCTGTTTACATCGTGATCAGCCGTGATTGGACACGGCTGATCACATGGTAAAGAGACTCCATGAGAGACGTCATATGACGTCCAGTCAGGATATTGAAACCACTTTGCCGACGTCAATCTGTCATTGGCGGGCGGCAAGTGGTTAATGACTGGGACAGTGCCACTGGATTGGCGTAGAGCCAATATGGTGCCTATATTTAAAAAGCGATCAAAGTTTTTACCAAGTAATTATAGACCTGTAAGTTTAACTTCTATAGTAGAAAAGATACTGGAGAGTTTAAGAAAAGAACACATAGGGGGTTATTTACTAAAGGCAAATCCACTTTGCACTACAAGTGCAAAGTGCACTTGAACATGCACTGAAAGTGGACTTGGAAGTGCAGTCGCTGTACATCCGAGGGGGACATGCAAGGAAAATAAACAGCATTTTAGCTTGCACATGATTGGATAATAAAATCAGCAGAGCTTCCCCTCATTTGAGGTCTACCCTTCAGATTTACAGCGACTGCACTTCCAAGCACACTTTGCATTTGTAGTGCAAAGTGGATTTGCCTTAAGTAACAGACAACATGGATATATGAAAGACGGAAGTTGTCAGACAAATCTGATTTATTTTTATGAGGAGGCAAGTAAAACCTTGGACAATAGGGACCTGGTATACATGGTGTAGCGCTCACCCCCGAAGGAGCCGCTGGTTGATTTTGGGTCGGCGTATTAAGTTACCAATTACACTTGTCTAGGGGTGAATACTTGTAGAAAGTGGATAAAGCGAGTGTCCAGACATCAGATTATATTTTTAAAGTTTTATCCCAAGGCCCAACATGGCCAATATCAACATGGCACACTATAGGGAAAGGTTGATGAGCGGAAGAGAACTGCGGTATCAGGCCCTGGATATTATAGAGAGCAGCTTGCTCTCAGTATAGTCACACTTAAAACTTTGCCACTCCCATCAGAGTGGGTAAAGCGCCCCGGACAGGCATCTGGGAGGAATTAGGGCCTCTGCCACAGGCCTGAGGAATTTCCATATTTTTCAAAGGGGTAGAACTAATGGATCCTCCCAGTAAATCACTTCTCTAGGGTCATCAAAGGACAGATGAAGTGTACCTGTCATGTAGTGATGACCGGATACCCGGTGGTTTGCTAGGCCTCGTGGACAACCTCTGCCTTTGGGTCTCCCGAGCCAATCCCCCACCGTACAGCTCCCAGCTTTGGATCTGGGACCCAGCAAGTCACTGGGGCCCCTCTCAATGTTACGGTGAAGCTCCCCGCTTGGTGCACAGCTTCGGCCAGGCAGGCCTCGATGGCGGGGGGCCCATAGATGCGCGCACCCTGAAGGTGGATGCCGCACCTGGAACGCGGGCCCCGCATAGAACGTCTCACTCTCAGGCGTCTGCCACAGATATACTCTCCCGCCAGCATGCCCAGAGGGAAAATCCTCCTCTGATTGGCTGCTGGGAGAAAGTGGGTCTGTCAGAACCCCTTCCAGCGCCAACTGTCACCCAGGGGTAAAAACACCTCCCCTAGCATGCAGACTGGCCTAGAAAGCAGTTCTAAACTGACAACTGCCTAAACTTAACCAAATTTGTGAGTGGGAGCAACTTAACTCTCCCATTCCCCACTAACTTTAGCATAACGCCCCACCAAATGGGGGGGGGGGCGCTACAATGGCATTTCATCTCCAAATACGGAAAGGTTTCTTCACAGTAAGAGCTGTTGAAATATGGAATGGAATAGACTCCCTCCAGAGGTAGTTCTGGCCAGATCAGCAGTTTGCTCAGTGGTGGTTCAGGCCAGCTCAGCAGATTGCTTTAACCACTTGACGGCTACAGTGCGACTCGATGACTCGGAGGGTGTACATTGCGTTCTCCCAGAATCACGCGCACAGGAGTATCTGTGACTGTCGGGTCCACAGGGAGCGATCACATGTAACCAGGTTCATCTCTCCCCTCTCTGCACAGTGTGAACGAAGAGGGGACAGATTGGATGCAGCAGTGCTGTGGGCTGGATGTGTAGTGCCCACAGCGCTGCTCAGTGACAACTGCAGCCTAATCCCGCCATCCACACACTCAGCCATCCCGCCATCCACACACTCAGCCATCCATCCATGCTCAGCAATACTCATTCATCCATCCATACTCAGCCATCCCATCCACCCCCAGCCATACTCAGTCATGCTTAGCCATACTCTGCCTCTGTATGTGGCCAGTAGGGATGAGCCGGACACCCCCAAGTTCGGTTTGCATCAGAACATGCGAACAGGAAATAAATATGTTCGAACATCCGAACACCGTTTAAGTCTATGGGATTCGAACATTAAAAATCTAAAGTGCTAATTTTAAAGGCTTATATGCAAGTTATTGTCATAAAAAGTGTTTGGGGACCCGGGTCCTGTCCCAGGGGACATGCATCAATGCAAAAAAAAAAAGTTTTAAAAACTGCAGTTTTTTCAGGAGCAGTGATTTTAAAAATGCTTAAAAGTGAAACAATAAAAGTAAAATATTCCTTTAAATTTCGTACCTGGGGTATGCCTGTAAAGTAGCGCTTGTTTCCCATACTTAGAACGGTCCCTGCACAAAGTGTAATTTCTGAAGGAAAAAAGTCATTTAAAAAGTACTCGCGGCTATAATGAATTGTCGGCTCCTGGCAATACAGAGAAAAGTCATTGAAAGTCATTGCTAAAAAAAAAAAATAATAATAATAATAATAATAATAATAATAATAATAATGACCTTCAGGTCTGGTATGGATGTTAAGGGGAACCCTGCGTCAAATTAATTGAATTTTTTTTTTTTTTTAGGGGGACTCTGCCCCAAATGTATAAATAAATTGGGTTGGAGTTCCCCCCAAAAATCCATATCAGACCCTTTATCCAAAGATGCAACCTGGCAGGCCGCAGAAAAAAAAGAGGGGGGGGGGGACGAGAAAGAACCGTACCAGGCCACATGCCCTCAACATGGGGAGGATGCTTTGGGGGTCTGTGACCCCCTCAAAGCACCATGTCCCTATGTTGATGGAGACAAGGGCCTCATCCCCACAACCCCTGCCCGGTGGTTGTGGGGGTCTGCAGGCAGGGGGCTTATTGGAATCTGGAAAAAAGACCCCTTTAACAAAGGGAACCCCCAGATCCCAGCACCCCCCATGTGAATTGGTAAGGGGTACATTGTACCATTTCTGCGATGGATGCTTTCCTCTCCGAGGTCCAGCGATGGATGATCTCCTCTCCATCCAGGTCCAGGTTCCAACGATGATGTCCAGCGCAGCGCATCCTGTCTCTACCGGAGACACCCCGTGAATTTTCGCCGCAGCCCGACAGGTCTTATGTAGCCAAAGACGGGGCTATGTCATGTGACCCCCATCCACCTCTGACGTAAGGGGAAACCCGGTCTTACCCAGTGACTAGACAGGTGACCCCTGCCCCCCTCTAATTTTCTTTTAACTATGAAAAGTACTTTGTTATGGACCTATTTGACAAGTTTGTCTCAAAAAGGCTATCTTTTAAACAAACCTAATTTTTCTCAACCTAGTTGATATTTTGTTTCATATTTAGCATACTTTAAAAGGCAAACTGTATCGGTTTAAAGCAAAACTATCCATAACAACTTGATAAAAAATAATGTTCTTTAGCAAGGAAAATACATTTCACAATAATAATTAGGTTACGAAAATGAGTGTGTGCTGTAAATTGCCTCCAACATTCCTGCTGTACCTTCTTGCAGGAGGCTGCCATGTTGCTGAAGCCCAGATCCCCTGAACAGCAGTAAATCACAAAGTGGAACTAAACCCATCGATATTAAAAAAAACAAAAAACAAAAAAAAACCAGCTACATTCCTGGAATGCCGGGATTGCCAACTGTCACGTTTGTTTGTGCTCTCAACCAAACTGTGAAACCATCAAATGGCTGGTGTCATAAATGATCAAATGTGCAGCATCCATGGGCGTCCGCTCCATAGGGCAAGGGGGGCAATTGACCCCCCCTGGAAAATCAAGAAGGTGTTGAAGAGTGAAGAGCGCCACGGTGACAGGCAGGTTAGAACAGGGAGAGAGAGGTGATCTGCTGGCAGTGGCTTTGCATGGGGGGCGGGGGGTGGTCTGGTAAGGGGTGACACCACTGCACCTGACCAACCAACCCCTTCTCTCATGGCCACGGGCTGTCTGAGCGGTCCCAGGCTGGATGTCACACAGGCACAGCGAGCAGAGTGAAGCCGCCTCCCCCTCCAGTGTTTATGTGTACAAAGGGGGAGGGAACCTGCTGTGCCGCGCTGATGGCTTAATGGGATGGGGGAGGGAGGGTGTGTTTGTGCTGAAGGGGGGGGTCTATCTGTGCTGAAGGGGGGATGTGCGCTAAAGGGGGAGGTCCATCTGTGCTGAAGGGAGGGGTCTGTGCAGAATAAGGGGGTCTGTGCTGAAGGGGGGTCCATCTGTACTGAAGGGGGGTCTGTACATTCTCTAGGCTATATTTATATGGGCATGGAGTAAAGCTGAATTATCTCAAGAGCTATTTTACACTGCCAGCTGAATGCGTTATCGGTAAAGCGCTAAACCATAGTTTTAGCTGCGCTATTCAGTCGCTAGTGGGGCCCTATTTTAACCCCCACTAGTGTTTGAAGAAAGGGTTAAATGCGACCATCGCCGCTGCGGAATCGCCCCCCCGTGAAAGAATTTCAGCGGACGCCCATGGCAGCACCATGGCAGTTGCAGATCAAACATAAGCAGCTTGTTTGTCTGTAAAGGATAGGAGGATTTTAAGTGGAACTTAACCCAGAACAACTTAAAAATGAAATAAAAATTCTTTAGGAAAGTACATACATTCCACTTTAATGATTATGCTACCAAAATTAGTGTGTACTGTAAAATTGCCCCCAGAATTGTTCCGGTTTCTTCTTGCTGGAGGCTGCCATTTTCTTGAAATCCAGGGTCCCTTGAGCAGCAATAAATCATAACGTAGTACTAAACACATAGATTTAACAGTTAAAAAAACAGTTACAATCCTGTCAAACCACTGGTGTTATAACTGATCACCAGTGTAGTTGCAGATCAAACATACTGTAGGCAGCTTCCTTGGCTCTAAACTAAAGGATAGGAGGGTTTAATTCCACTTTAAGGATGTCAGCAGATCAGCCTCTACAAACTCGGCAGTGCCTAAAAATGCCTAAAAAGGAAAGCAACTGAGCATGTGCAGAGCAGGGTGAGACAGGGTATTACTGGAATTTATTAAATAGTATAGACACTTATTTTTAATGTTTTACACAGCTATATGCTCAAAAGTGGCAAGACTGAAGTGATCCAGCAGGACTTTTACTGACTAAAGTTCCACTTTAATGTGCAATTCCATTGGAAAGTGCACCATAAAAAGGTGCCTCTCCCTGGGGTAAACTGCAGGCTGTCATCCTCTGTTAGCTCGAGACAAAATCTCAGAGCATAAGAGCATACAGGGGTACCAGAGGGAATAAAGGTGTCATTCTTACCCATGGACAGTAGATGGTGCTGATGGACCAGATACTGGTACTGGGTCACAAAGTAGAAGACTTTTCATATCTCAACACTGCAATTTGTAATGCAATTTGTAATGAAAACACTTTTGGATAGAAATAATTATTATCTATCTGACATCTATTTACTATGTATACAACTATGCACAAATGATATATGGGACCTGGTATATTCCCATTAATATCAAGTCTGGTTTACTTTCCGCATTACCTTAAGGGTCGGTTCACACTAGATGCGGTGCGATTTCACAGTGAATTCTCTCCAAATCCGCACCCCATCTAAATCGCAAACCTTTTCATCTTTTCATGCAAACCAATTGCGGAGTGTATGTTAAAGGGGTTGTAAAGGTTCAGGGTTTTTTTTTTTTTTTTAATAACAAACATGTCATGCTTACCTCTGATGTGCAGTAGGTTTTTAACAGAGTGGCCCCGATCCTCCTTTTCTGGGGTCCCTCAGCGGCACTCCTCCCCTTCTCGAGTGCCCTGTCTGAGAAGCGTTCCCCTTTGGGACACCTGTGCGTGTGTGCTATTGACACAGACAGCAGGACATGAGACACTGAACAGAGCTGGTGTGTTTGCTCCCGTCGTGGTAAAAGGTTCACAATTTAGATAGACCTCATGTGATTCTGGCATTTTTGTGTGGGTGACAGTTCAGTGCCTACCCACAGGGCATGGTGACCACGTGCCACAGAATTCAAGAAAAAATAAATCTGGGGGATCTTGACAAAGTAAATTTACAAACTTCAAGGATTGTTCAGATTAGTAGGAGTAAGGTAGAAATAAAATTAAAATACAATGTGAAAATGGTTATAAAATTTGACCATAGATACACTTTGAGACACTTGAGTAATTTGAAGTGCAATTTTAACCACTTAACCCCCGGACCATATTGCTGCCCAAAGACCAGAGCACTTTTTGCGATTCAGCACTGCCTCACTTTAACTGACAATTGCGCGGTCGTGCGACGTGACTCCCAAACAAAATTGGCGTCCTTTTTTTCCCACAAATAGAGCTTTCTTTTGATCACCTCTGCGGTTTTTATTTGTTGTGCTATAAACAAAAATGGAGCGACAATTTTGAAAAAAATGAATATTTTTTACTTTTTGCTGTAATATATCCCCCAAAAAAAAAAATATATATATATATATATATATATATATATATATATATATATATATATATAAAAATGATTTTCCTCAGTTTAGGCCGATACGTATTCTTCTATATATTTTTCGTAAAAAAATAAGCGTTTATTGATTGGTTTGCGCCAAAAGTTACAGCGTTTACAAAATAGGGGGTATTTTTATGGCATTTTTATTAATATTTTTTTTTAATAGTAATGGCGGCGATCAGCGTTTTTTTTCGGTACTGCAACATTATGGACACATTTTTGGGACCATTGGCATTTTTATAGCGATCAGTGCTATAAAAATGCATTGGATTACTATAAAAATGCCAATGGCTGCGAAGGGGTTAACACTAGGGGGCGGGGGAAGGGGTTTAGTATGTTCCTGGGTGTGTTCTAACTGTATGGGGGGTGGGACAGACATGGGGAAATCACTGATCTTCCGTTCATACATTGTATGAACGGAAGATCAGCATTTCCCCCCCTGACAGGACCGGGAGCTGTGTGTTTACACACATAGCTCCCGGTCCCCGCTCTGTAACGAGCCCGCCGGGCACGCACACAGGACTAGTGGCCTGCGAGAGAGCCGATGTAGAGCTACGGGCTCTCGTGCAGGGGAGCCAAACTGCCGCCGTCAAACAACGGCAGCAGGTCGGCAAGTAGTTAAAGTGGTTGTAAACCCTTTAACCACTTCAATACAGGGCTTTTATACACCCTTCCTTCCCAGACAAATTTTTAGCTTTCAGCGCTCTCACATTTTGAATGACAATTACTCAGTCATGCTACACTGTACCCAAACCAAATTTTTTATAATTTTTTCCTCACAAACAGGGCTTTCTTTTGGTGGTATTTAATCACTGCTGTTTTTTTTTTTTTTTTTTTGCAATATAAGCGAAAAAAGAGAAATTTTGGAAAAAAAAAAACACACCTTTTTTTAGTTTCTAGTGTATATTTTTTGGTCTCTGTGAAAGTTATAAGCCCAGATTCACATACAATTAGATTCGCGTAGAGTATCAGAAATACACTACGCCGCCGTATTTTACCTGGCTCTACGTGGAATCCCGGTAGATTTTGTCCAGTAAACTACGGCGGCGTAGTGTATTTCTCCCGGCGCAAGCCATCTACGCGAGTAGGGGGGCGTGAAGCATTTAAAATAGGCGCGTTCCCGCGGCGATCGAACTGCGCATGCCCCGTTCAGAAATTTCCCGCCGTGCATTGCGGGAAATCACGTCGTTACGTCATTCGTTGTTTGAGTAGCGTCGTTTACGGACATTCCTATTCCCGAATGAGTTACGTAAAAAAAAAAAAAATTAAATTCGACGCGGGAACGACGGCCATACTTAACATGGGCTACGCACCGTTAGACCAGCAAATAGCTGGTCTAACAGTACGTAGCAAAAAAATGACATAAGCGATTGCGAAGACCACTCGTATCTTCGTGGATCGCCGTAAAAAGTCATTTGCATATCCCGACGCTGAAAACGACGCGGACTCCTCCCAGCGGCCGCAAAAATATCGCAGCGTAGATCCGAAGGCTTACGAAGACGTAAGCCTCTCGGATCGAAGCCCGAAGCCGCCGTATCATGGTTTGAGGATTCCAGTTAGACAGGCGTAATTGCTCTGTGAATCTGGGCCATATAGTCTACAAGCTATAGTGCAAATCTTTGAAAATGATCACATCCAATCACACCTGATGTACTGAAGGCCTATCTAATTTCTTGAGACCCTAACAAGCCAGCAAAGTACAAATACCCCCCAAATTACCAGTTTTTGGAAAGCAGACATTCCAAGATGTTTAGTAAGAGGCATGCTGAGTTTTTTGGAGTTGCAATTTTTTCCCACAATTCTTGGGAAATACGCCCCCCCACACACAAAATTGTCATAATAACAAGTTATTTCTCTTACACAGCACATGCATACTTGCAATGACACCCCAAAATAGACTCTGCTACTCCTCCTGAGTATAGTGATACCACATGTGTGAGACTTTTACACAACCTGACCACATACAGAGGTCTAACATCTAACTAGCACTGTCAGGCGTTCTACAAAAATAAATTGCACATCTCATTTCTCAAACAGGTACTGGTTTCTGGCAGGTACTCTGGTGGCAGGTGGTGAGGTGGCAGGTACTCTGGTGGCGGGTACTCTGGTGAGATGGCAGGTACTCTGGTGAGGCGGCGGGTACTCTGGTGAGGCGGCGGGTACTCTGGTGAGGCGGCGGGTACTCTTTATTTAGTGGGGGGGGGCAATCTGGGCACAGTAGTACAGTGTGTAACATATGTGTAACACACTGTTAGCTGATCTCCTCCTCACACTAGATCAGTGTGTGAAGAGGAGAACCCATAACAGTACATTACACACAATGGTGTGTTTTTGTTTACATTTAGTGACTGGCTGTGATTGGACACAGCCAGTCACGTAGTAAAAAGCCAATTTTATTGGCTCTTTACCCTGATCGGGGCTGGGCTCCATCCACGGTAAAAGCCTCAGCCCCGGATACCGTGCACCCCGCTGCGCACTCTGCATCAGCAAATCCGGTAAGTAATACCGGATACTCCGCCGCTTGCCGCAACATGCAGCCCATCGGGGATCGGCTGTGTCAGGAGGGACACACCGGATTCCCGATCACAGCACTGCGCGCCCCCGGGGGCGCGTGTTCGGGCGCCATGCACGCCGCTGCTGAAGCTCTGCATATGGGAGCCGGTGTTCCCAATTAAAAGCTCCGCCGCCGCTCCACCGCCACTTCACTACCCCTACCGGGGGACGGCTGTGTCCTGAGGGACACAACAGATCCCCGATCGCTGCTCTGCAGGCCCCTGCGGAAAGCCGAGGACATCATATAACGTACACCCAGGATGGGAGAGCCCATCTGTGGACGTCATTTGACAATGGCTGGGTAGTGAAGTGGTTAAAAACAAAAAAAAAAAACACCCTGCAAGACAAAGGCATAACGAGCTAGAAAAAGAAAGCTCTCTTTTGGTGGTATTTGATCAACTCTGCGTTTATAAAAAAAAAAAAAAAAAAAAAAAAAAGAAGAGCGACAATTTGGAAAAAAAATATATATATATTTTTACTTTTTGCTATAATAAATATCCCCGAAATGTAAAAAAAAAAAAAAAAAAAAAATACAATTTCTTCATCAGTTTAGGCCAATATGTATTCTTCTACATATTTTTTTTTTCTCAAAAAGGATGTTTATTGGCACAAATGATAATAAACAGAAGAGTTACATACATACAGATGCAGAGAAATAGACATTCCGTCCAACATTGAAATTGCAGCCAATACATAGCATAAAAGGAACAATAATACAAAAAAAGAAAATAAAGATAACCTCTCACATCCCACTGATCAGCAAGGATCAAAGATACATCCAGCCAGACAGCAGCATTCCCACCCCTTTATTGTCCAAGACCAACCGCACTTTTCACACAGTCTCACCCCATCCCTGCGGGTGCCCGGCACCCCCTTTAAAGGAGCAGCCTGTCTATTACCATTTCAAGCGGGGCTAGCCCCAGGGTGCTTCTACATATTTTTAGTAAAAAAAAAAAAAAACACAATAAGCCTATGTTGATTTGGTTTGCGCAAAAGTTTGAGCGTCTACAAACTATGGGAAGGATTTATGGCATTTCTATGGCGTTTTTATTACTTATTTTTTACTAGTAATGGCAGTCTACGATTTTTTGTGGTATTAAAGACATTGTGACGGACAGATCGGACACTTTTGACACATTTTTGGAACCATGGACATTTATAGAGCGAACAGTGCTATAAATATGCACTGATTACTGTATAAATGTCATTGGCATGGAAACACTAGGAGCCAATCAAGGGGTTAAACGTGTTTCCTAACTGTGCTCTAACTGTGTGGGAATGGGACCAACTAGGAAAGAAACACACAATCTGTCTCCTCTCCTCTGACAGCGCAGGGATTTGTGCGCTTACACGCAAATCCCTGTGCTGGTGTTCATGCGTTCATGCGCCCTCTGGTGGCTCTCTTGGGCAAAGCCGTATATGTATAGGATTTCGCCCAGGAGAGCTATTCTGTCGCAGTATACCTGCACGAGCCGGTTAAACTCACTTGGTGCCTTAAAGGGGTTGTAAAGGTTCGTTTTTTATTTTCTAAATAGGTTCCTTTAAGCTAGTGCATTGTTGGTTCACTTACCTTTTTCTTCAATTTCCCTTCTTAATGTTTTTTTTCTTTGTTTTCTTTGTCTGAATTTCTCACTTCCTGTTCCTCCTCAGTAAGGTGTTCAGTAAGCTGTTCTAAATGACTTTCAACCTCTCGGATGATGGTGGCAAGCTTACTGAGGAGAAACAGGAAGTGGGAAATTCAAAACAAAGAAAAACATTTAGAAGGGAAATCGAAGGAAAAGGTAAGTGAACCAACAATGCACTAGCTTAAAAGGAACCAATTTAGAAAATAAAAGATAAACCTTTACAATCCCTTTAACTGCATTACATTTTCCTCAGAACCTGTGTAATTCATATGTGTTCAGGTTTAAATGGATGAGGTGGCAACCCTAGCTGAACTACATCTGCTTACATACAGCCAGGGCTTTTTTTCAGGGGGAACTCAGTTCCACTACCTCTGGCTCAGACCCTTTGGTGCCTGCTCACTACAATCACTTGTAAACACAGAAGTCCGGTTTCTGTGTTTATAAGTGACAGCTCTGCGCTCTGTGTGTAACCCCCCTGAACACTGCACTCTCTATGTATTGCAATTCTGGTATTTAATGCCCCTTTAAGACCCTTCTACTGTTTGTGAAATCTGAACAGGGTCGTGGTTGAGTTTCTGCACCTATTTTCTGAAAAAAAAAAGCTCTGCATACAGCCAGGCGCATCGTTAGGCCCGGGCTAAGGAGGCTGGAGCCCCGAATGTGCAGCCGAAAAGCCCAGAGTCTCGGGCATGCCAAAGTTAATTAGTAGCCCCGAGTGCCCGAGCGCCGCCGAGCAGTTAGTCGAGTTTGCCCGAAGAGACACAGCAGAGACACAGCAGGTCCCGCCTATGATGGACATCCCACTGCCAGCCACTGGTCCAATCAGGGACCGTGGGATGCGTGATGTCCATCATAGGCGGGGTAAGTTCAGAAGGCAGGAATTACAAATTTACACTGCCACCCGGCACGCCATGATGGCTCTCCTCCTCGGCTACTGAAGGCCCTATGTACAGGGCAGGGTCACGGTCACCCGAGGCACATTGGGCGCGACAGCGCTGCAAGCCTGCACCCCACATACCAGCTCATTTCATCGACTCTCCTTTCCTCCTCGCTTCCTCGAGTCCTCTTCTCTGGCTGCAGCTCTACCACGGCGGGCTGAGGTAGGTCACTCAGTGTTCCAGTGTGACCACCCTGTAATAGATGCGGATCTGATCTTCTACAACTGCTCTATAGGAGATCAATAGACTCGCGGCATGGGGGTTTACATTCACAATCCCACCAATGGTCTTCTAATTGACTTATGCAGAATGACACTTAAATGTTTTCATTTGTTCCAGGATCAATGTAATATGAAGAAACTAATGAGATGAATGAGTCTACTATGTAGGTCAGTGTCAGTGATTGTGTATGTAGGTCAGTGTCAGTGATTGTGTATGTAGGTCAGTGTCAGTGATTGTGTATGTAGGTCAGGGTCAGTGATTGTGTATGTAGGTCAGGGTCAGTGATTGTGTATGTAGGTCAGGGTCAGTGATTGTGTATGTAGGTCAGGGTCAGTGATTGTGTATGTAGGTCAGGGTCAGTGATTGTGTATGTAGGTCAGGGTCAGTGATTGTGTATGTAGGTCAGGGTCAGTGATTGTGTATGTAGGTCAGGGTCAGTGATTGTGTATGTAGGTCAGGGTCAGTGATTGTGTATGTAGGTCAGGGATTGTGTATGTAGGTCAGGGTCAGTGCTCAGTGTAGTCAGGTCACTGGTCGGTGTAGTCTGGTCAGTGTATGCAGGTTATGTCAGTGTGTGTGTACTGACACACACACACACACACACGTAGGTCACCCTGCGCCACGCAATCGCCCCCCCCGGTGCCGGCTTGGCTTCGGGCTGAAGCCCCTGGTCTTTTTGGCACCTAGCAACACCCTTGCATACAGCTATAGGGTTGCAGGCACATCAGTGCTCAGGAAGACACACATAGCATATGTGTAATTTTTCAGGAGGAATTCCAGACAAAGGGTACATTTTTAGGGTTCTGCTTAGGCACAATTAACATTTTTAAATGTTTCTTACACAAAACACAGCTAATCTTAACTTGTTGACTTCAGTGCTACTCTTAAATGATCTCAAGCTGCCATTACTCCAAACAACACTAGATGGCTCTGTTGTGCTCTGGAAGATCTTGGTAATCACACATTCTAATACCTACTTATGAGGTTTGAGCCATTTGTTTAGAAAATGTTGGTCACTATATTCCAAGCATGCTCTGGGGGAAGTCAAACTTTTCAGGCATGTGTAATTATAGAGAAAAATGATTGCATTTAACTACATTGCTCCATGTTTAAGAACATATACATTGTGCATTGCCATTTCCATCAATGTGTCCTGCTGGGTGTTATTGCATATATGTGTATAAGAGAAGCTGCTGGTGGGAATATGGGTTTTATTCTGGCTTATGGATGTAATGGATGTGCTTTGAGGCATGAGGCTGCATGCTGAGTGTATTCAGTAAAGTGAGGCATGTAGCGTGAGAGGACACACACACCTTGTAATGTGTTATATGTGTTGCATTAAGCACACACACATGCGTTGCAGCCACAGATGGGTCACCATAATGAGACAGACATACTTTATTGTACTTTGGCCTTGGCTTGATTAGAGCATCACACTTTATTTGGGTACGCAAATCCATGCCATTAAAGATTCAGTCTATCCAGAAGTGATATTTTAGATGGAGTCTGCTAGACTGGGATCAGCTGCTGGTTCTTTGAGCGTTTTGTTTCATGACCTTCGTGCATTATTTACTGGCTTTGTTTTCCTGGATCTTTTTTTCAGGTGTTCTGTCACTTTAGTGTGTTCCTACCATTCCTGTTACAGTTTCCAAAATATACAAAAATTACAAAGAGGTTTTTTGAAAACTCTTAAAGGGTTACTTTACTCTAGCTTTCCCAATTAAGTTTATATTAACCACTTAAGACCCGGACCAAAATGCAGGTAAAGGACCTTGCCCCTTTTTGCGATTCGGCACTGCGTCGTTTTAACTGACAATTGCGCGGTCGTGCGACGTGGCTCCCAAACAAAATTGGCGTCCTTTTTTCCCCACAAATAGAGCTTTCTTTTGGTGGTATTTGATCACCTCTGTGGTTTTTATTTTTTGCGCTATAAACAAAAATAGAGCGACAATTTAAAAAAAACTGCAATATTTTTTACTTTTTGCTATAATAAATATCCCCCAAAAATATATAAAAAAACATTTTTTTCCCTCAGTTTAGGCTGATACGTATTCTTCTACGTATTTTTGGTAAAAAAAAAAAAATCGCAATAAGCGTTTATCGGTTGGTTTTCGCAAAATTTATAGCGTTTACAATATAAGGGATAGCTTTATTGCATTTTTATTAATTTTTTTTTTTTTACTACTAAAAGCGACGATCAGCGATTTTTTTCATGACTGCGACAATATGGCGGACACTTCGGACAATTTTGACACATTTTTGGGACAATTGTCATTTTCACAGCAAAAAATGCATTTAAATTGCATTGTTTACTGTGGAAATGACAGTTGCAGTTTGGGAGTTAACCACAGGTGGCGCTGTAGGGGATGTGTGACCTAATGTGTGTGTTTACAACTGTAGGGGGGTGTGGCTGTAGGTGTGACGTCATCGATCGCGTCCCCCTATTACAGGGATGACGCGATCGATGCTACGGCCACAGAGAAGCACGGGGAAGCCGTGTGTACACACGGCTCTCCCCGTTCTTCCGCTCCAGGGACGGATCGCCGCACTCCAGCGTCGATCGGGTCCGCGAATCCCGCGGTCCCGGTCCTGGAGCTTCGGACCGGGTCGCGGGCGCGCGCCCGCGACCCACGGCTGGGTACTAAAATCAACGTATATATACGTTGATGTGCCCAGCCGTGCCATTCTGCCGACGTAAATGTGCAGTAGGCGGTCCTTAAGTGGTTAATATTCAAAACCAAATTACCAGAATAAAAATCAGGTCTGTAAATCAGAGCTGTATCCTGGCCTAGGCCAACACAACCTAGGCCTAGGGCAGCACTTTGCAGGGGGGCAGCACAAAAAGAGTCCCCGCCGACTTGCGCTACACTGTTAGTAAAATTAGTCTAGCGCCCCCATAAAGCGTCCGCGCTGCTTCTAGTATGCGGGCGGCCGGCATTCCGCAACTGTGGGGGGGGGGGGGCACTTCCAGTTTAGACTGTTTTGTCATCCTGGACCACAAACCTTCCTCACTGTGCTATATGTTTCTGCTGCACCATCTACTTAAAGTAGAACTATAGGCAACACTTTTACCATCCCTATCCCATTGCGAAGATTTCCCTTCACTTCCTGCTCTATGGGCAACCAGGAAGTAAGAGGAAATCTAAGTAAATTAAGGGAATCCATTACCCCCCCCCCCCCAGGCCCTCAGAACTAGTGTCCTCACTTGAAAATGTCAGAGCGGGTCTTAAACAACACAGGGTGTGGCCGTGACAGGAAGGGGTGGGTCAGATTTAAATTAGGGGGTGCGCGAGTTTAGTCAGGCCTAGGGCAGCACAAAACCGAAATACACCTCTGCTGTAAATAGTATCCATTAATTAATTTAACTTATTGAATGGTAATAGTATATTATCATTTGTAAATTTTCAGTTTTACCTGTTCTACCAGCCACATATATGGTACATATATAGCACTGCCCCCATAGAAGCTGTTGGTAAGATAGGTCCTCTGTCATTTGCCTTGACCTCCATAAGAACTTTAGCACAAAGCATGCAACATACCACAGAAATTCACTGAAAGTAATATCTGATGACCAGTAAAAATATAATGTTCAAGCAAACCTAATATATTGTCACCCAATATGGTGGGTAAAGGAGGCAAGCATAAATATAGATTAACAAAGGCAATAACACAATTTATCATACAGGGTGATTAGTAATAAGAACTAGACATAAGAGGACACCTGGCATCCAGATCAGCATAAACCTTAACAAGGTCACCTAAAGCAGTAGGGCAGTAACAAAGCTTTATTGAGCGAATACAGGAGATTATACCGCCAAAGTGCATTAATGGCGATTATGCTAGGCCTAGACCATGTGGATGTGCAGTGTCAGTAACAAGAAAGTGGAAGAAGAGATCAAAATGGACACTGCAAGATGGTTTTGCTGGAGAGGCAGTCCTTTTTGTGCTCTTGAGCTGGCCATCATTGGGGCCCTTTAAGAATCAATGATACCTATAACAGTTTTAGTAAACCAACATGCAGTATAGTAGCAGAAAAAAATGCATTCATGGTGTGATATAGGTGCAGTGTAGATGTGGGTCAAATGCAATGACAGTTTGGTATAACTGCAGTATAGGACTTACTTGGGTGCAGTATAGTTTTGGTAGAAATGTGATCCAGGGATGGTATAGATGCATAGTATGTAGAAGGAGTTGGATTTACTTGGTATTGTACTCTCAGCAGATCAGTCTCTGCTAGTAGGGTCAATAATGGGCAAATATGCCTTTCACTAGTACCCAGGATACTGCTGGGGATGTCTCAGTCTCTCCCTGAAAGCCTCCGGTGATCAGCAGTGCAGGATCCATGATGTGGGCTGTACTGCACTGCCCCTGGGGTTTACCCACTCTCTGTCTTGGGCTTGCCCCCCTGCTGGGAGGTGAATACTCAGACCGTGGTGCTCCCAAGACCTGGACATTTCCTGGACAGTAGAATCCCCTCTCCACTCTGTTGCCCAGGGCACAGTGGAATCTGTAGTTTCAGTTGCTGTATTACATTACAACCTTTTACTGGTCCTCACCAATGCCATGATCTTGCCCCCCAATCTGATTTGCAAATGTTAGGTTCCTTTTCCGTCAAATAACAAAGACCCTGAAATCCTGGGAAAAAAATACCAGATCTCATGGCTAGGAAGGATAGTGGCACTAAAGACGCCACTTCTCCCTAACAGCTTTTACCTATTTAGGACCCTTCCAATTAATTTCCAATTCATTTTTTGCTACATATTCTCAGATTCATTCAAGAGACCTGCATAAGGTTTATTTGGCAAGATCCAAGACCAAGAGTTTCTCAAAAAATGTTACTCCACCCACGACTTAGTGGGGGCTTAGCGATACCACAGATTGCACATTACTACCAGGCAGCACAAATTACCCCCTCTGGCCTCCCATCACACTGCCAGTAATTCCACTTTGTCGGTAAGTATAGAAGTGAACTTGATTGCCCCTATGGCAAGAGATACAATCCTGTGAAATACCCCCGATTGTAGAAAACATAGGTAAAAAATATTCAGGCAAATTACTATCATCACACATGCCTCTTACTTCATAACCTGTCTTTTGGGCCTGGTTCTGAGGAACCAAAGAGGTTTCAGTGGTGGGATATATCATAATTCCATTGGGTTTATGGCATATTATCTCTAAAAGACATGCTGAGCTTTAACACATTACTTCTTATAACATCCCCTCCACCGAGCCACTTCAAAACCTACATATCTGCAATTATGTGAAATTGCCACTGAAGCATACACATTTGCCTCTAACTTTTACCCCCTTGAAACATGTATGCCATAATGACCCATTTACCAAAGGCACATGTTTATGAAGCACTACTAGGGGGGGTGGATCTGATTTTCAGCTTTTACTTTTCAGTGGACGAAAGACTTGGGGACCTAGTTGGGGGCACAACAATGCACCCAGATATGGGACACCATCACTCAAGGGTCAGAATTTTTTTCCCCTGAAGGCGAATTACAAACTTTTACTGAAAACTATAGGCTGAAAATCAGATATGTCGCTGCATAGAAGAAGTACAAGTTTGTAATTGGGTCTCTGGAAAGAAGAATTCTGACCCTCGAGAGATAATGTCACATATCTGGGTGCATTGTTGTGGCTTCAACTAGGTCCAAAAACCTTTTTACTGAAAACTAAAGAAACAATAGTAAAAAAAAGGATTTAGGAACCTAGTTGGAGCCACAACAAAGCACCCAGATATAAAACACTATCGCATGGGTTAGAATTCTTCTTTCCGAATTACAAACTTTTAGTTTGGCTTTACATGGTATACTATCCTCTAGAAAAGCCACATTTGTAACAGGGTGCCTCAGATCATTACTTCCAGGGCTGTGGTTCAGCTGACACTTTGGTACACATTTGTTAAAATTTCCAGGATGTACGCATGTACCAGGAATTTAACACTCCCATTGGTTGTGCTGTCAACCAAACTGTCAACCCATCCAATGGCTGGAGTCCTAACTGATCACAAGAGCAGCATCATGGCAGTTTTGGATTAACCAGTGGCCAAAATGTCAGCTTCCTTGGCTGAAAATTATAGGAGGGTTTACTTCCACTTTAACTTACTGAACCTAATAAGCGGTTCACTCTGCGCACATTGGACTATTCTCCAGCCCTTCATCCATGTCTCTTCTGTTTCAGGCCTTTCTCTTCTTTTCATTAATATGCAAAGTTTCTTATTTCCACATTTGGAACCCTTGTATTATGAGGTTTTCCCAATAGCATTTTGATGATATTTTGACTCACTTTCATGATGAGCAGGGCCGGATTTACATCTCAGGAGCCTATAGGCAGAGAATCCTGAAGTGCAGCCACCCCCCACCCCCACAAGAAGACCGGTATTTTTTCTTGATAAATGACTGCAAAGGTCTAGGAAAAGAAAAATGTGTAAAAAAAAAAAAAAAAAAACACACTAAAGTGATTTTTTTAGGGCAAAAAACCTACCTATATTTTTCAGAAAATATAGAAGACGAGGTTTCACTAAATAAATAGATACCAAACATGTCAAACCCTGAAATTTGGGTGCACCTGTAAAATGGCGACATACGTCAGCACCCTATATTTTCTATAACGGAAGAAAAAATATTATGGACAGCCTCACTCCAATGGATGTAAAAACTAAAATATCACCTTTTAAGAAGGTAAAAATAAAAGCACTACAAGAACCAAAACAGCAAACGGTGGGATAATACAGCTGACGCGTTTCACATTGACAATGCTTAGTCATAGCTATGGCTATTGCCTGCACCCATCTGTTTTTGAGTGTATACCTATCACCGAGGTGCGCTCACCTGGAGCGGCAGTCTCTTTTCTATATTTTCTATAGGTGACACTTCAAAAGCTCCCTATAGGTCATTCGTTTAGGTGTTACGGAGGATGTATTGTGCTAGTTCTTGCTCTTTTGCTCTGACGTTCGCAGTGATATACAACATGTGTATCGTAATCAATGTTTAAAAAGAGTCTGCATGTCTCCTCGGTGCTCCACTGGATGTTTTGTAATTCACATCGCCCTGCAATACATCCCTTCCCAGCTATGCTAGCCAGGGAGAGTGACAGGGTGACCGGGAAGTGACGTCATACATGTTGCTTTCCCAGTCACCAACAAGGTGGTGAGGAGAACGGACGTGTGTCTGCCGTTCTCCCTCCCCTCCACCTTTTTTTGGATTAGGTCTTTAGTAATATTTATTTTACATATCTGAGAGATTGATTGATTATATATATATATATCAATCAATCAATCTATATCTCTATCAATCTATCTCTCTCATTTGTATATACACTCCCTTACATTATCTAAATTTGCCATGCCTGATAAAAAGGGAAGGTATGAGCCCCCAAAATGCATTGGATTTCTACCTTTATATCATACTTAAAAAAACAACAAAAAGAAAATCCCTACAGGACTTACAGACTTACTGATCCTTCCAATACTGTACACTGGTTGTTTTCTGGAAACCCCTTTGGATAACCCTGTCGTCAGAAAGCTGCCTCCAAAAGTTCAAAACTCAGACAACCTATCCATCTGCTTAACCACTTGCTTACTGGGCACATAAACCCCCTTCGTGCCCAGGCGAAATTTCAGCTTCCGGCACTGCGTCACTTTAACTGACATTTGCGCGGTCGTGCGACGTGGCTCCCAAACAAAATTGGCGTCCTTTTTCCCCCCACAAATAGAGCTTTATTTTCGTGGTATTTGATCACCTCTGTGGTTTTTATTTTTTGCGCTATAAACCAAAAAAATAGTGACAATTTAAAAAATATATATATATTTTTTTCTTGTTGCTATAATAAATATCCCATTTTTTTTTTTAAATAAACTATTTTTTTTCTCAGTTAAGGCCGATACGTATTTTTCTACGTATTATTGTAAAAAAAAACCAAAAAAAACGCAATAAGCGTCTGGTTTGCGCAAAAGTTATAGCTCCTACAAAATGGGGAACAGAATTATGATTTTTTTTATTATTATTTTTTTTACTAGTAATGGCGGCGATCTGCGCAGTCAGCTCCTAGGTCTGTGCGCAGGCGCCGCATTTTCGCCGAGATTACCCGAGTCCTTATCGGGTATTTTCGTAAGATGTGACGCGCTATACTAGAGCCGTCCACCGCGGGGGATAGAAATGAAAATACACCATAATACAGTAAGTGATGGATTTAAAAAAAAAAAAAACAGCATACTGGCGCTGACGCCAGTATGCTGGATCACATGGGAGAGCTTATATATAGGGTGAACCTCTGCTTTAACTTCAGCTTTTCTTCTTCATATATAAATACTGACAATTTTGCAGCAAGCAGTCAATGTACAAACATGCGTTGAATAAAGTATAACAGATGGCAGTTCAACTGTTCAATCTTGTCATTCTACATAAAATGGTAGATATTTTTCCTTTCTTTCTTCAGTATCTGTACTCTCACTTTATTTAAACACTGTATGATCTCTCTGAGGCTAAAATCAATAGTTTTACTCGATCTATATTGCTGTTTGCAGTTTGATAGCACGTTTGAACATTTGCTATGATGTTTGAGGTTTGTTTGGTGGAACTACAAGTGAACACATAACTAGTTAGTATACAGTTCTAAAAACACTATTAACAATAGGAACATATATAACTGTATTAAAGATCTATTTTGGCCACCTGCTTCCAAAAAAAAAGAACTGACTAGTGTGTGTGAGGCGTTAATGGCGATTATGCTAGGCCTAGACCATGTGGATGTGCAGTGTCAGTAACAAGAAAGTGGAAGAAGAGATCAAAATGGACACTGCAAGATGGTTTTGCTGGAGAGGCAGTCCTTTTTGTGCTCTTGAGCTGGCCATCATTGGGGCCCACTGGCGTAGCGAGGGGAGGGGCAGGGGGGGCTCCTGCACCGGGCGAAAAATTGCGGGGGGCGAAATCCTTGCGTCCGCGGAATGCGCCGCCGCCGCCGCCTCAGGAAAGGCCGCGGCTTGGGCCTAGCATTGGAGCTGTCGGCCATCTTGGCACACCCGGCGGCGGCGCGCCTGGTTGGCTGGTGGAACTGTCTGTCTCCCTTGATGTGGGAGTGGCGGGAAACACCAGCCAACCAGACAGAAGGGCGCGCTGATTGGCCTAGAACATGTGTTTACAGCGCGGCACGGCGGCGGCAAGTTTCTCCAGCAAGGTAAGAAGGGGGGGGGGGGGGTGTCGGTGTAAATCTTAAGGGGTGCTCTGCCTGATCCCCACCTATCCACCTCAGAGCCTGTTATTTTAGTAAGACTGCTGGGACTTGTAGTTCTCCTGGGGCTCATGGAGATTGGAGAACTACAAGTCCCAGCAGGTTATACATTATCATACAATAAGGCTCTGAGGTGGATGGATGTCCGGACACCCATCCATCTCGGAGCCTTGTATTATAACCTGCTGGGACTTGTAGTTCTCAATCGTCTCCTGGGGCTCAGGTGCATGCGATCCACCATCTATGGGACTACAAGTCCCAGCAGTAAGAAAAACTGAACAAAGATGGTGGATTGCATGCACCTGAGCCCCAGGAGACGATGGAGAACTACAAGTCCCAGCAGGTTATAATATAAAGCTCCGAGGTGGATAGATGTCTGGACAGTGACAATTGGTGGCTCAGTGGTGACAATTGGTGGCTCAGTGGTGACGATTGGTGGCACAGTGGTGACGATTGGTGGCACAGTGGTGACGATTGGTGGCACAGTGGTGACGATTGGTGGCACAGTGGTGACGATTGGTGGCACAGTGGCGACGATTGGTGGCACAGTGGCGACGATTGGTGGCACAGTGGTGACGATTGGTGGCACAGTGGTGACAATTGATGGCACAGTGGTGACAATTGATGGCATGGTACAGTGGTGGCAATTGATTGGCATGGCGCCCTGTGATTGGGCGTATGTGGTCATGCGCTAGCGCCGGGGGGGGGGGGGGGGGGGGGCGAAAAAAAAGTTTTGCCCCGGGCGCCAATAACTCTGGTTACGCCACTGTTGGGGCCCTTTAAGAATCAATGATACCTATAACAGTTTTAGTAAACCAACATGCAGTATAGTAGCAGAAAAAAATGCCAGACAACCTATCCATCTGCTTAACCACTTGCTTACTGGGCACATAAACCCCCTTCGTGCCCAGGCGAAATTTCAGCTTCCGGCACTGCGTCACTTTAACTGACATTTGCGCGGTCGTGCGACGTGGCTCCCAAACAAAATTGGCGTCTTTTTTCCCCCCACAAATAGAGCTTTATTTTCGTGGTATTTGATCACCTCTGTGGTTTTTATTTTTTGCGCTATAAACCAAAAAAATAGCGACAATTTAAAAAAAAAATATATTTTTTTTCTTGTTGCTATAATAAATATCCCATTTTTTTTTTAAAATAAACTATTTTTTTTCTCAGTTAAGGCCGATACGTATTTTTCTACGTATTATTGTAAAAAAAAAAAAACGCAATAAGCGTCTGGTTTGCGCAAAAGTTATAGCTCCTACAAAATGGGGAACAGAATTATGATTTTTTTTATTATTATTTTTTTTACTAGTAATGGCGGCGATCTGCGCAGTCAGCTCCTAGGTCTGTGCGCAGGCGCCGCATTTTCGCCGAGATTACCCGAGTCCTTATCGGGTATTTTCGTAAGATGTGACGCGCTATACTAGAGCCGTCCACCGCGGGGGATAGAAATGAAAATACACCATAATACAGTAAGTGATGGATTTAAAAAAAAAAAAAACAGCATACTGGCGCTGACGCCAGTATGCTGGATCACATGGGAGAGCTTATATATAGGGTGAACCTCTGCTTTAACTTCAGCTTTTCTTCTTCATATATAAATACTGACAATTTTGCAGCAAGCAGTCAATGTACAAACATGCGTTGAATAAAGTATAACAGATGGCAGTTCAACTGTTCAATCTTGTCATTCTACATAAAATGGTAGATATTTTTCTTTCTTTCTTCAGTATCTGTACTCTCACTTTATTTAAACACTGTATGATCTCTCTGAGGCTAAAATCAATAGTTTTACTCGATCTATATTGCTGTTTGCAGTTTGATAGCACGTTTGAACATTTGCTATGATGTTTGAGGTTTGTTTGGTGGAACTACAAGTGAACACATAACTAGTTAGTATACAGTTCTAAAAACACTATTAACAATAGGAACATATATAACTGTATTAAAGATCTATTTTGGCCACCTGCTTCCAAAAAAAAAGAACTGACTAGTGTGTGTGTCTGTTCAGTTCTTCTCTCTCTCTCTCTCTTGTGCAATGAATTCTAGCAGCGACGGAGCTGGCTTACTACCGGCCGATGTCCAGTGACGCGGCCGTCAAGTTTGCCAGCCTCTTTCCTGTCTAATATTATCCCTCCCCCGATCACGCACCTGCCTATTGGGCGTCACGGGTGGGCGGGTTTTTTGGTTTTTAGAACGACGCCAGGCATCTATTGTTGCCAGTTCCCTCTGAACATTGCAGCGGAAGGTTCTCACCATGGATTGTCTGCTACTTTAGCACTTTCAATCCTTGGACTATCCACTATTCCTTGTGGGATTCCTTCATGAGCATAGCAAGTCAGTCTATGGTCCAGGTTTTTTTCCCTAAGAATGGGGGTTTGTTTTTTACGGATTAGTTGCCATTTATCTCCCATTTATTTTATTTCTAGGTTATGTGTCCCTTTTCACTTCGGTGCATCGGTTTCTGCTCGGAGGAGCGTTGGGACATTTTGTTTTCTGGCAATCAAAACCGAACTTTGTGTTCAGGGGTTTCCTTTGCTGTGAACGGTTTCTTGGGGGAACTCGTGCAGGTTCTGTGTGAGGGTATTGGTTTATGTCTAGACAGACACATGTACATGCAAGTTTTCTGTATACATTTGGTATATTCTTTGTATATTGTAATTGGATGTATTTTTCATTTAAGACCAGGTTGAGAACATTCATCATGGTCTTAAATTTCCATACAAAGTGTATTTATATATTTTTTTGATTATTTATTCTGCAATTTCAGAGACGCTGTTTTCCCTGAGGAAGATAATAGTGTATATCAATATATTTTGAAACGCGTTGGATCAGCTGTCTGACACCTTCAGGAACCTCTACTTTAGGTCCTCGAGGCTCATATGCCAATATTGTCCATCATTTCTACATCTGCACTGTCATTCTATGTATTTGCTTTTAACTCTACCACTCTGTGGTTCATGTTTGTATGTATTTTTGTGATATATTTTTTTGTGTAATTTTTCTATTTTGTATTAAAATACATATATTTTTTGATTTCATTCATTGCCCATAAAATCCCAACTTTCTAGACAGAATGAGTGTAAGGCTGGCTGTGATTGGCCAATACTCCTGCTCAATGTGAGATTGACTGTTATTGGCCAAGACTTCTGATGAGTCACAGAAGCTTAACTCTATGCTTTCTGGGTTTCAATTCTGCTGGGTCTTGAGCTTACATTACAGTCACACAACAAATCTTAAAAAGGCATATTCTCTCTTTTTGCTTCTGTGAACACAATATACAACTGTTACATGACATCCATATATAAAGTCACAGACAGTAAATAACTCTGCTTTTATCTCCCACATATGAACTGTATTAAGGTTATTAGCAGTTCCAGCTGTAAATGCATGCAAGTCATATTAGCAACCTAGGACAGGTCTTAGCTGGCCAGCTACATGGAGAACACATAACCAGTCTGCCTCTGATTTTACAAGCACACAGACTAAAATGTTTTATTTTCCTCACTGGAAGGTCACTAAAATAAAGTACACATTTGTACATCTTATCAGACCCCATAAGTGTTAATTCTTGAAGCATCGTTCCACTTTATAAGCTATACTTAATCAGCATGTGATTATGCAATGTAATTCTTGCAATAAAAATGTCTACTTAGTGAAATTGAGTAATTGATTGTTTATAATAATGATGATGAGATCTAATTTCTGCCAGTTACAGCAGGGTACAATAATCATTATGTCATTAACAGCTGCCTGACGTCCACTTGGAAAATGTGTTTATTTTACAAGTGAGCCTTTCTGCCCCAGACTGAAGATCTCAGAAATTTGGGTTCCATTATGCCACATCTGTGTTACTGTATGTAAAGTGTACCTATCCTGGCACTGAAGGCTGAAAGGGTTTGGTACTGTAAATTCTATTGTAATTTTTCTTCTTGAAGTTGTTAAGCCAACATTAAGTAGAATTCCATGTTTCGATGCACTTTCAAAATAGTTTTTTGTACAAAGCTGGCCCAAATGAACTATTTATATTGTCAAACGATGTAGCCGCTTTAGTAGCACTGTAAGCAGTGTTGTGTTTTGGCAGCAGTATTGGCAACTTCTCATTAGCTGCCTGAAGTAAAGAGTCAGGCTGAATGCTTCACCAATTAGGGGAAGCCTTGCATTTTTACCAATGAATACGAGGTTTCCTTCGATTGGCTGAGGTAAAATCATCTGCCTTTCTTCTCCACCTCCATGCATTCACTGAGAAAATGCAAAGTTTTCTCTAAATGGTGCCCATGCCAAGCAAGTGACCCCCTAGTAGTCACTAAGCAGCAGTTTGGCGTGGGACCCAGAAGCTAGCAGCCATCATTGTAGTAGCACTGTCGATTATGGTGTGGGGCTGTTTTTCAGGGCTTGGCCCCTTAGTTCCGGTTAAGGAAAGTCTTAAGGCGTCAACGTACCAAGACATTTTGGACAATTTCATGCTCCCAACTTTGTGGGAATAGTTTGGGGATGGCCCCTTCCTGTTCCAACTCGACTGCGTACCAGTGCACAAAGCAAGGTCTCCAAGGGTGGAGGAACTTGACTGGCCTGCACAGAGTCCTAACATCAATCCGATAGAATAACTATGATGAATTAGGAGTGGAGACTGCGAGCCAGGCCTTCTCGTCCAACATTAGTGCCTGATCTCACAAATGTGCTTCTGGAAGTATGGTCAAACATTCCCATAGACAGACACACTCCTAAACCTTATGGACAGCCTTCCCAGAAGAGTTGAAGCTGTTATAGCTGCAAAAGGGTGGGCCAACTCAATATTGAACCCTATGGACTAAGACTGGGATGCCATTAAAGTTCATGTGTGTGTAAAGACAGGCATCACAATACATTTGGCAAAATAGTGTATACATACATTTGTGCTCCTAAGTTTACACACCCTGGCAGAATTTATGCGTTAACTCTTTTTAAATCATAATGACAACAGAAACTACCCAAATGACCCTGATCAAAAGTTTACATACGCTGGTAATTTTACACAAAAGGAGTTTAAATGGCTATTAAAAAAAAGTTAACCATCCTCACCTGTGATCCGTTTGCTTGTAGTGTGTGTGTGAGATATATATATGAGTGACGGTATGCGAGGTGCGATACATGATAATAGGTACATCTCACCTCACATTCGTTCCATTATGAGGGACTGAACCGGAATCCGGTCCGGGTTTTACAGCCTCTGGACCTGGCTAGGGTTCCGGTCCGGATGTTTGGGTCCACTGAACTCCACAGTCAGCTGGACTTTAAAAGACCAGGAAGAGAGCACAACATTGCTCTGGCTTTGAGACTCAGGAAGGGACCTGAGTGAGGGGAGCGCTGAGTGCTGGACTAAAAAAGGTTTGCTTTACTGCATGTTTTGTGGGCGACGGGGACCAGCCCTGCACTGTATAGAGAGGAGACTATTTGTTTAGTTAGCGCCAGACGGCAAGGATTTAATTTATTGTTTTGTTTATTTTTAACCTGCAAACCATTTTTAAATAAAACCTGGCATCCGCCAGACTTAAAAAGAAAGTGCCTGCTTGCGGACTATCATTCAGAAAAGGTGATCCCCACAAGCTAATCTCCCACAAATTTTATATATATAATAAAAATTCAATGAGTTTCTGGACTCCAGACAGACCCTTGCATCTTTCATCCAGTGCTGCACTGACGTTTCTGGATTCTGAGTAATGATGAAAGCAAGAGAATTGTCAAAAAGATCTGCGGGAAAAGGTAGTTTAACTGTATAAAACAAGAAAGGGATATAAAAAGATATCCAAGGAATTGAAAATGCCAATCAGCAGTGTTTAGGGCCCATTCACACCTGAGCGGCAAAACGCCTGTCGCGCGACGCTCGTGCCGCTGGAGGGGAAATTTCCCATTCATGTCTATAGAGATGGTTCACATCTCTGAGACGCCTGTCGCCTGAAAAAAAGTCCCGGACCCTTTTTTTCAAGCGACATTGGCGTTCGCCCATAGACATGAATGGGAAGATTTGTAAAAAAAAAAAAAATAAATAAATAAATAAATCGAAGCGCGGCAAGTAAAGCCGCGTATGCGGCGTTACTTGCCGCTCAGGTGTGAATGCAGCCTTAAACTCTAAATCAAGAAGTGGAAAATGAGGGGATTCTGTTGAAACCAAACCACGGTCAACTAGACCAACTAAAATGTCAGCCACAACTGCCAGGAAAATTGTCAGGATTCAAAGAAAAACCCACAAATAACTTCAAGTGAAATACAGGACTCTCTAAAAACATGTGGTGTGGGCGCTTCAAGATGCACAATAAGGAGACATTTGAAGAAAGATGGGCTGCATGGTCGAGTTGCCAGAAGAAAGCCATTACTACGCAAATTATGCAAAGTATTCCGCTTACAATATGCCAAACAGCAGAGCCAAGCCTCAAACCTTCTGGCACAATGTCGTTTGGAGTGATGAGACCAAAATTGAGCTTTTTGGCCACAACTATAAAACGCTACATTTGGAGAGGAGTCAACCAGGCCTATGATGAAAGGTACACTATCCCTATTGTGAAACAAGAAGGTGGATCACTTATGTTTTGAGGATGTGTGAACTACAAAAAAGGCACAGGAAATTTGGTCAAAATTTATGGAAAGATGAATGCAGTTCATGTTAACAAGAAATACTGGAGGAAAATTTGCATTCATTAGCTAGAAAACTGTGCATTAAACGTACTTAAACATTCCAACATGACAACGATACAAAAAACAAGGCCAAGTCGACCTGTCATTGGCTACCCCAGAATAAAGTGAAGGTTTTGGAGTGGCCATCTCACTCTTCTGACCTCAATATCATTGAGCCACTCTGGGAAGATCTCAAAAGTGCAATTCATGCAATTTTTGACAAGAGGAATGGGCAACTTTACTACCTGAGAAGATAAAGAGCCGCATCCAGAAATACTACAAAAGACTTCAAGCCGTCATTGATGTTAAAGGGGGAAATACAAGGTATTAAGAACTGGGGTATGTAAACTTTTCATCAGGGTCATTTGGGTAGTTTTTGTTGTGATTAGGATTAAAAAAAAAGTAAAAAACGCAGTTGATTGATAATTGGCTTCAGCCAAACACTAACCATGAGTGAAAGAAAAGTTTTTGTGAAAAATGGCCAAGAAATCATAAAATCTGCCAAGGTATGTAAACTTATGAGCACAACTGTACATACATACACGTGGACTATCTTCAGTAGATGGTTCGGTGACCTCAGGTCCAAAGGCTGTTTATTGAGTACAGCCTCCTCATCTTGATCCTCAAGAGTGTCCATAAACCGTCAAGTATGGACCACCTGAACCATCAGAAAAGAGTAGTCTTTAGGATTGGATGCAAATCCTTCATCCCACTACCACCCAAGTCTGCAGCAAGCCGAGATGGAGAACCTACCCTGTCTGAGTCACAGGGGTAGCAAGTCATGGTGTAAGAGCACAAAGAAATGTGCATACCCTGTTATGGGCCCAAACCACCCATGTACTCTGGTTAATGGTCACTGGGTCCCTGCTCCAGAATATGAAGCATACCCAGTAGTATTCAGTTAACAGTTGCATTATTCTTCTGAGTTTGGTATGAAGTGATTTGTGACAGGAGAAGGAGAAGGAGAAGCAGAAGGAGAAGGAGGAGAAGGAGCAGGAGGAGGCAGTCCATGCAGTGACTCTAGGTGTTAGCGCAATTACTAGTTTATGGTGTTTTAGAGTGTACATTTTTGAGTGGGGGCTTCTAAGACTCAACACCATCCGTATGCAGGCATGAACCAGCCCTCAACCCCAGATTTTAAAGTTTAATTGAGGAGGCCTTTCACATCCTTTTCCAGGGGTCCAATCCCCTCTGACTTTCAGGGGCTTAGAACCCGGGAGCCAACTCTTTCTCTTCCAGTGGCGATACAGAGGACAATGCAGACCATTTATACTGCACCTAGTGTCCAATCTTCCATTTAACCACTGCACACTTAACATACCATGCCACATATTCTTTTAATAGTCCCACTGGAGAAAATGAGGGCCCAGACACCACAATTTTTAGGAGCTTTAAGGGTTTCTCATAGACGGAATAGAACACTTTGATCAGCTTTGACTAAAATAAAATAAGTCAATACATCCAATGATGCTTAGCAGTCTTTCTCCACTTCAGTCCCTGGGTGATTACAATTTCCAGCTTTACAGTGCTCCTGGAACTTGGTCATCCAATGGATGCCTTTGTTTGACATTTTTCAGTTACTGCCACCAAGTTAGTTTTAAACATCAGCCACAGGCATAATTTATAAATTATACAGCAGAACCGCTTACCATGCTACAGTGAAGGGAATAGGGTCAAAAGTTATTAAAACCCCTTTAACATGCCTTTACAGCCTGGTGCAAAACATCATTGCTTTGAAGAAGAGCAGAAGACCTGGTCTAGTAGGTCATCTTCCCTGTATGCATTTTATAAATTAATTTTCTTCCCCCCTCCCCCCAGGAGTGTAGCGCTTATTACAAGATGCTCACAACAGAACTCAAGAGCCAGCTAAAAAGTTATTGATAAAGTTCTCAAATGTTCTTGAGCCAAGAACGGTCAGTCTGCATTTAAGATGCAATTAATTTTCTTGGACAGAGAAAGACAAAAATGTAATGTGTGGGTCCAGCCTATGTGATTTATAGAATGGCCAGTGTCAATGAGATGTTCTTCCACCTCCGGTTAAAGACGGGAGGGTTAAACTAGCCTGATTAGAGGAACACAAAATTAAATGGAAAATCATGGATTACAAACGGTCTCTTTTTACGACTTGCAAATTAGAGTGGGAATTAAACGGCCTGAAAACAGTTCTGCCTACGCACTGTGGACACAGGCAACTGAGCAGAATATTGGCGGAGACAGACTTCTATCAATAGGTGTCATTCATTCTTCTAGTGACCTTCACACTGGAGCTTGTGCTGTGCTTGCAGAGTGATACACGAGGGAAGCATGCTCATTTAGTAGTACTGTCCTTAATAATGGAACCTTTAGTCCTACTATGTACGTTTAAAAAAATAAATACATTTAGTACACTCATGTACATATACACCGACACTACTAGTCAAAAGTTTTAGAACACCTCTTTTTTTCAGTTTTTATTCAGATTAAGCAGTTTATTGTCAGATTAAAAATCACATGCAGCAGGTAAAATAAGTATTGAACACGTCACCATTTTTCTAGATAAATATATTTCTAAGGGTGCTATATGAAATGTTCGGTAACAACCCATGCAATCCGCAAATACAAAGAAACCAAAACAAATAAGTTCATAAATTAACTTAACTTACTAATGTAGCGCTCACCCCTGAAGGAGCCGCTGGATTGATGATGGGACCGGCATGTTGAAGTTATCCTTGCTTAGTCTAGGGATGCACCAGAACACTTTGCAGAACACTTTGCAAAAACTTGTACAGACAGGCAATAAAGATTTTCTCATGCTTTAATTCCAGGCCAACATAGCCAAACATCAACTCGATGAAGGACAGGTTGACAGCGCCAATTCATGCGCGTCACCATCACAACGCAGGCTAGGAGAAACGGGTCTCTCTCTCTCTCTCTCTCTCTCTCTCTGACCCGGCTCTAGGTCTCTGCCACAGGCCAATGCAATCTGAATAATTTTTCCGACACTCGAACAGAGCAAATCCTCCCAACTATTTCCCGTGCGTCCGGCACTATGCGACAGAAAAGCGTACCTGTCTATGGCTCTAGTACTGGATCCTCCAGGCGACATTCAGGAACCCAGCCTTCTACTGGGGTCCCCCTCAGATTCGTCTCCGACCGAGACTCAGCAGAGCCTGGATATTGGCCAGACACCCTAAAAGGTGGATGCCGCACCCCGACTCCGGGACCCCCCGCAGGGAACGCCAAAAGGACCCCCGAAAACCTGACCTCCCTTCCAGATATACCCCTCCCCAGCATGCCCAGCGAGAGGAAAAAAAAAACTCTCAAATTGGCTGCTGGGGAAGACTCAATCTGCCAGGAATCCCTCTAGCTCCCACTGCCAGCCAAGGATGAACTTACATCCCCAGAATGCAGTCTGAGCCAGTGGACATTCCCAGAATAAGACAGGCCAGTGACTCAACAATTGCAATTGAGAGCAAAGTAACTCTCCCAATCAATTATTCTTTTTTAAAGCGCAATACACGCGCTAAACGCAAGGGGGCGGTACACAAATAAAAATTCCTTGTGTATGGAGAAACTAGTCGCATGCATTGCTCAGGTGTAATTTTGGCCCAATCTTCAAATCTTGAAAGGTTCCATTGGCCTCTTCTATGAACTCTGACCTTTCGTTCTTTCCATAGTTTTTCTATTGGATTCAAGTCAGGTAATTGGGTAGCAGCTTTATTTTCTTTCTTTGAAATGAATTGGCTTTGTGGTTGGGATCATTGTCTTGCTGAAATGTCCACCTTAGTTTTATCTTCATTATACTGGTAGATGGCAGCAGATTTTTTATCAAGAATAAAAAAAATTCCATTCATCCTTTCTTCAACGATATGAATTTTACCAGTACTGTATGCTGAACAACAGCCCCACATCATGATGTTCCCGCAATCCAAACTTCATTGCTGGTATAGGGGCGTTTTTTGGGATGATGTGCAGTGCCATTTGACCTCCAAACATGGTGTGCATTATGGCATCTAAAGAGTTCAATTTTGATCTCATCTGACAAGACTATATTCTCCCAGTATTTCACAGGCTTGTCTAAATGTTGTGTAGTAAACTTAAAATGAGCTTCAACATACTTAATCTTCTGCAATGGAATCTTGCATAGTGAACGTGCATACAGGCCATAAAGCGTGGGCAATCTGGGCTTCCCCCTCAAAAACAGTGATCAGTGCGATTTGTGCTAATTTGTACACATTGGGGTCTAAGTTAGTCACCCAAGACATATAACCCACCACACAATGGTTATGTACTAATATAAGTTTCCCAACCTGAACAGGAGGGAAAATGGTGTTTTGATCAGAAAAAGTGACTGGTGCTGCAATAATACAAAATAGCTGAAATACACAGCTATACATACATGTCAAAAATAGGTAAAAAATGCACAACCAAAGCAAACAAAGTGTCCTGATATAAAGTGTAAAAATACACACAAATGAATATATGCAATTGTAAATTGATGAATCCCACAAATAAAAAGTGCAGGTGGTATTAAAACAAAAATAGTGTCCACTGCAGCTGTTAATTTGGTGTAATCACAGGAAAAAAAATAAAAGCTTCATCCAGCAATATCTTCCAAGACTTTCAGCCGTTGGTACACATTTAGACAGAGGTGCTGCTTACCAGATCAGATGGACCTCTATTTCGGAGGGCTTATGGGCTCAATAAACCAGGGGTCACTCAAGGGGCTCCTCGTTGGCTAGGCACTGATGTGGTAGCGTATCCGTTTTCCTTCAGGCTTCCCGGCGCTTGTTATAAATCATATTACAGGTAGTCTCAGCTTCCAATGGAATGGCGTGATGTACGGGTATGTTAAAGAAAGAGCAAAAAAAGCTTCATTGTGCAGTATGATTTGAGTAATCAAAAAGAAAACCTTTATTGACAAAGCAGGTTAACTGACATCAGGTAAAAGCTTGTTCAGCAGAACAATTTAAAAAGCAGATAAAAACATCCAGCAACGGCTCAGATTGATCAGCTGGGGCGTGGTGATGTCAGGTATTCATTGCTCCGTCCGACGCTGTGTTTCTCCTCACAAGGCATCAACAGGGATGGACGCAGATCCACCATTGCAGACACCCTATCAAAGGTGTGGGTATCTGTACAGACATCACTGTGTCGCCAAGCATTCAGGTTGCCAGGCAGGCATCTGGTGTCAGCAGATCCTTCAAGAGCCTGTTCCATGTTCTTGGTCCGTGGCCTCAGGATTTTAAGGGAGTAGATTGACATACAGGAAGTTATTCTTTCCCCCTTTCATGCCCAAGTCCATAGGCTCAGGGCCTGCGAGTTGGTTAAATTGTGATTTACTTGTGTTGCATAAATGTGTTGCACAAATTTCTTTTGTGCTCAGTTGCCATATATCAGCGTTTACTACAGGTAGCCAACTACCTGCCTTAGTCATTACGGTCTTGTTTATTGCTAAGCCTCTTAGTAAAATTGTTCTTTGACGCTACAAGTCTGGTGTCCCATTACCTTGCGTCTGCAGAGAAATCCCCCCTCAGGGAGGGGCCGAGACTGTTCTTGAGGTTGAGGGGCAGAACATAGAACCAAAAATTATCAAGCGGCCCCTTTGAAATATACATGTTTTTCAGCATTCTACCGCTTCATCAGGAAAATTAATAAAAATGCAATAAAAATATCCCCTATTTTGTAAACGCTATAAATTTTGCGCAAACCAACCGATAAACGCTTATTGCGATTTACAGCCGATTGTGGACTCGAGTGGACCCAAACATCTGGACCGGAACCCTAGCCAGGCCCAGAGGCTGTAAAACCCGGACCGGATTCTGGTTCAGTCTCTCATAATAGAACGTATGCGAGGTGAAATGTACCTATGATCATGTATCGCACCTCGCATACCGTCACAGTACTCACAGCAGTTTTCAGTCCTGAATCTATCCAGCACATTGGGTCTTCTGAACAAAATGGTGCCACTGTGGCAAAATGCAGTCATCTGATACTGTAGACCATGGGTGCTCAACCTGTGGCCCTCCAGCTGTTGAGGAACTACATGTCCCATGAGGCATTGCAAGCCACTGACAGTTGCAAGCATGACTCCCAAAAGCAGAGGCACAAAGTTACTTGTAGTTCTGCAACAGCTGGAGGGCCACAGGTTGGGCACCCATGTGTAGACTATTGGTGTTTGTAGGTCTGCAAGAGCTACAATGCAATGGTTTAGACCAGGGGTCTCCAAACTGTGGCCGAAGGGCCAGAGGTGGCGTGTGCTAGCCTTTATTCAGCGCTTGGGGCCCTATTCCTCCCACTGACACCAGCAATGTGGTACTATATCTTCCACCGATACCAATGATGGGATACTATACCTTCTACTAAATAGCGGCACTACTCCTCCTATTGACCACCAACCCTGAGGCCATATTTATTTTCACTGATGCTGGGCCCGTGACATTTTATGCCTCTGCTGGCCACAATCAGGCCCCCTAAAATCTAAAGGACAATAAACTGGCCCTGTGTTTGAAAAGTTTGGAGATCCCTGGTTTAGATTGAAATAGAAAATGTGATAAGCGCTTCAAACAATAGTGTAAAGCGCTCCAAACAATAGTGTAAACCACTAAAATGCGTGTCCGCAACTAACGCTCATAACATATCCATACATGGCATTGCCATCAGTGAGCCTAATATAGAGTGAAACTGTACAGTGATACAACACAATTAACCTAAATCCCAAAGTGACAGTGAATCCAATAAGGAATAAAGATGTGTGAATCAATAAATGAATAATGTCTGCGACAAATATATGAATAAAGAAATATATATGAGACAAATATGACTCACTGTCACTTTGGGATTTAGGTCGATTGTGTTATATCACTGTACAGTTTCACTCTATATTAGGCTCTTTGATGGCAATGCCATGTATGGATATGTTATGAGCGTTTATTGCGGACACGCATTTTAGTGGTTTACACTATTGTTTGGAGCGCTTATCACATTTTCTATTTCATTCATTATTTGTGTATTGTGAACACTTTTAGATACAGCTGCCCTCAACATTATTTTATACATTCTTATCATTTTAACACTGTTTCATTCACAGTAGCGCAAGAGATTTTGCTTTTCCACTGGTTTAGATCAAATAATATCCCAGTCAAAGTCCAGACCTAAATACAATTGAGAATCTGTGGCAACACTTGAAAATTGCTGTTCACAGACTCTCTCCATCCAATCTGACAGAACTTGAGCTATTTTGCAAACAACAATGGGCAAAAATGTCACTCTCTGGATGTGCAAGGCTGGTAGAGACATTCCCAAAAAGACCTGCAGCTGTAACTTCAGTGAAAGGTGATTCTATAAAGTATTGACTCAGGGGGGGCTGAATACAAATATAATCCACAGTTTCCAGACATTCATTTGTAAAAAAATAAATAAAAGAATTGAAAATCATTCCACTTCACAATTATGTGCCACTTTGTGTTGGTCTCCTATACAATTCAAATAAAATACATTTAAAGTTTTTTGATTGCAACATGACAAAAATGTGGAAAATTTCAAGGGGTATGAATATTTTTCAATGCACTGTATATATGGTCCTGTAAAAATGTTGCCACCTGCACAAACAGTAAATTGAGCTGTAAGATTTGTTAGTCACCATAGATGGTCAAATATCTTGCAGGTCAAAACGGGAAAAAAAAAAAATCTGTTGTTATGGAGAACTATTGGGCAGTCCAATCTACAAAAGCTTTATCCAGCTGAAAATACAAAACTCCTAAAATATGATTTGTAATTTTATGGACACACATTTATTTACAGGAATGATCCTTTCGTCATTTTTGTATGACAGAAATGGTTGCTCAAGTTCCCTTACATTTTTGTTTCCTGGACTTGTTATATAAAAACCAAACATTACACAAATGATTGATGGCGATCAGATACACAATGCTGTAAAGCTTCTTGTATTCCCATTCCAAGCCTTTCATGGGATTGTAATTTCCAGTAGTTCTGGACTTGCTGGGAGAGGTAATCACGCATGAAAAATTATTATTGTTTAACTTGTACATGTCTGGACTCAACCCCCCCTCCCCCGTCCTCTTTTAATTCATGCCTAAGGCCTCATTGAATGCCCAAACAGAGGAGATCAAAAGACAATTTTCACACTTTCATCATTCCAATCTAAAAAGGGATCCCCATACATTATTCATGACAAAATGGAGGCCAGCCTAAAAAAAAAAAAAAAAAGGGGGGGGGGGCGGACAGACACTCCCATAATGCTTAGCAAGTATTGGCAATGGCTTCCATTACAGCTTTATTTAAAGGCATTTAATGTGTGTCAGCCGCAATACACAAATAAAATGTTAACCTGCCAGAAATGCCTTTATTTTGCTATGGCCTTGAGAAGCTTTGCTTCGGGCTATGTCCTCATCATTGGAGGGCAGCAGATGT